>SJYQ01012935.1:23861-40577 GCA_006410935.1 Redunca redunca | reverse complement strand
GCAAGCACCATCCTACTTTCTGGGTTTTTGAGTTTGACTGTTTTACATACCACGTATAGCTACAGTCATATACTATTTGTCATCGTGTCTCTGGCTTATTTCAGTTAGCATGTTGTCCTCAAAGATCAAGTTTATTGTATCATGTGTGAAGTTTTCTTTCGATGTTTGAGATCGAATAACATTGCATTGTATGTATACTGTGTCATGGATGCTTGAAAGTCTTTTGAGTCTTGCTTTAAATTCTTTTGCGTATATAACTTCAAGTGCAATTGCTGTATACTGTTGTAATTCTTTAATTTTTTGAGAACTTGGTATACCACTTTCCACAGGAGCTGTACCACTTTGCATTTTCATCGGCTACAAGGGGTCCAATTTCTGTACATCTTGGCTAATACTTACTGTTTTCTGGGATTTTAAAAATATCTTTCTGGTGGGTTTGAAGTAGCATCTTGTGGTTTTCATTTACATTTCTATAGAGATAAGTGATGTTGAGCATCTTTTCATTTGCTTTCTGGCCATTTGTATATCTTCTTTGGAGGAATGTCTATTTAAGTCCTTTGCCCATTTTTAATTTGTCTTTTTATTGCTGTTTTTGAATTATAGGAGTTCCTTGTATATTCTGGATACTATCCTCTATCAGATACATGATTTGCAAATATTTTTCTCCTATTCCATGAGTTCCCTTTTCACTCTGTTGATAGTATCATTTGATGCACAAAAGCTCACAGTTTTCCTTTTTAGTGCACTTTATCTTTTTTTTTTTGTCACCTGTGCATTTGGTGTCATATCCAAGAAATCATTGGCAAATCCATTATCATGAAACTTTTCTCCTGTGTTCTATTTTAAAAGTTTTATAATTTTATGTCTTCATTAAATTTTGGTAGCTTTGCTTGTATATTTACCTGTGTATTGTTAGGTATATATAACTCCATGACGTTTCTTAAAATTCTTCTTTTTTTTGGGTATTGAATGCCTTTGAAATGAAATTCATCCTAGACTGCTATTAATACTGCCATTCCTGTTTTTTTCTTTTTTGAGAGAGACTTTGAATATTTCTGATTTTACTGTACCAGTTGACTTAGTCTGTCATTAACTTTTTCTTGTTAATTTAAGTTTGCTTTATAACAAATAGTAGTTCTTTTTATCATTTTCTTTCTCTTTCAACCCATTTTATTACCTGTTCTTTTTAATGGTCACATTAACATAATGATAACCATCCCTGTTTTTCTTGATTATGATGTTTTTATTCATTTCATCATACTTTTGTGAATTTAATCAAAATAATATTTATATTTTTAAATTTCCTATGTGACCCCCATCAATTTGGAAGATATGCTGTACTGTGCTGTTTGACTAACAGTAAGTATTTCAACCCCGGCTTCATGTTTATAGCTCATATAGTGCTGATGTGCGACAAAGAAAATGCGCCGTATCTTTAAGACAACTTTGTTCTGCAATTTCTTTTTTTGGTGATACACTGCCATTGCTAGAACATTTTAGTAACAGATAGACACATCTTCAGTGTCTACAGTGCGAAGGGCCCCCTCTTATGTGTGATTATGTGTGATGCCATTGGTTAGCTAATTGCTTGCTTTGAAAAGAATCAGGAAATAGACTTTCCACTACATCTTGCAGTAAGGTGACTGTTTTTCTTACATTCTCTCCTTTGTAAGTTTTCTTTTATTGGTGCTCAGATATAGTGGAGTACCAGTTCAGTTCAGTCACTTAGTCGTGTGTAACTCTTTGCGACCCCATGAACTGCAGCACGCCAGGCCTCCCTGTCCATCACCAACTCCCAGAGTCCACCGAAACCCATGTTCGTTGAGTCGGTGATGCCATCCAACCATCTCATCCTCGGTCCTGCCCTTATCCTCCTGCCTTCAATCTTTCCCAGCATCAGAGTCTTTTCCAGTGAGTCAGTTCTTCGCATGAGGTGGCCGAAGTATTGGAGTTTCAGCTTTAGCATCAGTCCCTCCAATGAACACCTAGGACTGACCTCATTTAGAATGGACTGGTTGGATTTCCTTGCAGTCCAAGGACTCTCAGGAGTCTTCTCCAGCACCACAGTTCAAAAGCATGAATTCTTTGGTGCTCAGCCTTCTTCACAGTCCAACTCTCACATCCATACATGACTGCTGGAAAAACCATAGCCTTGACTAGATGGACCTTTTTTGGCAAAGTAATGTCTCTGCTTTTGAATATGCTGCCTAGGTGTGTCATAGATTTTCTTCCAAGGAGCAAGTGTCTTTTAATTTCATGGCTGCAGTCACCATCTGCAGTGATTTTGGAGCCCTGGGCCTTTTATTCTAAGGATATGAGTCTGTGGACACATTGTACTGCCAGTGAAGGTGAAAGTGAAGTTGCTCAGTCGTGTCCGACTCTTTGCGACCCCGTGGACTGTAACCTACTAGGCTTCTCCATCCAAGGGATTCTCCAGGCAAGAATACTGGAGTGGATTGCCATTTCCTTCTCCAGGGGATCTTCCTGACCCAGGGATCGAACCCGGGTCTCCCACATTGGAGGCAGACGCTTTAACCTCTGAGCCATCAGGGAAGATATTACTCTTCTGTAATTTGCTGGAGATTTCTGTTTTAGAGTAGTTCATTCATCTCTTTAAACATTGGATAGAGAAATTGCTTTAGGTGTATTCAGTTTAAAAAAGTTTTGGGATTGTTATCCCAGTTTCTACCCTTAACTTGAAAATCATGAGAATCTTTGATCTCCAAATAGTTAAAATATCTTCTGAAAAGTCTTGCTGTGAAATCGTAAACTGTGTGGTGGAAACAGTCACAGTGATGAAGATCAACTAATTCTGAATTCATATTTATGATGTGCGTGAGATTGCTTTGAGATCTTGCCTTAATTTGGTTTGGCTGCCTTAGAAAAATGCTTCAGACTCAGTAGCTTAAGCAGCACAAATTTATTTTCTCATGGTACTGGGTACTATATGTCCCAGACCAGGGTTGGTCTGTAGTGAGGATTTTCTTCCAGGTTTGCAGATGGCCATCCTTTCCCTGGGTCCTTACCTGATAGAGAACTCTGGGGTCTCTTAGTATAAGGACACCAGCCTGTTTTGATTAGAGCCTTCCCTGATGACCTCATATAATCTTATCACCCCCACGTGGAGCTTATTTCTGAATACAGTCACATTGGGGGTTAGGCCTTCAACATAAACATTTTGGGCAGACACACACATTCTGTCCATAATAGATCCAAAGCCTAAATTCTGGAAATAGAAGATTTCAACTCTTGGTTTATGTTTCCTATCAGAGTGAGTTCTTAATAGTTTGACTTTCAACTACTCAAGTTGTTAAACATTCATGTCCATGTATAATTCAAAGAGATTATTACATTACCCAGTGAAGATCTTTAATAAAATTACCATGTAAATATGTGTGTTGGTTTATGAGAACAAGAATATATAAGTGGTCTTTTTTCACACCTTATAATAAAGATACAGCCTTCCAAGATAAAACGGTGTTGAAACTATGTAGAGTAATTCTTCAGTTCAGTTCAATTCAGTCGCTCAGTCATGTCCGACTCTTTGCAACCCCATGAATCACAGCACGCCAGGCCTCCCTGTCCATCACCAACTCTTGGAGTTTACCCATACTCATGTCCATCGAGTCAATGAAGCCATCCAGCCATCTCATCCTCTGTCATCCCCATCTCCTCTTGCCCCCAATCCCTCCCAGCATCAGAGTCTNGTCTTTTAATTTCATGGCTGCAGTCACCATCTGCAGTGATTTTGGAGCCCCCCAAAATAGTCTGCCACTGTTTCCCCATCTATTTCCCATGAAGTGATGGGACCAGATGCCATGATCTTCGTTTTCTGAATGTTGAGCTTTAAGCCAACTTTTTCACTCTCCTCTTTCACTTTCATCAAGAGGCTTTTTAGTTCCTCTTCACTTTCTGCCATAAGGGTGTTGTCATCTGCATGTCTGAGGTTATTGATATTTCTCCCAGCACTCTTGATTCCAGCTTGTGTTTCTTCCAGCCCAGCATTTCTCATGATGTACTCTGAACAGAGGTTAAATAAGCAGGGTGACAGTATACAGTCTTGACATACTCCTTTTCCTATTTGGAACCAGTCTGTTGTTCCATGTCTAGTTCTAACTGTTGCTTCCTGACCTGCATACAGATTTCTCAAGAGGCAGGTCAGGTGGTCTGGTATTCCCATCTCTTTCAGAATTTTCCACAGTTTATTGTGATCCACATAGTCAAAGGCTTTAGCACAGTCAATAAAACAGAAATAGATGTTTTTCTGGAACTCTCTTGCTTTTTCCATGATCCAGAGGATGTTTGCAATTTGATCTCTGTTTCCTCTGCCTTTTCTAAAACCAGCTTGAACATCTGGAACTTCACGTTTCATGTATTGCTGTAGCCTGGCTTGGAGAATTTTGAGCATTACTTTACTAGCGTGTGAGGTGAGTGCAGTTGTGCAGTAGTTTGAGCATTCTTTGGCATGAACTTTCTTAGGGATTGGAATGAAAACTGACCTCTTCCAGTCCTGTGGCCATTGCTGAGTTTTCCAAATTTGCTGGCATATTGAGTGCAGCACTTTCACAGCATCATCTTTCAGGATTTGAAATAGCTCAGCTGGAATTCTATGACCTCCACTAGCTTTGTTCATAGTGATGCTTTCTAAGGCCCGCTTGACTTCACATTCCAGGATGTCTGGCTCTAGGTGAGGGATGACACGTGATTATCTGGGTCGTGAAGATCTTTTTTGTACAGTTCTTCTGTGTGTTCTTGCCACCTCTTCTTAATATCTTCTGCTTCTGTTAGGTCCATACCATTTCTGTCCTTTATTGAGCCCATCTTGGCATGAAATGTTCCCTTGGTATCTCTGATTTTCTTGAGATCTCTAGTCTTTCTCATTCTGTTGTTTTCCTCTATTTCTTTGCATTGATTGCTGAGGAAGGCTTTCTTATCTCTCCTTCCTATTTTTTGGAACTCTGCATTCAGATACTTAAATCTTTCCTTTTCTCCTTTGCTTTTCACTTCTCTTCTTTTCTCAGCTATTTGTAAGTCCTCCTCAGACAGCCATTTTGCTTTTTTGCATTTCTTTTCCATAGGGATGGTCTTGATCCCTGTCTCCTGTACAATGTCACGAACCTCCGTCCATCATGAACTCCTTATTGCCATATGCAGAATTAAATTGAAGAACGTAGGGAAAACCACTAGACCACTCAGGTATGACCTAAATCAAATCCCTTATGATTATACAGTGGAAGTGAGAAATAGATTTAAGGGACTCGATCTCATAGACAGAGTGCCTGATGAACTCTGGACGGAATAATTCTTAGGGGTGAGCAAAAAAATGCTGCTTAGGCTTCTGGCTCTGCTGCAGTGTTGCTTTTCAAGCAGGACATTAGCAAAAAAGCGTGTGGAATAAAGGCTTTTCTTTTTCCATTTTTCCTCTTTTTTGGGTTTATCTAGAAGACGTATATTTCATTTGGATCTACGGCAAAAAAACAAAAACAAAAACAAAACATATTTACTGAATGCCCACACAGTGCGTTGAATAGTGGCTTTTAGAAAGGTTTTTCCATTTCTGCATTTGTCATGCAAATGTGATGTGAGTGTCACCTAATTTTGAAAAGACTGCAGATGCAACTTAAGGTCCTTGAGATGAGCTCATTCTGGATTCGCTGGGTGAGCCCTAAGTCCCATACGTGTCCTTATAAGAGTCAAAGGAGAATAGGTGATATAACGCAGAGGCAGATCTTAATGGAGAGGTGTAGCCATAAGCCACGGCCACCATGTGATGCCAGCAGCCAACAGAGCTGGAAGAAGCAAGGAGTGGATTCTCTTCTAGAGGCTTCTGAGTAGTGTGGCTCTGTTAACCACCTTGATTTTGGGCTTCTGGTCTGCAGCCTGTGAGAGAGGAATTTCTGTTAGGGCAGCCTCAGGATACTAATCCTCCACCCAACTCCCTGCTATGGGGAAGTTGTTGTTCAGTCTCCACGTTGTATCTGACTCTGTGACCCCATGGACTGCAGCATGCCAGGCTTCCCTATCCTTCACTATCTCCTGGAGTTTGCCCAAGTTCATGTCCGTTGAATTGGTGATGCTATCCAACCATTTCATCCTCTCTCCTTCTCCTCCTGCCTTCAATCTTTCCCAGCATCAGGGTGTTTTCCAGTGAGTCCCTTGCACATCAGGTGGCCAAAGTATTGGAGCTTCAGCATCAGTTCTTTCAGTGAGTATTCAGGGTTGATTTCCTTTAAGATTAACTGAGTGATCTTGCTGTGCAAGGGACTCTCAAGGGCCTTCTCCAACACCACAATTCAAAAGCATCAATTCTTTGGTGCTCTGCCTTCTTTATGGTCCAGGCATGGGGAAGACATTCTGCTAAATGCTGGGAGTGCAGAATTGAGCAAGACAAATAACCTTGTCACTAGGAAATCAGAATTTTTTGAAATGTAAACCAAAACGTAAAATATTACAATAAATTTTATATTACAGTAAATATAATAAAATCTTGCAATGAGTTAACAGTAAATTTGTACAGAGCATATTGGGAACACTGAATGGTACAGCTAACGTAAATTTGGAGAGTTTGGAGGATTCATCGAGGGTGAAACTTTTGATCTCAGTTTGAATGAGGAGTAATAAAAGTGTGCCTGGAAGAACGGGGATCGGGGAGAAACATGGGAAACAGCTGGTCCTGCTGTTTTATCCCCTTTCTGGGAGATGAGCACCATCTCAGGGCACAGTCAGTTCAAGTATTGGGTGCAGAGCTGTTTCTTAAAGTGACACTGTCAGCTTGAAGCCGTCAGGCTCTAGTGGTCTGTCCCGTGATACATGTAAAAGGTATCTAAAAAAGTCCTCCTCCAGCCGTGCTTCATCATTGAGTCTTCTGGCTCAGTACCTTTGGCAGTTCAGAGAGGAGTATGAAGTTAGTACTTAATGTGTTGTGAGTTACAGTCTCTGTATGTTCTGTGATTGGGGGTCTGCAGACATTTGCATCAAGGGCCAGAAAGTAAATGTTTTAGACATTGTTGGCATGTCACAAAAAGTGTCTGGGGGGTGTGTGTAAATATATTTTTTGTAAATTCACACACACACATATATTTTCAACTTTTAAATATATATATGTATGTGTATGTTTGTGTGTGTGTGTATAGATGTGAAATAACCCTTTAAAAATGTAAAAACTTTTAAGAAAACAAGCCTTACAAGAATAGGTCATAGGCTCTGTTCCATCTGCTGACTCTTGTTCTATGATGTGTTATGTCTTAAATTAGGGGTCCTTTTTCTTTTGAAAGGGGAATCAAGTATTACTGCTCTAAAGAATAGATACTGAATATGAACAGCTTAAAATCTGAGCCAGAGTATGATTATTGGACTTTATAGCTTTCTCACCTCAAACAAGTATAGAAATGACCAGATAAATGCTTGTTTTATTCAATATTCTTGCCTTTTTTAAAGAAATAAATTGAACTTGTATATATAATATATGTGTATATATATATCAAAGACCCCCTCAAAAGAGGAAGTATGCCATCTTGATGATTTCTCTGATTATACTACTTTGAAAGACTACCTTTCTGTCTAGTAACTGATAGCACTTTTAAAAGGCCATCTCTTTTTCCTCAGTACAGATACTTTTCTATGTGAGATGTTGTACTTTTAAAGGTGCCTAACAAGGTTGTGTTTTTTAGCATGAATGATTGAACGAACATTTCAGATCGTCTTGTGAGTGAACTTATTATTAAATGATCTTCTCTTTTTTTCACTCACAGCTTCCGGAACATCCCAAAGAGCTTGTAGCTTTAGAATCTGTCAGCAAATTATGTTAGGATTATTTTAAATTCGTTCAAGGTAAGCGTGTATAGCTTACCTCAGAGATGACTTTATTTTTAGTTCCAACAGTACTGTTGCAAATTAGGTGTTAGAAAAACATTATACTGAGGTTAAAATGAAAAGCATATTAAGGATATTTCAGAAGCTGTGTTGCCACTCAAACTTCCTTCCAAAGTCTAGTGCAGTTTCCATTTGTTCTTTCCTCCCCTCACTGAGTACACAGAGTTCGAGTGAATCAGTGAAATTTTCTGAGGCAAAAGGTAATTTTGGATTCCGTTTGTGTTATAGAGATCAATCGCAAATACAGAATTAGAATAGTAGTCTCTTGTGCTGCACGTGGTGCCTATATCCTATTTCTAAAATATGAACCCCTCCTCGCCAACCAACACCACCAAACCTTAACCTCAGACTTCTTTTAGCCCCATCTCTCATCTCTACCTTCTTTCAGAGGAGAATATCAAGTCAATTGAATTCAGACCATCTGTGATGTCGTTGGTGAAATCTGGCACACCAAAAAAAAGGGAGTTAGAACCCTGTTTCTTCCAGGGCCTGTTTAGTTATTTAAACCCACGCATCTGTAAAGTGGGAATGGATTTCTTCTGTGTTTGTTGAGAGGATTACAGAAGCTGTGTGCAATGCTTCATCACAGTGCATGGCAGGGACACGGCCAGTAGTAGATACGANTGAGGTATAATTGACGTGCAGCACAGTATAAGTTTAATACTTTGACTTATATACATTATGACATTACTATGATGGTAAGTGAACATTGTGGTTGTTCACTAAACATTTCACATAGATACACAATGTTTTCTTGTAATAAGAACTCTTAGGATGTATTCTCCTAACAACGTTCATATATAACATGCAGCAGTATTAATCATCTATATTGCACACTTAATATTTGTCTTATAACTGGAAATTTGTACCATTTGATCACTTTCATCCAAATCCCCCTCCCTCCTCACTACATTACAAAGTGATCACCATAATAAGTCTCGTTTCCATCTGTCACCATACGAAGACATTACAGTATCATTGACTGTATTCTCTATGTTGTACATTTCATCTCTGTAACTCATTTAGTTTATAACTGGAAGTTTTTACCTTTTAGGGCACCATCTGTTTGTTTTGTCTGTAACTGTGTCTGTTTTGTTAGCTTTGTTCATTTGTTTTTAGGTTCCACGTGTAAAGTCATATGGTGTTTTTCCTTCTCTGACTTATTTCACTTAAAATAATACTTTCTAGATACACATTGTTGCAAATGGCAAGGTTTCGTTCCTTTTTATGGCTGAGTAATGTTCCTTTTGATATAGACTTTACATTTTGTTATTTTTTAGTTAGGAAAATCTGACAGTTCCTGCATTTATATAGATATAGATACGTCATCTTCATCTGTTTGTCAGGGAGCAGTGAGGTTGCTTCTGGGTCTTGGCTATTGTAAATAACGCTGCTGTGAACATGGGGGTGCATGCATCATTTTGAATTAGTCTTTTTGTTTTCTTTGGAAAAATATCCAGAAGTAGAATTGCTAGATCATATGGAAGTTCTGTTTTTATATTTTAAAGGAAACTATACTGTTTTCCATAGTGGCTGTGCCAATTTACATTCCCACCAGCAGTGCACAAAGGTTCAGTTTTCTCCACGTCCCCTTGTTATTTGTTGTCTTTTTGATAATAGCCATTCTGACATGTGTGGGGTGATAGCCCATTGTAGACTGGTTTTGCATTTCCCTGATGATCAGTGATGTTGAGCATCTTTTCATGTGTCTGTTGCCTATCTGTATGTCTTCCTTGGAAAAATATCTATTACATTTCTCTACTTATTTTTTAATTGGGTTATTTGTTCATTTATGTTGAGTAGTATAAATTCTTTGTATATGTTGTATATATGTATATGTTTGTATATTTGTATATGTTGGATATTAATCCCTCATCAATTTCCAAATGTTTCCTCCCATTCAGTAGGTGGCCTTTGGCCTTTTCATTTTGTTGATAGTTTCCTTCATTGTGCAAATGCTTTTTAGTTTGCTAGCTCATTTTATCACTTAAAAAAATTCAAGTTCAGTACATTTTTTCTGTTGCATTTTTATAATTGATTATTTCAAAGTGATTAGATTTTAATTTAGTTAATTTTTAATTAAAAAATGATTTATAATTTCTGGATTTTGGCATTTAGAATTCTTCATCATGGAAGTATGATTAATTTAGATGGAATTTCTATGTATATTTTAAAATAAAGTATAGTTATCTTTTAGAAAATTTGATGTAAATATGTTCAGCTTTTGCTCTTGAAGTTCTACTTTGCTTCTTGAAGAAAGACCATATTTAAATGAACATTAGAGTTTAGAGACCAATTGGAATCAGTAGGAATTTAGTGAAACGGTTGACCCCAGGAGATTCCAAGGAAGTCAGAAATACCTAGATATGGATAAATTATTATTGCTACTACAGAGAACTTAAGTATATATATATCGGAGAAGGCAATGGCTCCCTACTCCAGTAGTTTGCCTGGAAAATCCCATGGATGGAGGAGTCTGGTGGGCTGCAGTCCATGGGGTCGCTAAGAGTTGGACACGACTGAGAGAGACTTCACTTTCATTTTTCACTTTCATGGATTGGAGAAGGAAATGGCAACCCACTCCAGTATTCTTGCCTGGAAAATCCCAGGGACGGGGCAGCCTTGTGGCTGCCGTCTATGGGGTCACACAGAGTCGGACACAACTGAAGTGACTTAGCAGTAGCAATAGTAGTAAGTATATATATATATACATACTCATGGAGATGAAGGACATACTTTAAAATAAAAGAGCCTTTTTCTGATCTCTATAGAGTACTGAGCATCTATAATACAGTTAATTTCTAAAGTGAATCATGCCATGTGTGGACATTTTCACTTTGGTTCCTGTACTCTGACTAAGCACAGGTCAAGTACAGATTTAGCTTTCCCTAATTTCTTGTTTCTGTTGTGTGATTTATTTCTCTAATTGATTCTTATTCTTTAAATTGGTCTCTAAACTCTAATATTCATTTAAATATGGTCTTTCTTCAAGAAGCAAAGTAGAACTTCAAGAGCAAAAGCTGAACATATTTACATCAAATTTTCTAAAAGTTAAATATACTTTATTTTTAAATATACATAAAAATTCCATATACACATACATATACATATACATATACACACATACNAAAATTCCATATACACATACATATACATATACACACATACATACACATATATACAGCATACATATACTGTGAGACCTTATACTTAAGTAGAATTTAAAACAATCTAAAAAGTGATGTGTTAACATTTCTTTATACTCTTATTTCTGTAGCGATATGATTATCTTGAAATTCAGCTTATTTATTTGAGCTTAGTATGATTTTACTGTGATTTCAAATTTTGATTGGAAAGTTTGTAGAAAAATTGCATACTCTACCCAGGATATTTGCTCTTGGAAATTGGATCCTCAGTACACGTGTGTCCCATAGAGGTGGCTTTATTCCTTTTTCTTTTGAGCTGTTTTGAAGTGGAACTAACTCCCTTGCCCAGACTTTACCATCATAATACAGAACAAGAATAGGAAAGACCTTCTTGAATTGTTTCACTTAGCTGTATTTTGTGGTTAGTGGGAGATAGATTTGAGTTGCTAAGTTTACCTTGCTGTCTTTATAGACAGTGAAAAATACCTAAAAATACTTGGGTTGGAGCAGGTGTCTAAAATCATCTGTTTAGCATAACACAATTTTTGTTATCTAGGCAGTTACATTTTTTGAATATAATTTAATAATATGGTCTTGATAATGATTAAAAAAAAGCAGGTTTTCTACCAACAGTTTTGTAAGTATGTATTGATTTTGTTTCTCCAGAAAATGTCACTATTTCTTATCAATAAAATGAAGGTTTTGAAAAATTTTGAGCATTTGATAATTAAAAATACATGGCTTGAAATGTAGTGCTGAGTAGAGGAAATGAAATTTCAATTTTAAAGTACACTAGTCTGTTTTGTTATGTTAGAAACCATTAATTTCCCTTTGAAGTATAATCGCAGTTTCACCAATATTTAAAATAATAAATGAACTTTTCAGATAATAGTATGAAAACTTTATGTTAGGTATTTGAACTCAGTTTTAATGTCTAAGATGTCCATTTTCAAAAGGAAATTGGTGCAGACATCTGTTGAAATATCTGTATTGTCAAAACAGTCCTAAATAACCAGTTTGCCTATTTATGAGTCTACAAGCATTTCCTGTCTACAGGTAAAGCCCAGATGAAGCCTTTAATAACTGGGAAGCAGCAAATGTGATTATGAAATATAATTGACTGTGAGTGCCTTGAGGACAGGGACAAAGCTTTATAAATAGCCTTGGATTCCCAGTAACTGTGGTATAAGCTACAGAGTAGGGGCTCAATCAAGTGTGTAAAATTCAATTACACCATTTCTTTTTTAAAGCTGACAAGAAATTGCTATCTCATAACTACCTTAATTTTATTATAAAAAGAGATGAGGCCAAGTAGCAGTGTCTAGGCTTGAGTCTCTCTTTTTTTTCTCTCCTCTCCTTATACGTGGCAGCAGTCATTTGCCCTGCCTTTCTTTCTCTTTACAAAAAGCCTTCTTCCTCTTTTCCTTTGGACTCCATTAGACACTGCGTATTAGTTTTGTTTTGTTTTTTCCTTTTATTGTCAGTGCTTGAATATTGCATTATTTGAACAAACACTTCATCCTTTCGTGGAAAAAGTCCTTCAGAAGCTCTGTTCCTGTTAACACCTTCAGGTTGGAAGCCAAGAAGTGCTGTCTTCTCCACTTGTACACTGGTGAGAAAAGCCAAGAATTCTGCCACCCCCCCAAGCCCCCCGCATTCCATTCCAAATGAATTTATTCTTTTACCAAAGATCCTTTTCTTCTTTATTGAACTTCTCTTCCCCTTGCTTGCCTTCTAAGTAAGTTTTGTTTTGTTTTGTTTTGTGGCTGAATCTTCAGCAAGGTCAAATCATTCTTTGTGTTGTTTTCCCGGGAGGCTCAGGTAAAGAATTGGATCCCTGGGTCAGAAAGATCTGGAGAAGGGAATGGCCAGCCTAAGAGTCTTAAAGAGTCAGGCATGACAGCACGCATGTGCACACGCATTCTCTCTGTATTGTTTCCTGCTTCTAATTAAACTATTTCAAATGTAATCATGACGTGACTTTGTTTTTAGCTTTGCTTCCCATTTTCCCTTTATCGATCAGATTATATTTTAAAAATTTTAAATAAAGAGCGTGTGATGAAGTTAAACATCATTAGGGATAAAACTCAATTCTGTTGGGGATACAAGGCCCAGGTAGTTGTAGTTCCAGAAAAGACTTGCTTTTGAAAATTCTGAAATGGCTAAATAAGACACTATTTCCTTTTGACAGTTACCTCTTGACCTTCCTTACCGTCAGAACTTGGTGCTGTACTTGACTCAGGTGATGCAGTACTTGACTCAGGTGATGTACCGCAATTCATGGTGACCCAACCTGCTGTGAACTGTGCAGTTTATGGTCTTAAAAAAAGACAAAGAATTTCAGAAATTAATGAAATTAATAAAAGTGGCTAAAGAGCAATAGAGGAAAAGTATCCAGAGCTCCTGTGGAACCTGTATGGAGCATAAAAAGGGGGACCTGGCCTACTTTAGTAATGTTTACTCATCAAGTTTAAAATACATGAGAACCTATCCATTCCATATTTTATCTCCCAGTCACCATGGTTTCTTATGGCTATTCTGTTTCGTGTGAAGGCATGCTCAGTCACTTCCGTCATGTCCCACTCTTTGTGATCCTGTGGACTGTAACCTGCTAGGCTCCTCTGTCCATGGGATCCTCCAGGCAAGAATGCTGAAGTGGGTTGCCATATTCTCCTCCAGGGGAATCTTTCATACCCAGGGATTAAACTCGGGTCTGCCAGGGTCTCCTGCATTGCAGGCAGATTCTTTACTTATTGAGTCACCTGTTTCATATTGCTAGCCTGTTGCTTCCTAAACTAAATCTAATGAATTTAGAAGTTAATAGATTTAATTAGTAACAGTATATATGTTTAAGGACTTACTAGGAGAATGTTTTCTTCATAGAACATTCTGATTCCTGGAATTGTATACCAGCTCTATTATAGTATATTTTCACTCTATGAGACTGGGAAAATGGTGGTACCATAAAGAGAAATAAGGAGAGGCTGAGAGAGATGTAGGGGAACTGGAGATAAACAGTAAAAACCATGTGACTTGACCAAGGGGTTCTGTTCATTCCAAACATTGGGTACATGCATTCACGGAAACCATATGATACTAACCACACATTTAATCTGGAGTGATTCGGAGGTCAAGCAAGTCAAGAAAGTTTGATGTCTTACTCATCTTTATGAATTTCACTTTATGTGAATGTGCAGAAGTGTCAGTCTGAAAAGTTGCAGTTGAGTGAATGTGGGATGACACAGCATGAGTTTAATCACTCACTGAATATCTCTACCTGTCCACAGAGAAATAGTGATATAATACTCAACACTATGTGGAAACAAAGTGTGCAAATCATTGAAATAATGAGCTAAAAATACATTCAGCTGGGACTTGCAAGCCCCAAAATCATCTTATCTGGGAAATTTCCTTATCTGTATATACCTCTTTATTTTTGTATGCAATATGTGTATATTATAATAATAACAGGATAAAATCAATATAACCCAGTTTTAGGAAGGTAATTTTTCCACTGGGAAAACTGTTCTTACCTTTTTTGTATTAAATTAACTTTTTAGGATCTATTACAGGGTCATATTTTAACTAATAACTTCACCTACTTTAAATGTAATTTCTATCGTCTGTAAATCACTATGTAAACCGTGATGCTGTAATAAAGTAGGTCTCGTGTTGATGAGTTATTTGTGTAATCATTGTACTTTATTTGATAGTATCATAAGAGAATAAACCTTTTGAAATTGGGCAGAATTGAATTTTGGCTCATTATGTATTCATGGTGGTTTTGAAGTTGTCTTTTTCCTTTGTGGATCATTTCCGTGCTAGGGAAGCATTTCTTTAATGGTGAATATTTGTTTTTCACTCAAAATATCCATCAAGTCAAATACAAATAGCACAATATCTTACTCAAATACCTCTAATTAAAGTTGGACTTTATTCTTCAGAATTCTCTGTGGGGTGAATTTGGGCCACTTTGGAGAAGGCAATGGCACCCCACTCCAGTACCCTTGCCTGGAGAATCCTATGGACGGAAGAGCCTGGTAGGCTGCAGTCCATGGAGTCGCTAAGAGTCAGATACGACTGAGCAACTTCACTTTCACTTTCATGCATTGGAGAAAGAAATGGCAATCCACGCCAGTGTTCTTGCCTGGAGAGTCCCAGGGACGGGGGAGCCTGGTGGGCTGCTGTCTATGGGGTCGCACAGAGTTGGACACGACTGAAGTGACTTAGCAGCAGTAGCAGTCGGAGATTGTTTTCTTGTTAGTGACCACTAGTAGCCAGTATGTATGTGGTTGTCCTGGTGCACGCTGCTGTTTTAGACTTAGAGTACCTCCAAATGGCATTTTCCATGCTTCATTGTGGATATTTCTTGGCATCTAGATGAAAGTTGTGGCACACACACAATTTAAAAATTTTTTTAAAATTCTGTTTTACTTTTGGAGTATGACTGTTTGACAGTGTTGCCTTAGTTTCTGCTATACAACAAAGTGAATCAACTATATGTATACACATACCCCCTCCCTCTTAAGCCTCTTTCCCATCCTACCCTTTTAGGTCGTTACAGAGCACAGAGCTGAGCTCTCTGTGCTACACAGCACACAGACTTTTAAAATCACATTGTTGTTTTAATTTCATACTAAGAAGAAAGCCTTAAATGACCAGCTAAAAGGATACTCCTGTTTAGTAATGTTAAAAATTTAAAGTTTTTTCAACACGTAGTAAAAAATTCTGCAATGTCCTAGAATTTGTTTTCTGATGGAATTTTTAGACAAAAAATTGAAAATTGTTTACTTAATTTAAAATTTACAGCATTTTGCATGAGTGGTACAGTCGTTAACATTTCAGTATGTTTCCTCTATGATATACCTCACTCTCCTGTTATCTCTGGTCTCTTAAAACAAGTAAGAGTAAGCTTTAGACATGGTACACCATCATCCGTAAATACCTCAGTGAAAGTTTTCCCAGGAAAGAACACTCGTACACAACTGCCATAGTAACACAGCCAGCCCTCTGATCCACAGACCTCATTCTGATTTTACCAGCTGTCGCATTGCTTGTTTGTTTTCCCATCTGGTCAGAAATCCATCCCAGAATATACATTGTAGTCAGTGGACATACCTCTTCCCACTCCTTGAATCAGGACCGTTTCCGTAGTCATTCCCTGTCTCTCAAATGTAGGGTACAGACCTACATACTGGAGGAAGAGCCTGAGCCATTTGGTGATGTTAGTTTTGATCATCGTGTGTGTGTCTGCAGGATTTCCTTTCCAAAGGCACCATCTCCCCCTTTGTAACTGGGAGGTAATCTGAGATTACACCAGGATCCTGCCTTCATCAAAGCACCATCCACCAGGCTTATTCTCCATTGACTGCTCTGCCTGAAACAGTCGACAGACACAGGGATAGTTGCCAAGTGGTGATTTTCATTTCCTGTCATTCCTTCTAGTGGTAATCTACGTTATGGAAGTGGTTTCCCTTCTTCCTCACTTGTGTGTTTATTTTTTCATGTGTCACAGATTCTTTGTGTATTGAGGGGCTTCTGATTCATCATTATCCTTATTTATTTTGATGTTCATATTGTCCCAAATTGGGCAAATGAGGATCTCTTTCAAAGTAGCTTGTGTGTCTTTTGATACATTCTCATCAGTCTTGGGCTTCCTTTGTGGCTCAGCTGGTAAGGAATCTGCAATGCGGGAGAC
>SJYQ01012935.1:0-23042 GCA_006410935.1 Redunca redunca | reverse complement strand
TATTGATATTTCTCCTGGCAGTCTTGATTCCAGCTTGTGCTTCCTCCAGCCCAGTGTTTCTCATGATGTACTCTGCATATAAGTTAAATAAGCACAGTGACAATATACAGCCTTGACGTACTCCTTTTTCTGTTTGGAACCAGTGTGTTGTTCCATGTCCAGTTCTAACTGTTGCTTCCTGACCTGCCTATAGGTTTCTCAAGAGGCAGGTCTGGTGGTCTGGTATTCCCATCTCTTTCAGAATTTTCACAGTTTCTTGTGATCCACACAATCAAAGGCTTTGGCATAGTCAATAAAGCAGAAATAGATGTTTTTCCAGAACTCTCTTGCTTTTTCAATGATCCAGTGGATATTGGCAATTTGATCTCTGGTTCCTCTGCCTTTTGTAAAACCAGCTTGAGCATCTGGAAATTCATGGTTCATGTATTGCGGAAGCCTGGCTTGGAGAATTTTGGGCATCACTTTACTAGTGTGTACTTAGGAGAGCTTAAAAAAATAGCAGGAGCAATATGTTTGCAAAAGAAAGAAACCTTTTTCAAATAAGAATTTCATTTTTATTTGTTTTGTGTATGTAGTTTTTATAGAAATCCTTACTTTAATTGCAATGTTCAGATACAGGTAGACAAAGTACATTTGATTGATACATGAAAAGTTCTCACAGTTTCCATAGCATTTGTCTGTGAATTCAGCCAGGGTGTTATTCGTATTTGATGCTTTCTTGCTTAGGTCCCAGCAGGATTTCCATCAAAGAGCTCAATGAAAATAAGATTATAAATTTGGGGTTCTCCCAGAAGAACATATTTTAGGTAAGAAAGAGATATTACAGTTTGCATGATGGATATATTGCATTTCTTTCCTCCAAATAAATCAGCAAATATCCTTGAAGTAGAAGATATTCTTGGGGTAGCAACACTACATGTAATTATATCTCCAAGCTGATGTGATGGGAATTACTCATAATACATCAGTTTAGCCAAGGAGCTTCACCTGTGACCAGGCACATCATGACACTCATTACCTCATCATAATGTCTTCAAATAACCTAACAGAAACATCTTGAAGGAAAAGAGAGAAAAAAATCTCATAGAGGTTATAAGTCTCATGGTAAGAAAGCTGCCAAGCTGTGATTCAAACTTGGACTTACTTTGTATTCCATATCCTTTCTGCTCTAAAACTCTTAAACTGCACACAGAAAGACATTAGAAAGAAGAGAAGAGAGAGGGAAAGAGAGGACTAAAGAGAGTGGAAGAAAAAAAAAAGAGGGAGAGTGAGAAAAGGAAGGAAGGGAAAAAAAAGAATACATGCTACTACTGGTGAAAACCAGGTAAGTACAGTTATCATTTCAGTGTATTGCAGTTTTCTATAAGATTTCACCACTGGTAGAAATGTTTTTGTTTTGTTTTTTTAAAGTACCTTTTCTTTAATAATCTAGGGCATCCTTCTGAGGTCCATTGTTTCTAAGAAATCAAAATTTCCTGACATCTAGAAATTGAAACTACAATGCAATGCTGACTCACCTTTTGTTTTTTTAAAACAAACACACTGGAATATGTTCATCTAGATACCTGTTAGATCCTCCATGGAAAGACACAATACTTTTCTTAGTCAGTTTCGGGGTTACCAGTGTCTATGGAACTCCTTTATGAGGAAATGCCAGAAGAGCTTGTGGTCTATTCTTTTGAATAGACCAGTATATATAGTATTTTACTTTGATAACAGGTTTTGTTTTTGGAAAATCCGAGAGACTGGAACAAAATATTGTGAATAAGGTAAAATAAAACAAATAGAATTTAGTATCTACATAGCACGAAATGTGGACCCCCATCAAAACAAAACAAAAATGGCAACAAATCCATTTTAAAGGCCACATTATTGACACTGTTAACATGAATAGAGCCATGAGAGGCCTGAACACTGAGACTATAGAGATGGAATTTACTCCTACATCTGCTATTTTTAAGACTAGAACCCATCTCTGTGGACTCAGTTCAATATCATACTGATATCATGAGTACTGAGTGCTTAGCACAAGGTCTGATAGATAATACACTATCAGTTAAAATTTAGCAGCTTTAATCGTGATGAGGATGATGATTGTGATGATGAATTTTACCCTTAGACAAATGCCTTCCTTTTTGGAGTCTTTTTGTCATCCACAAAACAAAGGGATAGAATAAAATGAGAGCTAACTTTTCTATATCTTTGTTTTTTAATTTTTTATTTTATATTGGATTATAGATGGTTTTCCCTTGTGGCTCAGATTGTAAAGAATCTGCCCCAGTGCAAGAGACCTGGGTTTGATCCCTGGATTGGTAAGATCCTTTAGAGAAAGGAATGGCTACCTACTCCAGTATTCTTGCTTGGAGAATCCCACGGACAGAGCAGTCTGGGTACAGTCCACGGGGCCACAAAGAGTCAAACAGGACTGAGGCACACACTATAGTTGATTACAATGTTGTGCTAATTTCAGGTGTATAGCAAACTGATTCAGTTAGTGAAAGTGATAGTCACTCAGTCATGTCTGACTCTTTGTGACTCCAGGGACTATACAGTCCATGGAATTCTCCAGTCCAGAATACTGGAGTGGGTAGTCTATTCTCCAGCAGATCTTCCCAACCCAGGAATCAAACTGGGGTCTCCTTCATTGCTGGCAGATTCTTTATCAGCTGAGCTATCAGGGAAACCCAGTTATACATATACATACCTACATTCAGATTCTTTCCCCACATAGATTATTGCAGAACATTTAGTAGAGTTACCTGTGCTATACAATAGGTCCTTATTGATTATCTATTTTATATATAGTAGTTTATATATGTTGATCCCAATCTCCTAATTTATCCCTGCCCACTCTATGTTCCCTCTTTGGTAGCCATAAGTTTGTTTTTGAAGTTTGTGAGTCTATTTTGTAAATAAGTTTATTTGCATCATTTTTTAGTGATATAACTGCTATCATGTGATATTTGTCTGACTTCACTCAGTGTGATAATCCCTAGGTCAAATGGCATTATGTCATTCTTTTTTCTGATTAATATTCCATTGTATATATGTACCACATCTTGTTCATCAATTCCTCTCAAGTTGAAGGATATAAAATTAATACACAGAAATCTGTAGCATCTCTATACACTAACAATGAAAGATCAGGAGAGAAATTAAGGAAAAAAAAATCCCATTTACCATCATATCAAAGATAATATATCAGCTAGGAATAGATCTACCTAAAGAGGCAAAAGCCCTGTATTCCACCTCCTTAATTCAGTGACTTAGTGACTTGCACTCTGGGTCAAGTATCAGGAGACAGAGCTAAGGTGTGGAGGGTGCAGGTGATTCTGGGCAGGTATGTGATTTTTGAGATGGAGTGATGTTCGAAAGGAGTCTTACTTTGGCAGTTTTGATTCTCCCCTTCAATTTATCTCAGAGTCAAACCTTTCTCCTTTCTTTACTTTAGGTTCTTGGGTTTTGAGCATTTTACTAACATCTCCAGGCTGCATTGACATATATTCTGTCTTAGAAACATTGTAGAATATCCAAGGAGTTCATTATGTGCCCGAACAGCCATAACCACCAGGTGATTGATAATTGTTTAATAAACAAGATTCGTGTTTCCCAGCGTGACTGGTGGAAAGTCGTGTCTCTAGCAGGTTGGTGGATACTGACTATCAGTTGCTTGAAAGGTATACAGACTTTTCCAGCTGGAAAAAAATGAGTTCAGGTATTAGAGGATTCTTTGCATTTGGTCGGTGATATCTGACACTAATCCACCAGTTGAAAAAAAATATCATCTGGAAAGAATAGCTTCTGGAGAGTTGACACTAGTAGCTTCCTTGGTGAACACTGAAAGACTGACAAACCTCAAATTAATAGGAACTTGGCTTCTGGTGTCTCTGAGATATAGGGACAGTGGCTGGATTTCATTGCGGAGTTCAGCATGTCTGCCAGTGGACTCAGGGTATCGCATGGACAAGCCTGTGCTTCACTGGGTGAGACTTAGGCATGAGGGCAAGTGTGCCTAGAGACATTGTGCTTTTTCTAACATTTCTGCATATCTTAATGTTTTATAATTGGCCTCAAAATATCTTTTCAACCTATTCTTGGCAATGTCCATGTCAATACATCTTTTTAGAGAGAGGCAATATGACCCTGGAGCGCGTGCATGCTCAATTGTTCGATCGTGTCTGACTGTTTGTGACCCCACAGACTATAGCCCACCAGGCTCCTCTATCTGTGGGGTTTTCCTGGCAAGAATACTGGAGTGAGTTGCCATTTCCTCCTCCAGGGGATCTTCCCGACTTGGGGACTGAACCCATGTCTCCTGCGTCTCCTGCATTGGCAGGAAGATTGTTTACCTCTGAGCCACAAGAGAAGCCCAATACAACCCTTAGATATGGGCAGTAGCTATCTGTCCCCTGAAATCTCTGCTTTAGAGGATTCTGTGATTGCCCTCCCACATCCCCCTACCCATAGAAAGAGGAGTCAGTGAGGTCAATGAGCCATGTCCATCCAAAACCCACACCCTTCTGCCATTTAGGCCACTCAGATATCCCTGCCAAATAGCCCTGATCCAGTTCTAGGACCTGCTTGGACCTCTTTCCTAGTCCATTCCTTTGAGGGAAGATGGAATTGCTGGAGTGCACAGCTCCAGGGCTTTCTGGTGGCTCAGATGGTGAAGAATCTGCCTGCAATAGAGGAGAGGCAGGTTCGATCTCAGGGGTGGGAAGATACTATGGAGAAGGGAATGGCTACCTACTCCAGTATTCTTGCCTGGAAAATTCCACGGACAGAGGATCTTGATGGGCTACAGCCTATAGAGTCATAGTCAGACATGACTGAGCAACTAACCCGGCAACAACAGCTCCAGGCTGAGGGGTGGCCAGGCTGAGCTGTTAGGAGGATATTTAAAGTACCTCCTCATATGATAAGATAGAGCTGAAGGTAAAGAAGGGAGAAAAAGGTCACCCTGGTGTTTAGGAATCATGAGCCAGATGTCACCTTCCTTCACATTTGGGTGTAGGATTCTAACACGCCAGAGATTTTGGGTTCTAAATTTGGAGTCTTGCTCCAGATCTCCAAAAATGTTATGATGAGGCATGGGGAAAGTAACAGTGTGCCCTGTGCCCAGCTCCCCTCCTGCCAGGCAGGTCTGACTCCAAATCACAGACAGCTGGGCTGACCCTGCCCATGAGGACACACAGAAGAGCAGTTCTCTCTGCTGGTTCATTCATTTACCAGACATTCACTGAGTACCTACTCTGCACTGGGGTTTCTGATGTACACTCAGGAGACACTGACCAAGACTGACCTGCCATCTACATCATGACATTTGAGGGGGAAGAGAAAATGTAAAATACAATATTAACTGGGAAGTAGGCACTTTCCAATTGTGATAAAATTACAAAACAACCTGATTGAGTGCAGACACAGGGAAAACATGGGAGAGGAATTAACTTGAAAAGAGCTGTTCAAGCTGAATCTCTGAGCAAGTGACAGCAGAGCTCTCAAAGGAGAGGAGTCAGCCATGCAAGAATGGCACCGCCATTTTCCCAGTCTCATAGAGTGAAAATATACTATAATAGAGCTGGTATACAATTCCAGGAATCAGAATGTTCTATGAAGAAAACATTCTCCTAGTAAGTCCTTAAACATATATACTGTTACTAATTAAATCTATTAACTTCTAAATTCATTAGATTTAGTTTAGGAAGCAACAGGCTAGCAATATGAAACAGGTGACTCAATAAGTAAAGAATCTGCCTGCAATGCAGGAGACCCTGGCAGACCTGAGTTTAATCCCTGGGTATGAAAGATCCCCCTGGAGGAGAATATGGCAACCCACTTCAGCATTCTTGCCTGGAGGATCCCGTGGACAGAGGAGCCTAGCAGGTTACAGTCCACAGGATCACAAAGAGTGGGACATGACGGAAGTGACTGAGCATGCCTTCACACGAAACAGAATACCCATAAGAAACCATGGTGACTGGGAGATAAAATATGGAATAGATAGGTTCTCATATATTTTATTTTATTTATTTATTTATTTATTTATTTTTTTTTACATGTTTCAATGCCATTCTCCCATCTCATCCCACCCTCCTGGGTGAGATGGATTCCTGGAATTGTATACCAGCTCTATTATAGTATATTTTCACTCTATGAGACTGGGAAAATGGCGGTACCATAAAGAGAAATAAGGAGAGGCTGAGAGAGATGTAGGGGAACTGGAGATAAACAGTAAAAACCATGTGACTTGACCAAGGGGTTCTGTTCATTCCAAACATTGGGTACATGCATTCACGGAAACCATATGATACTAACCACACATTTAATCTGGAGTGATTCGGAGGTCAAGCAAGTCAAGAAAGTTTGATGTCTTACTCATCTTTATGAATTTCACTTTATGTGAATGTGCAGAAGTGTCAGTCTGAAAAGTTGCAGTTGAGTGAATGTGGGATGACACAGCATGAGTTTAATCACTCACTGAATATCTCTACCTGTCCACAGAGAAATAGTGATATAATACTCAACACTATGTGGAAACAAAGTGTGCAAATCATTGAAATAATGAGCTAAAAATACATTCAGCTGGGACTTGCAAGCCCCAAAATCATCTTATCTGGGAAATTTCCTTATCTGTATATACCTCTTTATTTTTGTATGCAATATGTGTATATTATAATAATAACAGGATAAAATCAATATAACCCAGTTTTAGGAAGGTAATTTTTCCACTGGGAAAACTGTTCTTACCTTTTTTGTATTAAATTAACTTTTTAGGATCTATTACAGGGTCATATTTTAACTAATAACTTCACCTACTTTAAATGTAATTTCTATCGTCTGTAAATCACTATGTAAACCGTGATGCTGTAATAAAGTAGGTCTCGTGTTGATGAGTTATTTGTGTAATCATTGTACTTTATTTGATAGTATCATAAGAGAATAAACCTTTTGAAATTGGGCAGAATTGAATTTTGGCTCATTATGTATTCATGGTGGTTTTGAAGTTGTCTTTTTCCTTTGTGGATCATTTCCGTGCTAGGGAAGCATTTCTTTAATGGTGAATATTTGTTTTTCACTCAAAATATCCATCAAGTCAAATACAAATAGCACAATATCTTACTCAAATACCTCTAATTAAAGTTGGACTTTATTCTTCAGAATTCTCTGTGGGGTGAATTTGGGCCACTTTGGAGAAGGCAATGGCACCCCACTCCAGTACCCTTGCCTGGAGAATCCTATGGACGGAAGAGCCTGGTAGGCTGCAGTCCATGGAGTCGCTAAGAGTCAGATACGACTGAGCAACTTCACTTTCACTTTCATGCATTGGAGAAAGAAATGGCAATCCACGCCAGTGTTCTTGCCTGGAGAGTCCCAGGGACGGGGGAGCCTGGTGGGCTGCTGTCTATGAGGTCGCACAGAGTTGGACACGACTGAAGTGACTTAGCAGCAGTAGCAGTCGGAGATTGTTTTCTTGTTAGTGACCACTAGTAGCCAGTATGTATGTGGTTGTCCTGGTGCACGCTGCTGTTTTAGACTTAGAGTACCTCCAAATGGCATTTTCCATGCTTCATTGTGGATATTTCTTGGCATCTAGATGAAAGTTGTGGCACACACACAATTTAAAAATTTTTTTAAAATTCTGTTTTACTTTTGGAGTATGACTGTTTGACAGTGTTGCCTTAGTTTCTGCTATACAACAAAGTGAATCAACTATATGTATACACATACCCCCTCCCTCTTAAGCCTCTTTCCCATCCTACCCTTTTAGGTCGTTACAGAGCACAGAGCTGAGCTCTCTGTGCTACACAGCACACAGACTTTTAAAATCACATTGTTGTTTTAATTTCATACTAAGAAGAAAGCCTTAAATGACCAGCTAAAAGGATACTCCTGTTTAGTAATGTTAAAAATTTAAAGTTTTTTCAACACGTAGTAAAAAATTCTGCAATGTCCTAGAATTTGTTTTCTGATGGAATTTTTAGACAAAAAATTGAAAATTGTTTACTTAATTTAAAATTTACAGCATTTTGCATGAGTGGTACAGTCGTTAACATTTCAGTATGTTTCCTCTATGATATACCTCACTCTCCTGTTATCTCTGGTCTCTTAAAACAAGTAAGAGTAAGCTTTAGACATGGTACACCATCATCCGTAAATACCTCAGTGAAAGTTTTCCCAGGAAAGAACACTCGTACACAACTGCCATAGTAACACAGCCAGCCCTCTGATCCACAGACCTCATTCTGATTTTACCAGCTGTCGCATTGCTTGTTTGTTTTCCCATCTGGTCAGAAATCCATCCCAGAATATACATTGTAGTCAGTGGACATACCTCTTCCCACTCCTTGAATCAGGACCGTTTCCGTAGTCATTCCCTGTCTCTCAAATGTAGGGTACAGACCTACATACTGGAGGAAGAGCCTGAGCCATTTGGTGATGTTAGTTTTGATCATCGTGTGTGTGTCTGCAGGATTTCCTTTCCAAAGGCACCATCTCCCCCTTTGTAACTGGGAGGTAATCTGAGATTACACCAGGATCCTGCCTTCATCAAAGCACCATCCACCAGGCTTATTCTCCATTGACTGCTCTGCCTGAAACAGTCGACAGACACAGGGATAGTTGCCAAGTGGTGATTTTCATTTCCTGTCATTCCTTCTAGTGGTAATCTACGTTATGGAAGTGGTTTCCCTTCTTCCTCACTTGTGTGTTTATTTTTTCATGTGTCACAGATTCTTTGTGTATTGAGGGGCTTCTGATTCATCATTATCCTTATTTATTTTGATGTTCATATTGTCCCAAATTGGGCAAATGAGGATCTCTTTCAAAGTAGCTTGTGTGTCTTTTGATACATTCTCATCAGTCTTGGGCTTCCTTTGTGGCTCAGCTGGTAAGGAATCTGCAATGCGGGAGACCTGGGTTTGATCCCTGGGTGGGGAGATCCCCTGAAGAATGGAAAGGCTACCCACTCGAGTATTCTGGCCTGGAGAATTCCCCGGACTGTGTAATCCATGGGGTCAGAAAGAGTCGGACACGACTGAGTGACTTTCACTTCTCTTTCATCAGTCTTGGAGCACTTTCTTACTTTGTGACCCAAGGAGCTATGCCAGGCTTGTTTTTGCAACTTTCCTTGCCCCATCCTTGCAGTAAGCGGTATTTTTCAGGTAGCCCTTGTTGCTTTCAGTGAACAGTGGTATTCAGAAGCTTAAGATCTGGGCTCTCCCAGCAGACCTGAGGAAACACATCCATGTCTGCACACATACAAGTATTTTTACCCACAAACACACCTGGAGGCTCAGCTGTGAAAAATCAACCTGCAGTGCAGGAGATGCGAGTACCATCCCTGGGTCTGGAAGATCCCTTGGAGGAGGGCATGACAACCCACTCCAGCATTTTTGCTGGAAAAATTCTATGGCCTGAGGAGCCTGGTAGGCTGTTGTCCATGGAGTCGCAAAGAGTTGGACACAACTGAAGCCACTGAGCACGTACACACTCATACACACTTCATCTATATTTATGCCTATTTCTATTGTGAAATGAAAGTTGCTCAGTCGTGTCCAACTCTTTGTGACCCCAGGGACTGTATAGTCAATGGAATTCTCCAGGCCAGAATACTGGAGTGGGTAGCCTTTCCCTTTTCCAGGGGATCTTTTCTACTCAGGGATAGAACCCAGGTCTCCCGCCTTGCAGGCGGATCTTTCACCAGCTGAGCCACAGGGCATGCATATGCTGCTGCTGCTGCTAAGTCGCTTAAGTCCTGTCCGACTCTTTGCAACCCCATGGACTGCAGCCTACCAGGCTCCTCCGCCCATGGGATTTTCCAGGCAAGAGTACTGGAGTGGGGTGCCATTGCCTTCTCTGGGGATTACGTATATATATATTAAAAAAACTAAATTATACTTTCAATTCTAACCCAGCGTGTCTTTTCAGCTTTTGCCCTTTCTATGTTTGTAAATACCTGCTCAAGCAGTGAGAAGCCTGATCCTGGTTAGTGTCAGTACACACCCTTATTTGCTCAGTCATTTTACTTGTTTTCCCTATCCATTCTCTGTCTTACTCTTTGCTGTCTCCTTACCATCCACCCCCTCACTGCCCTGTGTCTTCAGTCACCAATGATAGCATCATGATATGAACATGCATCAGTGCTTTCCCTCTCTATACCATTCTCACCCCCACCCCGAACCCTACTTTCCAGGTACTTGGGGCCAGTGGGTATGCTTATCTCCGTATGCTATCTTCACCCTCCCCACCCCACCCCCGGCTCCACCCTCTTCCCCATCCCATCAGCTCTCCTTGTTCTCAGGTGCTGCTGGCCAAACAGTGCAATAATATTTTATGGTAGAATTCCGTGGACAGAGGAGCCTGGCAAGCTACAGTCCATGGGGTTGTAAAGAGTTAGAGTCAGATACGACTGAGCGTCTTTCACTTGTACCATTTTAACACCTTTAGTGCTGTTGTTAGGATGTGTTATTAAAATTTTTTTCAGTTTAAATCAATTTTTTAAAAATGAGGGATTACTCTATGAGGGGTATCACACTGGGTATATTACAGAAATGAAGATAGACACAGTCCATGTGGGAGACCCGGGTTTGATTCCCTGGGTCGGGAAGATTCCCTGGAGAAGGAAATGGCTACCCACTCCAGTATTCTTGCCTGGAGAATTGCATGGACAGAGGAGCCTGGCGGGCTACAATCCATGGGGTCGGCAAGGAATCAAGACACAACTGAGACTAATGCTTTCACTTTTCCATTCATTATGGGACCATGACTAGAAGGTGAAACTGCTGAATTTTACACAAAAGGAAGAATGTTGAGGATGTACACTGGAAGTGCCTCCCTAGTAATTAACCCTGTATTAGTGTCTTCTTTCTCCTACAAGGTTCACCAAGTGAATTATTTGGTATTTGTGGTGTGAATATGATATGTGGCCAGCCTAGAGGAATGACTTGGAGAGTAGCAGTCTCTGAGTACAAGACCATTGCGTTGATTTGATGAGCTTTGTATAGTGTTGGTCAGAAGCCTGTTTTTTTATTCATTTTTGCTTGGTTGGAAGGGACTAGCTGATGTTTCTGGGTAAGGTTGTAAAGGATTCATATGCTCATGGGCCTTGACCCAAGGCAGAGAGATTTCTCTAAAGTCATTTATAGTATTATAGTTAGGAATTTGGACTTCCCTGGTGGCTTAGTAGTAAAGAATCCACCTGCCAAGCTGGAGATGTGGACTCAGTCCTCGTATGGGAAGATCCCCTGGAGAAGGAAATGGCAACTCACTCCAGTATTCTTACCTGGAGAAGCCCATGGACAGAGGAGAATGGTGGGCTACAGTCTGTGGAGTCGCAGAGAGTCAGACACAACTTAGTGACTAAACAACAACAATTCGGAATATAAATCCAACAGCAGGAAAAGAAGTCATAAAAATAGCCTTTGCTAACTTCAGAAAGTAAACACATGTTAATGAAATGTCACTCATTTGTGTTATAAAACAGGGCCTGTGGCATATAGCATATTCTCACTTTAAGGATTTAAAATAACCAGTGTCCCACGTGAGCTTGTTTACTTGTTTGCTAATTAAACATAATTGTTTAATAATAGTTCAGTGCTGCATGAACTAGCTAGCAGAATATTTTCTAAAAATTGTTAAGCCGATGATGAAGACTCCTTGCATAAAACTTCGAAAACAAAGGTGACCAAGGTCTGATTTATATAATGGCTCTTTCCTGTGGTATTGACTAACTCTCTGGGAAGTGTGCATTCCTTTCTCTTGGCACAATCCATGTATGAGGTTTTATACGGCCATTCATTATTCAGTATACAGGTCTCCAGGGCATGAGCCCTGGAGAGTAATGAGAGCTTAAAGGAGCTTTGGAAAGCATCTGTCTCCTGTAGATAAAGGTAAAGTGACTTGCACTCAGTTATGAAGTTTGAGTGCAGTAGAGCCAGGGGCCCAGACGGAAACTAAGCTCTCCTGGCTCTAAGTCAAAGATCTATGCCCGAGGTCTTAGTGCTTCTGAATTTGGGGGTGATGGTAGTGGTCATAATAATAACAATAATGAATTGCACAATCATAACAATTTAAAATTTGGTTTATATAGTTATAGAAATAATGTAAATACATTATAAAAATAAATTATATGATTATATATTATATAAATAGAGTTATATTATAATAATTATTATTTGATTAGCATAACAGTTTATAACACCAAGCTTTTGCCAGGAGGTAAGCAATGCCAATGGTTAGTAATTACCTGGACCATTTTTAACACTTAATTAAAATGGGCAATGTTCTGTTGTCAGGGTAATAGGCAGTGTTCTCTTGTCAGTGTTTAATTTCAAGAATCTGAGCAGTGAGTTCAGCTGTATCTATGAGTGATAAGCTGAAAAGCAGAATTTCCTTTGGTATAATGGTTAAAACGGTTCCAGTCCTGGGATCAGGATTTCTGATCCTGAAATGAAGAGGGGAGTGGGACAGAGGAAAATTAATAGGGCCTTAACTATCATTTGGTAGTACATGCTAAATGGGCCTGTAAAAGTTAGTTAACTGGGTGTTTCCATTTCTTCGTTTCTTTCTTGGATTTTTACGTATTTGAAAAGGGAGAGAATGGAAAATTGAATTCAGACTCACTGTGTGGTGGGCCAGTAGATGCACATGTAAGTCAAAAGAAATATTTCAAAAAAGTATTTGGAGGAACATTTCATAGAATTGGAGCTTGTATTATGTGGAGGAGCATTTCATAGAGTTGGAGTTGTATTATGGAGAAATACTAAGTGTTGCTTTAGAGAAAAGTCACTTTGCAATTGCAGACATTTAAATCATCAAAGCACATGAATATATGTATAACATTTTAAAGTATGCTGTGTGGTTAAATGTTTGGAAAAATACTTAAGAATGTGTTAAAAATGTTGGGATATAGTGTCTGAATCTTGTTAGGCAGCAACTCTCAACAGCATATGTAGTGTTTGGATCTTCGGGCCAGGGTTGTGATGCTTTACACGTTACTGTGATTTAATAATGGCTCTTTGAAATTTAAAACTGTTTAAGCTCTCTGGAGAAGGAAATGGCAACCCACTTCAGTTTCCTTGCCTGGGAAATCCCATGGACACAGGAGCCTCGAGGGCTACAGTCCATGGGTTTGCAGAAGAGTTGGACA
Organism: Redunca redunca; assembly: GCA_006410935.1. Classification (NCBI taxonomy): domain Eukaryota; kingdom Metazoa; phylum Chordata; class Mammalia; order Artiodactyla; family Bovidae; genus Redunca; species Redunca redunca. The sequence goes on along the minus strand of SJYQ01012935.1, from coordinate 9,895 downwards.
TGACTTAGCGACTAAACAACAACAAATAAATTCTACAATTGTGTTTCAAACTCATCCATGTTATGATTTCTGTCTCCGTTTTCCTCCTGTATTTGGTTGTTGATGAAAGAAAAAAGTCCAGGTACTGTGGACCTGGCCAAGACGTATAATACATACTACCCATTTTCTCAGTGTTAAAAAGTTCCCTCGCAGATGTTTGTAGAAGTGATCTACTCCATTGGGCTTTCTGAAAATGCCATGTCTTCTATAAATCCTTTGAGAGGAGGGGGGAAAAAAAAGCCTGCCCCCCTAAAAGCATACCCTTGTTTTATTATACTGTAAAGTTGTTGGCAAACTCCCAGCTTTGAATTGTAGTGCTTAGAGAGTCTTCAGAGACAAAATTATTTCTGAACTTGGTATTTGTATTCATTTTTAAATGACTTTGTATTACCATAATATGAACAATGTATTTTTTCTGTTTTAAGAGTTAGAAGTAAACTAAGTAAAGTGAACTCATGCAGAAAAAGAGATTTGGAATTTGAACTCAGAAATGTCTGACCCAAGGTTTCCCATAAATCCAGATTTTAAACATTTTTTGTTTCACCTTTCACATAGTGAGTTAAGGTAAATGCCCCAGACTGTGTTGGGTGCTTACTGAACTGGATCACAAACTGCTTTCTAGCTTTTTGGGGCTCTCTGGACCGACTTTTCTTCTGTTTTTCCATCCACCCCAGGTAAAGAAGCAGGCTGGGAAAGTGGTATTCTGGTTCCCTTCTCGTTTCACTGATACTAGAAGGTAATTTTTTTTCTCCCTAATAGGCTGCAGCCACATATGTGAGGGATAAAAGGGAAATGACACAGGTAGAGTTTCCTTGTCCCAGGTAAAACCTGCTGAGTTTCCTAGGAAACAGACTTGATTTACAAATATTAATTTGAAAAAGCTTTAAGGAAATCCTAGGTCATGGTTTCTGCCTTTCAAACAATTTTTTTTTAGAGAGCAAGTTAAATAATTTAATCTTTAATGATCGCGTTTTATGGAGAATAGAATACATCTTCCATAGTAGGTGATTCTGTGAAACTTGCATTGAGGTTCTTTGCGATTGTAAGCTTTGGTGCCAGTGTGATTTCTTTGTTGAAGAAATGGGGAACTTCTTTTTTTTTTTTTTCTGTAGCTGAGTATGGTCTGATCAGCATCTTTTGATTTTCTGAGCTCTGTGACGAGTGCCAGCGTGAAAAGGGGCAGCGGGTACAGAGGAAGGTGACCATAATATATGATGCAGCTTAGAGTTTAATTATTGATAGACTGCAAGAGTTCCTCATCCTATCTAATGCACAAACCTTTGAAGTAGTTTGAACTTGATACCTTTATGTACCCCCAATTCATATAAAAGCTTTTTGAGTTTTATAATTAAAAGGAGGAGAAGAAGAAAGCTTCCAAAAACAGCTTCCAAGCCCTTGTCAGCACGTTAATGTAACTGAAAGGGACTATAACTGATCAGGATGTGTGTGTTAAAGTTGAGCCTCTTCAGACCAGAAGCTCTAGCTCGTGATATGATGGAAGGTGGTAGGGATCTGGGAGGGGAAGCCACTACCTTCACTAGAAAGTTTCGTGAAGGTGTAAGAGATACAGGGTGTGTGTGTGTGTGTGTGTGTGTGTGTGTAACTGTGTGTCCTTCATGGTGTCACAGTACCATGAATGCAACCCGGCACACCCAGTGCAATTCTAGAATCAGATATGGGAGCGGCACAGGTCCCTCCTCTTGGTAACTGACGTTCAAGATGGTAACCCCAAGTCTTTGTAAGGAATGAGTAATACGTAATGCAGCTTTTATAAACATGTCTTTTAGAAATTACAGTAAAAAACAGTGGCACTGAAAATGCTCACTGTAACAGAAATTCAGGTATCTCTGAGGACTTAAACTCCTTAAGGATTCTAGATAATTGAGATTTCACTGAATGCAGTTTTATTGTCATAACCTCCTGACGTTTCTAATCTGAAATCCCATGTGGGGTTTTCAATCCCATTTCAAGAAAGATATGAATCTGAAAAAAGGGAAATGAACTGGCTTTTGTTCTACCTGGGGATTTGAAAAATGTGCACTTTTCAGGCTGGAGGTTATATGATCAGAGCCTGTGAAATGCAGACTTTATTGATCACATTTCAGAAATCTAAAATAGAATTGAAGTTTCCTATGAAATCTGAAAGGTATTTCAGCATAAAGCAAATGAAAGGAAACAGTACTGCATACAATGAGTAGAATAATTGTAGAATAGTTACTTATGTGTCCAACTCTGTGGGACCCCATAGACGGCAGCCCACCAGGCTCCCCCGTCCCTGGGATTCTCCAGGCAAGAACACTGAGGTGTTTCATTTTCTACAGCCAGATCTGTAGAACAGTAGATCTTAAAGTCTTTCTGGTTATGGAAATAAACATTTTTACTGAGTCCCCCCTCTATATGCCGGCCCTGTGCTTGCTTGTGGGGATTCCTGGCCCAGTCCTCTCCCTTCAGAAGTGCACATCTGGGGAAGGAGAAGACCATGTGATCTCAGGACAAAGTGTATTTGCTAGGGAAGTCTGTGGTGCTCGGATCATTTCTTTCCATCGCAAAGGCATGTACACTTGCTTTTTAAACCCAGAAGCTGTAGTTTTCTAAATACGTCTGTTTTATAGTTATTTATAATAAAACCACTGCCCTTTGCTTTCCTATCTGTTGGTCAAGAGGTTAAAGAATAGATACTTTGAATAAATGGGATTAAAATTTTTTTCTGCTGAGTATATATTTGTGTATGGCAACTAATAGTATAGCACGTCTGTGTAAAAGATATGCTTAAAATATATAAAATTATATACATCAGAATCCATAAAACATACTGATTTAAGTTTTTGAATACATGTTTATATAACTTAAATATGGGCTATCCCTAGGCTTTTTAAAAAATTGTTTTTTCACTAATACACCTAAGTATACTTTGACAAATTTGGAAAAACTAGTGCTTCTCTAAGGAAGACATGACTTTCATGTTCTTACTTGGTAGGTTGTGTTGAAGCAGAGTGGTTTAAATAGTAAATTGGTGTTAGACCAAAGTAATGCTCCTTTATGCTAGTTTGTAATTTTGATTTTACCTATCTAGAGGAATGGGCCTGAGGTATAATGTACTGAATTATAGTCCCTTTCATTGTATATATTTTTACAGTCATTTCTTAACTTTATCTGGAGAAGGAAATGATGACCCACTCCAGTTTTCTTGCCTGGGAAATCCCACGGACAGAGGAGGCCAGTGTGCTACAGTCCATGGGGTTGTAAAGAGTCGGATACAACTGAGTGACTAACAGCAGCAGCTTGACTCTCTCTCTCTCTCTCTCTCTCTGTGTATGTGTGTGTGTGCTTATATATACGTATGTGTGTTAAAGTAAACGTGTTAGTTGCTCAGTCATGTCCGACCCCTTGTGACCCCATGGACTGTAGCACACCAGCTTCCTCTGTCCATGGAATTCTCCAGGCAAGAATACTAGAGTGGGTAGCCAATCCCTTCTCCATGGGATCTTCCCAACCAAGGGATTGAACCCAGGCTTCCCACATTGCAGGCAGATTCTTTGTCATCCTGGCCACCAGGGAAACCCCAATATGTATGTGTGTGTATGTGTGTATTTATATGTGTAAATATATGTATAGCATTGTTGTTGTTTAGTTGCTAAGTCATGTCTGACTCTGCGACTCCATAGACTGCAGCACACCAGGCTCCTCTGTCCATGTTTTTGAAAACTTTGAAATTACAACTTTAGAGCTACAATTCTTTGAAAAGAATTCTTTGAAAATTAATTTAGTCTAATTCTTTAAAGTTATTTACAAACAAATGGTAATGATTATATTATGGAGATTTATGGTTTACAAAGTTCTTTTTTGTTAGGTGGGACTCCAGCTTTGCCCACATCTATTGCCTCTGTATTTGGATTTCTTTATTCTTTCTGTCATGTTATTTTAGACATTAATGTCAGCAAAGGTGAATGAAAAGGAAACAGTGGAATCTCCATGAAAAGTGGGAGAGTTTTTCAATTTGTGTGTCCATGTCAAACATCAGTTCAGCTCAGTCGCTCAGTTGTGTCCTACTCTTTTCGACTTTATGAATTGCAGCACGCCAGGCCTCCCTGTCTGTCACCAACTCCCAGAGCTTACTCAAACTCATGTCCATTGTGTCCATGATGCCATCCAACCATCTCATCCTCTGTCGTCCCTTTCTCCTCCTGCCTTCAATCTTTCCCAGCATCAGTCTCTTCCAGTGAGTCAGTTCTTTGCATCAGGTGGGCAAAGTATTGGAGTTTAAGCTTCAGCATCAGTCCTTCCAATGAATATTCAGGACTGATTTCCTTTAGGACTGACTGGTTGAATCTCCTTGCAGTCCAAGGGACTCTCAAGAGTCTTCTCCATTACCACAGTTCAAAAGCATCAACTCTTCAGTGCTCAGCTTTATTTATAGTCCAACTCTCACATCCATACATGACTATTGGGAAAACCATAGCCTTGACTAGATGGACCTTTGTTGGCAAAGTAATGTCTCTGCTTTTGAATATGCTATCTAGGTTGGTTATAACTTTGCTGCCAAGGAGTAAGCATCTTTTAACTTCATGGCTGCAGTCATGTCAAACATATTGATTAATAAATGGGAAGTACTTGTAAGAATTAAGCGACACTGGATATTATTTCTTCATATAGGTGGTAGAAAGGAGAAAGACCTGTTTTTGGTAAGGGAAGAGCAGAAGCTTGGGAAAAGTGGAAAAAAAAAAAAAACAAACCTGGTTTCTTAAAACGTAGGAGACAAGTGATCAACAGTAACATTTCTGTCTCTTGTTTTAGGTGTATTGTTCCCATTCTTTGCCCAGAAGATGATTTAGCCTCCTGATGATGTTCATTGTGACTTTTTTGTACCTTAATGAAGCAAAGGAAGCAAACACTCCCATTACTCCCTTGAGTTTAATCTTTAGCAGGTGCAGTCCAAGGGGTCTCGAAGAGTTGGACACGACTGAGCGGCTTCACTTCACTTTCACTTTAACTGGGGATGGTGGTAGCTTATGAGGCAGTACTTGGCAGTCGGTGAGGGAACTCTTCAAGGAAGGCAGCAGCATGGTAGAAATGTTAATTTGGAAAGCTTCATCTGAGCAGCATGCAGATTGAGTTTAAGGGGGAGAAATTAGAGTTGAGGAGGTTGGGTAAAATGTCAAAATTCTGGTCTAGAGTAAAATCAGGGTGTTTTAGAATGCAAGAAATAGGTAGAATTAAGAACATTTCATGAAAGTTGTTTTGACTTCTGAGAGTGCAAACATCAATGGAGAGAGGAAACAGGATTCTGCAGTTGCAGGGTTGGATGGTTGGGAGATGCCGTTTATAGGGAGACACTGGGAGAGCTGATAACAGTGTTCGGTTCTGAGTTTAGTAATGGTCAAGATTATGTAGGAACTGATACTAGGGCATTTCTGAAACTGGGACTTAGGTAACATCTTTGTGGTGGAAAAAGTTTTGAGCATAGGATTCTGAGTGAACTTGGAGATGTGATTCAATACACCAGGGGGGAAACATACTTTGCCTTTCTTCTAAAATAGCTGTTTCAACACTTGCCTCCAAGATTATATTTCTGCCTCACTTATCCACTGCTGCTGCTTGCTGCTAAGTTGCTTCAGTCGTGTCCGACTCTGTGTGACCCCATTTACGGCAGCCCACCAGGCTCTCCGGTCCCTGGGATTCTCCAGGCAAGAACACTAGAGTGGGTTGCCATTTCCTTCTCCAATGCATGAAAGTGAAAAAAGTGAAGTCGCTCAGTCGTGTCCGACTTCACGACCCCACAGACTGCAGCCTACCAGGCTCCTCCATCTGTGGGATTTTTCCAGGCAAGAGTACTGGAGTGGGGTGCCGTTGCCTTCTCCGCACTTATCCACTAGGATTTCCTAACTCTGTGATTTAGTCAATTAAGATGTGTTTGATTAGGAGTAGGTGGCTCAGAGGTTAAAGTGTCTGCCTCTAATACGGGAGACCTGGGTTCGATTCCTGGGTCAGGAAGATCCCCTGGAGAAGGAAATGGCAACCCAATCCAGTATTCTTGCCTGGAGAATCCCATGGATGGAGGAGCCTGGTGGGCTACGACTGAGCGACTTAACTTAACGTAAAGAAAATGAACTCAGACGGGCTTTGATCTGATCCTATAAAGTCTACAGGGAGGTAGGTCTTCAGGATTAGTTTGGTTTAATGTCTCGACAGTATCAAGAATGTATCTATCTTTCTGTGTTGGCTTTAACATCAGTTTGGCTCCTCCTCAGCTGTGTGGAAGTCAGATGGAAGGCATCTGGTTTTTACTTATAGAATGAGAAGAAGTTGACTCCTGGCAGCCTCTCAGGTGAGGAAGCTTCTTTCTAAGATGCCCATTGTGACTAATATGGTGTAAGATACCATGACCATGGGATTTTTTTTTTTTCTTTGTTCATTCAGATAGTCTTTAATTTCTTTCAGCGGTATTTTATGGTTTTCATACTGTAGGTTTTGTACCTCTTTTGTTAACTTTATTCTTAAGTATTTTATTATTTTTGATGCAGTCATAAATAGAATTGTTCTCTTGTTTAACTGAGGTATAATTGATATAACATTATATTAGTTTCAAATTTACAGCATGATTTGATACTTGTATGTATTGTGAAATGATCACCACAATAAGTCTAAACATTCATCACCATACATAATTATAAAAATTAATTTGTTGCAATGAGAACTCTGAGGAATTATTCTCCTAGGAACTTTCAAATATGCGATACCATATTATTAACTGCCAGTAGACATGTTTTTTAAAATTCATTTTTGGACTGTTCATGCAGGTATATAGAAAATCTATATGGTAGGTTTTTGTATAATGATTTTGTATCCTGCAACCTTGTATTCTAATTTTAAAATGAATTCTTTAGCAATTTTTATATTCAGGATCATGTCATCTGTGAATAGAGTTGGTTTTACTGCTTCCTTTCAAATCTGAATGGTTTTTATTTCTTTTTCTTGCCTATTTACTCTGGCTAGAACTTTTAGTACAATACTGAAGAGGAGAGGCAAGAGAAGGATTTCTAGTCTTCCTGATTCAGGGGAGAGCTTCTTGCCTTTCACCATTAAGTATGTAATTTGTGTGTGTGTGTGTGTGTGTGTGTGTGTCTGTGTGTGTGTGTGTGTCTGTGTGTCTGTGTTTTGTGGCTGCCCGTTACCATGTTGAAGTTTTGTTTCTAGTTAGTTGAATTTTTATCATGAAAGGGGATTGAATTTTGTCAGATACTTTTACTGTATTTATTGATATGATCACGTATTTTGTGTGTTTTTTTTTTTAGTATTTTGATAAAATTGATTTTTATGTATCAAACCAGCCGTGCATACCTGGCATTAATCTCACTTGTCATGATGTGTAATTCTTTGTATATGTTGCCAGATTTTGTTTGCTTATGTTTTGTTGATGATTTTGTATTACTAGTCACAAAACATTACAAGCCTATAGCTTTCTTGTGATGTCTTTGTTGGAAATAATGAGTGAATGAATGCTTAGTCCTGTCTGACTCTTTGTGACCCCATGAACTGTAGCCTTCCAGGCTCCTTTCTCCGTAGAGTTTTCCATGCAGGAATGCTGGAGCAGGTTGCCATTTCCTACTCCTGGGGATCTTCCAGACCCAGGGATTGAATCATGTCTTTTGTGTCTCTTGTATTGGTAGGCAGGTGAATTGTTTACTACTGTGCCACTTGGGAAGCCTCCTTGTTGGAAATAGTTTATTTTTAAATGGCTAGTTTCAGTTCAGTACAGTTGCTCAGTCATGTCTGACTCTTTGTGACCCCATGAACCACAACACACCAGACCTCCCTGTCCACCACCAGCTCCTGGAGTTTACCCAAACCCATGTCCCTTGAGTCAGTGATGGCCATCCAACCATCTCATCCTCTGACGTCCCCTTCTCCTCCTGCCCTCAATCTTTCCCAGCATCAGGGTCTTTTCCAGTGAGTCAGTTCTTCACATCAGGTAGCCAAAGTATTGGAGTTTGAGCTTCAGCATCAATCCTTCCAATGAGTATTCAGGACTGATTTCCTTTTAGGATGGACTGGTTGGATCTCCTTGCAGTCCAGGGGACTCTCAAGAGTTTTCTCCAACACCACAGTTCAAAAGCATCAATTCTTTGGTGCTCAGCTTTCTTTATAGTTCAACTCTCACATCCATACATGACCACTGGAAAAACCATTGCCTTGACTAGACAGACCTTTGTTGACAAAGTAAATGGCTAGTTTAGATTAGCTGTAACTTTTAACATGTTATTGATGCTAATTCTTCTTAATGGGCTTATTTAAGTGCACACATTAAATAAAATGGGATATGAATTAGTCTCTACTATCATATTTTGAAGTTTTTTTTCTTTAAGGATTGGAAAGAGAGCACAGTAACACCTATTTTTACAGTGTAATGACAGAATCTGTTTTGTTCATGAACCTAGTGTGTTTTCTTTTAACATTTAAAAAAACTTTTTTGTTTGGAAGTGTTTTTTAATTCTTTGTGTGTGTGTGTGTGTATGTGTGTGTTTATAGGACTCATTTACTCCATCATTTACCTGAAAAGCAATTAATACATTACAGTATGAATAAAATAAAGTATATCATATGGAGATTAAGCTTAGACTTGTATTTAAGGTTTTATTGCCTTTTTTTTGATTAGAACATGAGAATTTTACAAATGATAATTGCACAGTTTGACTACAGGTAGTAGTAATTTATTGCACAGGTTTCTTTTTTCTTAGCTTGGAACACAATACAGTTTTTCACAGTACAATTCAAAAAGATTACAGCCTATTGTCTTCAGACATACCCATATGCATAAAGCTTTTTTCTTTAAACAAATTCCTTGTGAATGATTTTAACACTTTAAAATACTTTCACATTTGTCATCCTATCTGGTCATCGTCAGGATCTTGTAAAAATGGGAGAGTTACTATTTTAACCTGAACTTACTAGAAAAATACATGCAGTCATTTAGAGACCTTAAAGCTGCAGGTCTTTGTAGTGGCGTTAGAAACATAGTAAGCTAGATGTTCAGAATCCCAGCTATATGCTCTTTCTTATAAATCAAAGTATCTGCATAACAGTACCACCTAATGACCATCTCTGATTGCTGAATGGCCTTCCTCATTTTCTTTTTGTCCTTGGTGAACTAGAGCAGACAGCAAGTTGCAGTCAGCATTGTCACTAGTCCAGTAGTTTTTATGGTAGATTAAATTCCTCTGAAGGATGGTATTTATCCTCAGTCGAGTTTCTGAGCAGAAGATTTGCTAAGCAATAACAGTTGCTTGGCCTTTGGGCCTGATCTCACCATGTTTTGTGGAGTTTTTAACAGATTTCTGTTTCTTAGGGTCCCCTGGTGTTAATGGAGCCCAGCACCGTACTTTTGTCTCCAGTCTATAGGATACCCGGAGAAGGCAGTGGCACCCCACTCCAGTGCTCTTGCCTGGAGAATCCCATGGACAGAGGAGCCTGGTAGGCTGCAGTCCATGGGGTCTCGAAGAGTCAGACATGGCTGAGTGACTTCACTTTCACTTTCCACTTTCATGCATTGGAGAAGGAAATGGCAACCCACCCCAGTATTCTTGCCTGGAGAATCCCAGGGATGGGGGATCCTGGTGGGCTGCCGACTATGGGGTCGTACAGAGTTGGACACGACTGAAACAACTTTGCAGCAGCTATAGGTTACCACCCCCTCCTTCAATCACTTATCCCTGTGAAGTTTCAAAGAAACAGCACATACTGGTAAAACCAGCCTGGATCTTGCCCTCTTGAGTACTCTCCTGGTTGAGGATGCACCTGGGTACAGCACCTGGCAGCTCCTTTGCGCAGTTGGTGGGGCTTTCTTGACAGCCCAGGTCTG
>SJYQ01012933.1:0-10153 GCA_006410935.1 Redunca redunca | reverse complement strand
TGACTGTGTGGATCACAATAAACTGGAAAATTCTGAGAGAGATGGGAATACCAGACCTCCTGGCCTGCCTCTTGAGAAATCTCTATGCAGGTCAAGAAACAACAGTTAGAACCAGACATGGAGCAATGGACTGGTTCCAAATTGGGAAAGTAGTATATTGGTCAAGGCTGTATATTGTCACCCTGCTTATTTAACTTATATGCACAGTACATCATGTGAAATGCCGGGCTGGAGGAAGCACAAGCTGGAATCAAGATTGCTGGCAGGAATATCAATAACCTCAGATATGCAGATGACACCACCCTTATGGCAGAAAGCTAAGAGGAACTGAAGAGCCTCTTGATGAAAATGAAAAAGGAGAGTGGAAAAGCTGGCTTAAAACTCAATATTCAAAAACTAAGATCATGGCATCTGGTCCCATCACTTCATGGCAAATAGATGGGGAAAGAATGGAAACAGTGACAGACTTTATTTTTTTTGAGCTCCAAAATCACTGCAGATGGTGACTGCAGCTGAAATTAAAAGATGAAATTAAAAGACACTTGCTCCTTGGAAGGAAAGCTATGACCAACCCAGACAGCATATTAAAAAGCAGAGACATTACTTTGCCAACAAATGTCCATCTAGTGAAAGCTGTGGTTTTCCAGCGGTCATGTGTGGATGTGAGAGTTGAGCCATAAAGAAAGCTGAGCGCTGAAGAACTGATGCTTTTGAACTGTGGTGTTGGAGAAGACTCTTGAGAGTCCCTTGGACTGCAAGATCACACCAGTCCCTCCTAAAGGAGATCAGTGGAATATTCATTGGGGGACTGATGCTGAAGCTGAAAATCCAACACTTTGGCCACCTGATGTGAATAACTGACTCATTAGAAAAGAGCCTGATGCTGGGAAAGATTAAAGATGGGAGGAGAAGGGGATGACAGAGGATGAGATGGTTGGATGGCATCACCAACTCAATGGACATGAGTCTGAGTGAACTCCGGGAGTTTATGATGGACAGGAAGGCCTGGCGGGCTGCAGTCATGGGGTCACAAAGAGTCGGACACGACTGAAGGACTGAACTGACTGACTGAATAGACGGACCCAGTTTCAAAAGTCAAATAACATAACCGATCAGATCGGGGAAAAGAGTGGACCCCTGCCCACCTCACCCCTGTTCCTGAAACAAAGACCCAGAGAGATAACTTGTGTTCACCATCCTGGGTGTGCTGGGCTATCCGGCCTTGTTTGCCCGTTATCTCCATGTTTCTAAATGGCAAACGTTTTATTTTATAAGTTTTATAACTCCCCCCACTTTTTTTCTTTTTTTAACCTCCTGTCTTCCTACCTGAGAGAGGCCTTGGGTCTCTCCATTGCCTTTCAGCTCAGCTGCATCACATCCTTCTTTCGAGGGAAACAGCGCTGAGTGCTGACGTGGCCGTGGCTGGGAAGCTCAGCACGGCCGAGTGGACTGTCCCCCAGACGTCACCTGTCCCTGGGCCTGTCTTCGCCGTGATGAGGGCTCCTCCGTCCTGGTCTTCCTGGGTCTGATCCCACTCTATGCCTTTCACCAGCACATGGGGGCCGGGCCCCTGCCGCAGCCCACCAAGCAGCAACTGCGGGCCCTTGGGCGTGTGTACAATCTGCTGCATGTCCGTCTGTCCAGCCTCACCCCCGGCTTCCGGGAGGCCTCAGGGGCCTGCCCCAGCTCCGAGCCTCTGAGCACTGGCTCCTGCGGTGAGAGGACGAGGCCCTGTCCTACCGGATGGGTGTCCGCCAGACTCTTCGGGAGCCTCTTGCAGTGAGGCTTCTCTGGGGTCTGACTGTGCACCACCCAGTCTTCACAAGAATCCTGTTAACTCGAGCGGGCCGGAGGCCCCCAGCCTGCCTTCACCGGGATTCCACCTGCCCCCACCTGCCCCTCGGCCGGCCGGCCCCACCTCCGGCCGCGCTGGGCTCCCAGCCAGTCCTGGACTGAGGCCCTCTGTCCCTGCTGCACTGAGGCCCAGCGACACTGTCTCCGGGGCTCACCTGCTGCCCAGCTCCGAGCCCCTGGGCAGCTCTGCAGAGCTCAGGGCCTCCTTAGTGAGGCTGTGTGCCCTCTGGGGGGTAGGAGATGTCCCCCAAGTGTGCCCCTTCGGCGTGGCCATCACTTTGAGGAACGGAGGGGACGTTGCCCTTTGGGGAGGGACGTTCCGTGGCTGAGGGAATCTTTCTCCGCGAGTGTCCCTCTCCGCCCAAAGCGGGGTGACTCTGGATCCGGAGGGACTCTTACTGGGGAGAACGTGAACTTAAATAGATGTAACCACCATAGCCTCGGCCCTGCTCCCGCTGGTCACCCCCAGAGCAGGCTTCCCCCCCTCCCTTCTCCTTCTGTCTTAAGCTCAGGGAGTTCTGACGGACGGGGAAGCTCTGGGTGGGGGTTCAAAGGCCGCTCTACCGGAACACCGCAGACGGGGCGGCTGAGACGCAGGCTCCTCTCTGTGTTCTGGGGGCTGGAAGCCCTCTTTCCCACCTTGCGGATGGCTGTCTCCTCCCCGAGTCCCCACGTGGCCCCCATCTGTGTGCCTGGGACACTTGTGGGGACAGCTGAGGGAAGCCCAGTAAAGGCACAGGGGCTGTGATTTCTCTGCTCGAAGAACATGAGCTTCAGGCGAGCCCTCGGCCGGCAGGCTCCTCCAGGGCCCGGCCTGCCTGCAGGAAGCGCTCTGACCCCCTGCGTCTGTCCGCGGGGCCCTGGGGGGCTGGGTCTCTGCAGCCACCCCTGGCTCAGCCCCAGTGCGTGCCAGCTCCTGCAGGTGAACACGGCACCCATGTGATGCCAGCCCTGGAGAGACTCGGGGAGCTGCCCTCAGCTCCCTGGGAGCGACCCCACCAGGCGTGGGGCAGGCAGCCCCTCCTTCCAGGCCGGACACGGGCCATGCCCAAGGGTGGACAGGCCACTGGGCAGCAGGAAGTGAGGCCCGAGCACATACTTGCTCCATCTTTATTGCACTTTTACCACATTGCAAACTATTCCACGGAAACGCCTCGAAGGCGTCCAGCTGCAGGACTGGTCGCACGTGCACCGGCTCCAGACGGTGCTGAGGACTGCGCGGTGCCTGGGGGACGGCTGGTCCTTCACTTCGCCTGAAACCCACGCGTTGTTCACCCCTTGACGTGAGTCTGTGAGGGCCTCGGGAGCCTCCTGTGGTCCCGGGAAGGGAGGAGAGTTTCTACTGCGAGCTTGGTCCAGAGTGGGAGCCCTTCTCAGGACCATCTGGACCGGCCGGGTGGCCCCTAGTGTGGCCTGCGGGGTGGTCAGGGTCTGTACAGATAACGTCTCTATGTATGTACATTTACACCAGGTATAAATACAAAATCGTAAGTAAAGGCTTCCTTTCCATAAAAAGGGTGCTGGCCCGCCACCAGGCCGCCTCTGTCCGTGGGCACAGCGTGCGCCCCCGGCTGCCCGGGTCTGAAGCGAGGCGCCTGCCCCGGCAGCCTGTCTGCCCCGTATGGGCTCGGGTCCCGGGCGGCTGGCCTGGCCGTGGCCCGCGTTCACTACCTCCCGGCCGCGGCTCTGTGCTTGGGGCCCAGGTCGTCCTCCACGACACTGTGCAGCCCACCCTTCTCCACGCAGACCCCGACCGCCTGCAGCACGACGCGCAGCCGCCGGTCCAGCGCCTCCAGGTGCGGCTGGAGCAGCACGGGGGCCACACGGTCCGCGCGCAGGGCCTCGGCCATCAGCAGACTCAGCCGGTGCTCCTCTTGGGCCAGTAGCTGCAGCCGCAGGTACGTGGAACGCCGGATCCTGCCGGAGGCGAGGGTCAGGCTGGCGCCCGGGGAGCCTGCCTGCGCCTCACCCCTGCTCCGGCTGGCTTCAGGGGCACTGGGGAGGGCCCCTCCTGCAGTGGGTCTGGCAGGCCCCGTCCTTTCTGGCGGGAGTCGGGGAGGAGACAGCCTTGGCTTGGCTCCGTCTCTGGGCCAGGGGGACGCGGAGCAGGAGGCTGGGCCCTGCGGCCTGTCTCCCCGGTTGTGAAAGGGAGGGGCTGGGTTCGGGAGTCGAGTGAGGGGAGCGTGGGGGCCTCGGTGTCTTCCTCTGCTCAGTGGGTGGGCTGCTGTGGGGACAGGGAGCCCGGCCCCGAGAGGCGCTGCGCCCGGCGGGGTGGGAAGGCTCGCTCTGGCCCGGGGCTGTGTGCGGGCGGGCCGGGCGTCTGCAGGGCGGGGCCGTACCTGCAGCACTGCTGTAGGGGCGCCAGGATGGACAGCTCGTCGTGCGAGTGCTTCCCAAACCTGGGGGAGAGGGCCAGAGCTGGGGGGCGGGCAGGGGCGCCTGGGCCGAGCTGCCAGGCTGCCCCTGGGGCCGGGCAGGGGCCCGCCTCCCGCTGTCCCCAGCCCAGAGGCAGGGCCTGCGGTGAGGCAGGTGAGCACAGCCCGTCTGACCCTCTGGCCTCTGGACTGAGCGGAAGCTTGACAGTGAAGGGCCCTGGCCGGGCCAGGTGGACAAGGCCCGAGGGCAGGGCAGCCTCGGATCCAGCCGCAGCGGTGTCTTTTACAGCTGGGAGTGAGGGCCCCCCACACTGCCCAGATCCCAGAGCTGACTCCCCCGAGGCGTCCAGGCACTTGCAGCTCTGACCGCCGGAGGGGCCTGAGCCCTGCACACACACCTGCTCTGGGGCCCCGTGCCCCAGAGCACAGGAGCCCTAGCCAGGGCCCTGCGCCACCCCAAGGGGCCTTTGGGGGCCGGGCCGGCCCTCCCACGGAGCGCTGTGCCGGCGAGTCTGGGCCGGGGCAGCTGGCCCCTTGCGGTGCCGGAGGGCGGGCTGGGGGGCAGTGCCGTCCCTCCCACGGGCACTGCCCCCGCTGTGTCTGGGCCGGGGGACAGCACCGCCCCTCCCACGGGTGCTGCCCCCGCTGTGTCTGGGCCGGGGCAGCTGGCCCCTCGCGNCCGCTGTGGACGAGACCCCGGGGCTCGTTCTCTGCAGCAGGTCGGGTGGGAGCCAGCCCTCCCGAGACCCCAGGGAGCCGGGGTTCCAGGCTCTTCTCTGCAGCAGGTCGGGCAGGAGCCAGCCCTCCCGAGACCCCAGGGAGCCGGGGCTCCAGGCTCTTCTCTGCAGCAGGTCGGGCAGGAGCCAGCCCTCCCGGGACCCCAGGGAGCCGGGGCTCGAGTCCCCGGCCCAGCGCCCCCAACGCACTCTGCCTTCTTGCGCTTGTGGTACGAGCGTCGCCAGGGGTTCCGCCAGGTCTTCCTCTTGGCCAGGGACAGGTCGGGCAGGAAGGCGGCCAGCGAGCCCTCGATCTGGTCCGGCTTCCCGCACAGGGCGTGCTCCGTGGAGCAGTAGTATGAGCACTCTCCGTAGAAGCAGATGTTGTTGGCTGCGGGGGAGTGGGCGGAGCGGGCGGTCAGCAGGGCCGCAGGCGCGTCCGACTCCTCCCTCCCCGGGTGGTCAGCAGGGCCCGCAGCCGCGTCCGACTCTTCCCTTCCCGGGCGGTCAGCAGGGCCCGCAGGCCGCGTCCGACTCTTCCCTCCCTGGGCCGGGCCCGCAGGTGGCGTCTGACTCTTCCCTCCCCGGGCCGGGCCCGCCCACATCTCACCCTGGACTTCAGCCACCTGCCCCAGCCCTGCGTCGCTGACCACGGGGCCACACAGCTCGGGACGCAGAGCTCGGATCGGAGTCTGGGTTCTTCCTCATCACCCTCCAGACTAAGTCTGGGGTCTGTGGAGGTTCTGTTCAGTGGTTTGCAAAAGGCCCTCATTCCAAAGTGAGGCAGCGTGGGGGAGATGCTTGCAATCACGACCGAATAAGCACCCGGTACTCGCACGAGAACCCTTCCATCTCAGTAATAAAAAGATAAACAACCCAATCTATGAATGTGCAAAGGAGTTCAAGGATCCTTCTCCAAGGAATACATGGTAATGGCCAGCAAGCGCAGGGAAAGATGCTGGGCGCCGTGGGTCACCAGGGAAAGGCAAATCAAACCACGGTTTCTCACCCACTAAGACCGTTTTGATCAAAAGAACAGATAATACCAGTGTGGTTGAAGGTGTGGAGAAATTGGCTGCACCCTGATGCAGCCGTGGTGGGAATGTCAAATGGTGCAGCTGCTGTGAAAAACAGTCAGAAAGTTGGACACAGAACCAGTGATCTGGCCACCCCACTCCCAGGCACACACCCAAGAGAAAGGAAGACACACGTCCACGCAGACCCTCGACAGAGATGTTCCCAGCAGACCATCCCCAGAGTCAGCGTGGTTTGCCCGTGACATGGAATAGCATTTAGCCACAAAAGGAATGAAGTGGAGCACCGCATGGACGAACCATGAACACTACGGGCAAAGCCAGACACCGTGTGTGGGAAACCCTGGGAGCAGACGAACTGAGCGGAAGCTGGCGGCTCTCAGAGCAGAGAGGAGGGGAGAGTGGGGTGACTCTGAAGAAGTGATGTTTTCTTTCAGGGTGAGCAAATATCCTGGAATCAGTGGGGCCTGTTGCACAACACGGAGAACGCACTAAAATCCACTGAACCGCACTCTTCAAACACTGGACTTAAGACGTGTGGGTCGTGTCCCCACAGGAGGAGAGTCGAGAAGCGCCTCCGTGCTGGGTGGCGGGCGTGCCTGAGCGTCGTTTACCTGTGGAACCGCGTTCTTGCGCTCCATCACTGCCTATGTTTGTGGGGGAAACAAGCCCCAAGCCCGTGGCCCCTCCACACCAGCCCCCGTGGTGCCAGCAGCAAAGCCTGCCCGCCCCCGCCCTGCACCCCAGCATCCTGCAGCCACTGCGCAGACCGGGCTCAGCCTGAGGTCTCTTGTGTCGACATGATTCAAGCTCGGCCCGTTTTCAGGAGGAAAATCCTCTCCGAGCCCTGGAATTCAGGCCTGTAACCTCTAAGCCTAAGCTGGCTTTAGATGGACTCATGTGAAGAGAGAGGCATTTCCTGGGCCCACAGCCTTTTCCTCGTCAGAAACCCAAGCCCGGCCTGTACGGGGGCATCAGGACGGGGCTCCTCCAGCCTGCGGCCTCTCACTGCTCCACTCTGCAGCCCGTGCGGGGCCGGGCCCTCACTCCTCTGAGCCTCTGTCCCTGAACATGGGGCTGTGCAGCTCCTGACCCGGGGAGCAGAGGCGACAGGCGTGGAGTGGCTGGGCTCGGGGAGGCAGTGCCCGTTCCCCTTGCAGTGATGCCCAGGGCAGCTGAGGGCAGCGGGCCAGACGGCGGGGAGGACCCGAGGACTCCAACAGGACGGGCTCCCTGGGGAGGGCCCTGGTCTCCATGAAGATGAGGGGGTCCCAGCCTGCCAGCCTGAGGGTCCTGGAGAATCCAGGCCGGTTCCTCTGAATGTCTTGGGGCTTTGCTGGCAGGAGGGGTGAGTCCTTGCCCATCTTGAAGGCGCCGAGGGTGTGTGTGGGGTGTCACAAGGGGCAGGGCTGCTGGGGAGGGGTCTGTCTGCTCTGGGAACCCGCCTGGCCCCCGGTGGGAGTCTGGACGCTGACCACAGAGTAAAGAGGCCCAGGGACCACCCTGCCAGCCCCCAGCTAGAGTGGGGAGGAGCAGATGTCAAGGTGGCTGAGTGGCGGGGAGGGGCAGGAGAGGCTGGGGGGTGCACGATGCGCCCATTCCCCATCTGCCGCACCCCCCCTGCGCACCCTGCCCCCCGTGGCCTAGACCTGCACAGGAGGACACGGGCTGATCTCGGGATAAGAGGCGTGGCGACAGAGTCACCGGGAAAGCGGGAGAAAGGTGTCACATGGCAGGCGCAGGCTTGGCCGCTGGCCCCCACTCAGTCCTGTGGTGACGGGGACTCAGCCGCCCCTGGCTGACCACCCCCACCTCTTAGCCCACTGGGCTCCCCAGCCTCTGCAGGCTGCACACGTCTCCCCCATTTTGACGGACCCCAGAGCAGGGCTACTCAGGGCCCCGAGGCTGGAGGCAGCGGCGTGGATTGGCGCCTCCGGCAAAGTTCGGTCTCCGCAGCTTTTACACCCCGCGACAGGCACAGAAATGCCAGCAAACCAGAAACGCACCACACGAATCTGAACAGACCTCACTTTCCACAGTGAGATAAAAGCTGGCTCCTGTTAGCTGCTGCTTAAGAGAAAACCAAACGCTTCCCAAGGCTTTCGGGGAGAAACCTGGCTGACGGAGCAGAGGCGGTGGGAACAGAAACAGTCTGGGCGGAGAGGGCGGGTGTCAGCGGCAGCAGGCGGAGCTGAGCCCAGAGCCACGGGTCCTGGACAGGGAGCAGGAGCGCATCCAGGCGGGCCCGGACGCCAAGCCAGGGGCCCACAGGACCCGGAGAGCGGCCAGGAGCCGGGACCCCCACGGGTCCTGGACAGGGAGCAGGAGCGCATCCAGGCGGGCCCGGACGCCAAGCCAGGGGCCCACAGGACCCGGAGAGCGGCCAGGAGCCGGGACCCCCACGGGTCCCGCCTCTGGGACTGACCAGGCTGAGCGACGGCACGGCTCAGGGCGAGGGGGGGTGTCAGTGACCGCCGACGCCAGCATCGGCGACGACGAGGGAGACCTAGTCCCGGGTGCGGACGGGTGCAAGAGCGGGGTGGGATGCCTGCATCTCAGATCACCCACCTAGACAACAAGTGACTGTCTGCTGACCGTGGAAAGGAGCCCTTGCTCGTTTACAAACCTCCGTAAGACGACTAAGCTCAGGGAACACAGCAGGGGCGCAGCTGGGAGGCCCCTGGGCCCAAGCGGTGGGAGACCCAGAGACACTGCTTGATTCGTGTCCGTTCCTTGGGATTTCAGGCTTCAGTCCCTCCACTTCCTCACGACAAGCTACTTTGTCCCTGCTGCTCGGGCTCATCAACCGGTTCAGAAACGAAAGAGGAAACACAGGATAGGCCGCAGAACCGGCGACTCGGGGAAACGCCGTGGCGGGAGAGACAGCTGCCCAGTGCCTCCCCGCAGCGAGGGGCTGGTGGAGGCAGCGCCGTGCAGGCAGGAAGTGGGCCACGGCCGTCCTGGCGGGCGCAGGGCTGGGAGGGGACCCTGGGGATGGACTGGTCACCTTTGCTGCGAAACTGCTCAGACTCCAAGTGGCAACTAAACCATTTAAAGCTGGGGTGTGGGGACGGGGGGCCACCGGGGGCTGGGTGAGGCTGCGTCCCCTGGACGTGACCGAGATGGGCTAACCTCAGAGACCCTCCCAACAAGGCTCTCGCTCGGGCCCTCGGTATCATCACATGGGCCAGACACTCGTTCCAAGGGGATGGAGCCCTCCGGCCTCGGGGGTCCCGTCCTGCTCTCCTCTCTGTGGGCTCGGAGAGGAGGAACCGTGAGCACTGAGTGATGGAGGCGGCCCCCGACGAAGCGAGGGCTGCAGGCCTGGTTCTGACCAGTGCATCGCACGGCCGGGAAGCGTGCCGACCGGCAAGGAGGGGCTTCTGGGCCGGGGCTCTTTGGGCTTGGTGGGTGGATTCTGTCTGTGAGAACTGGCTGGGCGGGCGCCTGGCGCGGCTGGGGCACCCCTGCAGGGCAGGCCGGGCCGTGCTCTGTGGGGTCCTGGTGGCCCAGCTGGGTCACTCTCTCCTTTGTGCAGCATCACTGGGACAAGGCAAAGCGTTCCAAGACGAGACGCAAGCGGCAAAAGCCCCAGGATGCAGGAGGGGCTCCTCGGGGTCCAGTCTCAGGAGGCGTCGCCGGGCCCCAAGGGGGTGGCCAAGAGGGGAGCCCCAAGGACCAGAGCTGCCGCCAGCGGGCAGACAGCCCCGCTGAGCCTGGCTCTCCGTCACGTGTGTGCTGGGGTGGCGCCACGAAGCCGGGACCTACAGCTCCTGGAGTGGGCAGGGGCCCGAGGGCGGGGCAGTGCCAGCCTGCCAGGGACCAGGGGAAGCCCCACCCCGTGCCCAGAGGAGAGGCGGCCCCAGGGCCCTGAGCCGCAGGAGGGTCTTTCCCGGGTGTGTTTAGTCTGGGGGCGTCCAGAGAACAGAGGTCCGCTCTGGCTGCACCACCTGGAGGAGGCTTCCCGAGAGGCTGGGAGTTCGCCTCAGCCTTTGGCAGCAGCCCAGGGGCGGAGTCAGGAACGATGAAGACCACCTGGCGGCTCTGAGACTGGGGCGGCGCAGACACAGTGCTGAAGCCAGGCCGCGCCCGGTGCAGGGGAGGCCCCGGCCACAGGGGAGGGGCCACAGGGGAGGGGACCACAGGGGAAGGGGCCACAGGGGAGGGGGTCAGA
>SJYQ01012931.1:0-86431 GCA_006410935.1 Redunca redunca | reverse complement strand
GTAGGTAGGTCATTCCAACCAAAAGAACTTAAGGAAGCTTTAAGGCAATGGTAGACATTAGGAGGGAGGCAGAGAGAGAGAGAAGGCATTTTCACTTTCTGAAAGGTACTTTCTTGATATCATCAACCTTAGATCTCCTTGTCATCACCTGAAACATAAGCCAGGAAAAAAGGCAGTGACAAAGGCAACGTGGAATGAGATCCAGGGAAAAAAATACAAGGAAACCACTCTGTCCTGAGATGAAGTGGAGAAATACCAAGACTCCTTCATATAAGTATAACTGAACAAGTGCCCAAAGTCAGCATCTGTGCAGTCAGTTTCCAACTCAACAGTAGCCGCGCAGTGCCCACCTCTAGTATATAGCCAATGCTGGCACCTGGCTCACAGTCTCTGCCTCACCAGCTCCTAGTTTCTCTTCTTACGCTCTCTTCCGAAACACCATCACCTTTACTCCTGCTTGGTCACCTGCTCCTAGTCACATTGCAGACCCTACGGATCCTGGAACTGTAAATCCCAAGGTCTCCAACAACAGACCATAGCCTCCTTTGCAACACACAGTGTGGGGGGAGAAATCAGCCCGATTGATGTCTCATAAATTCTTCCTGGTTTCTTAGTTGGCTCTTTCTCCCACCCTCTGCAGTGACTGGCTGTTGCAGACTCAGTTTTATTCACACTTCTGACCTCCTCCTTCTCTTAGCAAATGACCATGCTGCTTGCTTCTCCCCTCCCTCTCCACTTTAGATTATAAACTTCCTTCTAAATCTGGAAACCTAACTGCATACACACTGGTCTCTCCCCTCCCTTCCCTATCAGTGAAGAGCTGCCCTCCTCTGTTGAAGGCTGATGCTCCCAACCTGGCTCTGGATGCTGCCTTCTCCTCACTATTGATTCTTTTCTCTCATTGCTACCTTCCATTTCCTTCCCGCCTGGAGCTCATCCCATCAGTTTTAAGCTGTCCCACTATCTCAGAGACAAAACAAGCCTCTGTTAACCCTATCTAAACCTCCAGTTCTGGCTATCCAGGTGGCACTAGTGGTAAAGAACCTGCCTGCCAGTGCAGGAGACATAAGAGATGTGGGTTCAATCCCTGGGTCCGGAAGATCCCCTGGAGGAGGGCATGACAACCCATTCCAGTGTTCCTGCCTGGAGAATCCCAGGAACAGAAGAGCCTGGTGAGCTACAGTCCACAGGATCGCATAGAGTCCATGCAATCAAACTTTGTATCTCCCGTTATGGCACAGATTGACCTTATGAACAAAGGGAAGTACATGACATCACCCATGAAGTATAATTGCCAAACGTGTTTGACTGAATCTAATCATCTAAGAACACTCTCAGGAAAATCCAGTGTGTGACACTCTACAAAACACCTAACCTGCATTTTTTAAAAGACCAAAAAGGAAAAAAAAAAAACAAAAACGGAGCTGTTTTAATTATACAGAATAAATAGACTGGACAACCAAGTACAATGCTTAATTCTTGATTGGATCTTAGACCTAAAAATAAAAAACACAGCTCTGGGACAATTAATGAAACTCATATACACTACTATATCCAAAATAGATAACTAATAATAACCTACTGTTAGCACAAGGAACTCTATTCAATAATACTCTGTGATGACCTATATGGAAATAGAATCTAAAAGAGTGGATATGTGTAACTTATTCACTCTGCTGTACGCCTAAACTAGCACGACATTGTAAATCAGTTCAGTTCAGTTCAGTCGCTCAATCACGTCTGACTCTTTGCGACCCCATGGACGGCAGCACACCAGGCCTCCCTGTCCATCACCAACTCCCAGAGTTCAGTCAGACTCATCACCATTGAGTCGATGATGCCATCCAACCATCTCATCCTCTGTCGTCCCCTTCTCCTCCCACCTTCAATCTTTCCCAGCATCAGGGTCTTTTCAGATGAGTCAGCTCTTTGCATCAGGTGGCCAAACTATTGGAGATTCAGCTTCACATCAGTCCTTCCAATGAATATTCAGGACTGATTTCCTTTAGGATGGACTGGTTGGATCTCCTTGCAGTCCAAGGGACTCTCAAGAGTCTTCTCCAACACCACAGTTCAAAAGCATCAGTTCTTCGGCGCTCAGCTTTCTTTATAGTCCATCTCTCACATCCATACATGACCACTGGAAAAACCATAGACTTGACTAGACGGACCTTTGTTGGCAAAGTAATGTCTCTGCTTTTTAATATGCTGTCTAGGTTGGTCATAACTTTCCTTCCAAGGAGTAAGCGTCTTTTAATTTCATGGCTGCAGTCACCATCTGCAGTGATTTTGGAGCCCAGAAATATAAAGTCTGCCACTGTTTCCCCATCTATTTGCCATGAAGTGATGGGACTGGATACCATGACTATACTACAATTAAAATTCATTAAAAAAATACAAATCTAAGCTGTGTACTAGAGAGTATTATATCAATGTTAATTCAGTTCTTTGGAAATGATAAGGATATTTTAGTTATGTAGGAGAATGCCATTGCTCTTAAGAAGTACACATTGAGGTATATAGGGTTGAATATTACATGTGACTTAACTTCCAAAATTTTCAGCAAGAATAACAACAATGGATGAAAATGAAGAGAAAGAGCAAGTATAGCAAAATATGAACAGTTGGTGAAACTCATTGAATGGTATATAGGTATTTCTTGCACTAGTCTTTCAACTTTTTTATAGTAGTCAAAGTAGAAAGTGATGGGAAAATAGTTACTGTATTTTGATGATATATCCATCAAATAGATTTTGTATGGCTATTAATGTCTTTTTAAAATTTCTAAAAGAGGGGTATATGTTTATTTTCCCCCTTTTAAGAAATTTTAAATATTGAACAGATCAAATTAATAAATGTTGTAAGAGATATTAAAAATCACAATATAGGGAACACACCATGTTCCCATCAAAATATGTTACTCTTGTTCCCCTCTAACATTCTTGTTCCCCTCTAACATCTTGTTCCCCATGCTAACATTCATCTTCTTTGAAAGGTAACCATTATGCTGAGTTTTGTGTTTATTATTCCCTTGTTTCATTTATAGTTTTGCCACTGTACAAAACTCCTAAATAGTATATTGTTTAATTTTGTATACTTTAAATCCTTTCTCTAAGCACATTTGTCTGTAATTTCCTTTTTATACTCAACATACATTCCTGAGATTAATCCTGTTGTTGTGTGTAGCTGTAATTTACTAATTTTACTGCTTTTTGGTATTCCATTATATGAATATAACACACATTTTAAGAAATTCATTTCTGCTACTGATGGACATTTAAGTTGTTTCTATTTTATTTCAAGCAGTGCTGGTACACAGGTAAACAGTTTCTCGGAGTAGAATTGTTGGGGCATAGATTGTGTATGCTTATCAACCTTACTAAAATAATGCTACATTTTTTTCCCAAGGTGGGTGGTTGGTTATATTTTACATTCCCACCAGCAGTGTGTCTCAGTTGCAAATATTTTATATGGTTGTGCTTTTTAAGTTTTTTTTTAATTTTTAAAATACTACAAAATAGTCACAGGAACATTGCAAGAAATCCAAAACTGACATTTAAAAAGAATTCCGTTTATTATAGCATCAAAAAGAATAAAACACTTAGGAGTCTATTTGATGAAAGAAGTCTGAAACTTATACTCTTAAAACCAGAAAATATTGTTGAAAGAAAATTTGAAAGACCTAAATAAGTGGGAAGACATTGTACGTTCATGAATTGGAAGACATTAATATTTTTTTATTGTTTATTTATTTTTGGTTGCACGGGGTCTTTGTTGCCGTTGGGCTTTGTCTAGTTTTGGTGAGCAAGGGCTAATCTTCGAGTGGTGCACGCACCTCTCCTTGCAGCGGCTTCTCTTGTTTCACAGCACAGGCTCTGGGCCTGCTGGCTCAGTAGCTGTGGCACATGGGCTTTAGTTGCTCTGCAGCATGTGGAATCTTTCCAGACCCCCAGGTATTGAACCCGTATCCCCTACATTGGCAGATGATTCCCATCTACTCTACCACCAGGGAAGTCCCATTAATATTTTTAAGAATGACATTATTCCCCAAATTGATCTACAGATTCAATGCATTCCATATCAAAATGCCAGCTGACTTTTTTGCATAAATTAACCAGCTGATTCATGAAATTAAAAGAGGCTTACTCCTTGGAAGAAAAGTTATGACCAACCTAGATAGCATATTGAAAAGCAGAGACATTCCTTTGCCAACAAAGGTCCGTCTAGTCAAGGCTATGGTTTTTCCAGTGGTCATGTATGGATGTGAGAGTTGGACTGTGAAGAAAGCTTAGCACCGAAGGATTGATGCTTTTGAACTGTGGTGTTGGAGAAGACTCTTGAGAGTCCCTTGGACTGCAAGGAGATCCAACCAGTCCATTCTGAAGGAGATCAGCCCTGGGATTTCTTTGGACGAAATGATGCTGAAGCTGAGACTCCAGTACTCTGGCCACCTCATGAGAAGAGTTGACTCATTGGAAAAGACTCTGATGCTGGGAGGGATTGGGGGCAGGAGGAGTAGGGGACGACAGAGGATGAGATGGCTGGATGGCATCACTGACTCGATGGACTTGAGTCTGAGTGAACTCCGGGAGTTGGTGATGGACAGGGAGGCCTGGCGTGCTGCGATTCGTGGGGTCGCAAGGAGTCGGACACGACTGAGCGACTGAGCTGAACTGAACTGAAAGGATCTGAATGGGCAAATATCCAAAGAGGATATCCATATGACCAATGAGCACATGGAAAGATACTCAACACTGTTAGGCAGTTGGAGGAATGAAAATCAAAACCACAATGAATACTACTTCACACCCACTAAGAGTGCTATAAGCAAAAACAGAGAGGATAACAAGTAATAGGAAGAGAAACTGGAACTGTATTTATTGTTGCTGGTGTGTAATTGCTCAGCATACAAAGGTAGAAAATATATGTATATATATTAACCTAGGCATATATATAGCCCCTAGGCTCCTCTGTCTGTGGGATTTTCTAGGCAAGAATACTGGAGTGGGGTGCCATTTCCTTCTCCAGGGGATCTTCCCCACCCAGAGATTGAACCCTCGCCTCTTTGGTCTTCTGCATTGACAGGCAGGCTCTTTACCACTAGCGTCACCTGAGAAGCCCTATGTATAGACACAGATGCCTCTTTATTTCTATATCTATATACTAATCTTGCCAACTCCATATGAACACTGCAAGATGCTTTTTATATTTTTATTGGAGTATAATTGCTTTACAATGTTGTATTAGTTTCAGCCGTACAAAGAAGTGAATCAGCTATATATATATATATATATATATCCTCTCCCTCTTGGACCTCCCTCCCATATACAATGGAATATTACACAGTCATAAAGAGGCACAAAATTGGGTCATTTGTAGAGATATGGATGGACCTGGGGTCTGTCATACAGAGTGAAGCAAGGTTCCTTTTAGTCCTTCTTCTGTCTTTATTTGTGACTTCTTTCTCTGACATGGGAACCTAGTTCTTGTTATCTACAATGTACATATTCACTTCTTTGATTTTTTTTCTAGAAGTTATGCAATTGCCAACCCCCACTGATTTGTTTTACTTAGACTTGCTCTTGTCATGCTCACCTTTTCAGGATGGTGATGTTCAGTTTCATTTGTTACCATTTGGATTCAGTGTTGCCTGCCTTTTCTCCCTTCTGACTCCACTCTCCCATCCCCCATTCCATTCTTGATTAACTTTTTTCTGTGGTTCTAAGAGCCAAAGCTATACAAGGTGGTATGAAGTGTCCCTTCCCTCCTCATAGTTACCCATTCTCATTCTCACTTCTTTACACCACTTTCCCATCCACTCTCCTACTGGTAACCAATCTCTTTAGTTTCTGGTTTATCCTTCTTGAATTTGCTTTGCAGAAATGCTAACATACATAAGTCTGTCTTTCATTTAATTCCTCCTTACAATTATCTTGTTTTTAAGAAATTTTATTAATTTGATACGCTTCCATTTTATATGCTTTTTATTTGTATTTCCCTTTATTAATGAGATTGAACATCTTTTCAGATGTTTATTGGCCATTTGGGTTTCTTCTAGGAAATACCTGCTCAAGTTTTTTTGCCCTTCTTGGATTTATAGGAGCAATTTCTCTATTCTGAATAGTAATCCTTTTTAGTAATACTAGTTATAGATTTGTTTTTGTTTATAACATCTTATTTTTGTTTATAACATCTTTGATGAATAAACTTAAATGAATCTTAAAGTTTATCTATCCTTTGGCTTTTTGTGTTTAAGAAATCCTCTATGAGGTCACACAGTTATTCTCCTTCATTGTCTCATAAAAGTTTTAGAGTTTTGTCTTTCACATTTAATCCACCTGAATTTCTTTTTTTTTAATATCAGGTAAGGTAAGAGCCAACATTCTTTTTTCTTCAGTACTGGTTATTAAAGAGTCCATTCTTTACCACTGATGTACATTGTAAGCTTTATCATAAATCAGGTTTTTACATGCATGGGGGTCTGTTTTCAGGGTTTGCCCCATGCCAAAACATGGGGCAAATACATAATAATTTTGTATACAAAATAATATAGCTGATAATTCTTGGTTTCTGGGTAGACAGATCTCTCCCACCTTTTCTACTTCAGAGCTGTCTTGACTATTCTTGACTATTGGTTTTTTGCTCTGCCATATACATTTTAAAAATAATTTTAACTATATTTTATGATATAGTTCTATTTAAGTTTTCTTTAATGTCATTAATAGTTTCATTTTCTCCACAAAGTCTTACATATCTTTTATAAGATTTATTCCTAAACAGTATTTTTTGACATCATTGAAAATGTTTTTTTAAAAACACATTTCCTGTTTGCTTTTGGTATATAGAAATCCAACTAATTTTTATAAATTGATTTTGAATCCATCAACTTAACTAAATTCTTATTAATGAATTTATCTGTGGATGATTTTGTGTTTGCTACCAAAATATATTAGTAGTAAAGAATGATAGTTTTGTTTCTTTCTCTTTTGTCTTTGCAGTAATTGATTGTTCCATTTATTTATAAATATAGTAGATGCACAAGAAACTTTCATTGAGTTGAAATAAAATGCTTGTAATAGTGCCATTAACACCTCTTGAAAGAGACCCTCTGAAGGAAGAGACCATACCCATTTTTGTTTTACATTCACTAGGGAGAAGCTGTGAAGGGAGAAAGGAATTAGACTGGAATATTAAATTATATTCTGTTTACATTTTAATATACATGGTGTAAGACCACCAGGTTCTATGAAAGGATAAATACTGTATCATTAGACTGGTTGTGGATGGTTTTATTTATCACTTTGCAGTTATAGGTGAAAAAGGTCAGGATATACAATTGCAAAATATGAGCTAGGTAGAAGAATATCCATTTAAAAAAAAACAGGAAGAAATGCACAAAAATGTTTGCAGTTCTTATTTCGAGTTAAAGAATCATGGATGATTTTTTTCTTCTTTTTAAATATATCTCTATACTTTCCAGTTTTCCCAAGATGAGTATCTGTCACTTTCATAACCAGGAAAGAAACAAAACTTAAAACTAAAAGCAAGTCTAAAACAAAATTTAAAGGTAAGGATGATCTACTAAAAATGTCCAGTTAGAGCTAAAACAATCAAGTACATCTGATGTGCCTCCTTCCACCCAGACACACCACTGCAGAGCCAGCTAGCTACATAGACTAACACACCATGTTATGTCTAAGAGAACGACCTTGGAGATGCGTGGAACTTTACCTTTCCGTTAAGGGCGTGTATAGACCTGATGTGAAAAAATCATACACAATTGGTCTTCATTTTATTTGTTTTGAAATGTGATCAACTCAGTTATCCACAAGATATATTTTTCCTTTTTGTGAATTATTTATCACGTTTTCATATTTAGAGATTTTTAACTTGCACTGCTTGTTTCCTAAGGATAAACTTAGGAAATACAGGCTAATTTTCGACTGGCTCTACTCTCCCTATTTTTACAAAAAGGAAACAGAAACCCCCAGAGTTTAAGTAGGTCCTTTCTCTGTGCCTCTGTTCAGCTGTTCCCTTCAAAGGGTTTTGTCTCTCATAAGATACTCGTCAAAAATATCCGTCTTCTCTATCATAAGATCCATGAGATTAAGATCTTTGTCCTGCCCTCCTGTGTATCCCCAAGCTTAGCACAGTACCTGACATAGTACCTGATACATAATAGATGTTGAAGAAACCTCTACCGAATGTTAAATGCACTTTATAAGCAGTTCACTTTCCAAGAAATCAGGCTACCTGCCAAATTAAATATCTGATTGATGGCTTTTGGAAATAGTCACAATAGCATTTGACTACATTTGGGTGGAAATTGAAAACAGTCTCTGAGTAAAGAAAAAAGTTAGAAAAAAGTTTCAAAATCTTTGACTAATGAAAAAAGTTTGAAAGCAAAATTACCGTTCTGTTCACCTTTTCCAGTATAGTGTATGTTTCATATTGTAAAACATTTTTCTTACTTTATACCGTTTAGAGCTGTTAATATTGTGGCATCTAGATGCCTAGGGCATGTTGTTGTTAATTGAGCTGGTTTTATATGAAAAAATTGATTAATGAAACTAAGTCAATATAATTTGTAAAAGTCTCTTCATTTCACTTATCTTTCTTAATTTAAAACTTTCTCCCACACAGTTGGGACTGATGGATGTGGCTGATATTGGCTGTTAAATGAATATGCTTGGAAGATCATATCTAACCCCAGATCAGTCTTCTGGTTCCTCCCCAGAGGGTCATAGGCTTGAGTCACAAGGTCCTTTAAGAGGGCTGAGTGTCTCGGGGTGGGCCATGGAGTGCTGTGCACTCTTGTTTGCGGGTGGTATTTTTCCCAGCTGTATTGAGCCATAATGAACATATTGTGTAAGTTTAAGGTATACATTGTGATGTTTTAATGCATGTATATATTATGAAACGTTCACCATGGTAAGGTTAGTAAATACGCCCTTCACCTCACATAATTATCACCTATCTATTCATTTTAAAGGAGGATTTGGTGTTTCAATTATAACAGCTTCTTGCGCCTAGACCTATTTTAGATGTTTGTATATAGAAGTAATTTTACTATAGACAGAGATAATGATACAGTATTAAAGTTGTACAGTTTCTAACATTTTGAAAAGATAGTTTTCTTGAGTAATTCAGTTCATTCTTTTGATTTGGGACATAATCCCACTTTCACTGAGGTCTTCCCATACTTTGTATACTGTGCAACATTGGCACTGTATAAAATGAGTAAAATACCACCTTAAAAAAAGCTCATGATCTGCCTGTGGTTTCTTTGGACATTACGTTTTATTTTCCTTTTTCCTTAAATGTGTTACATTGCTAAATTTGGGGTAAGGAAAACTTGCACTGTTATATTAATTTGGCCAAGACCTGTAGCCCAAAGCTTCATTTTTTCCCCCGCAGGCCTATAGTAGCTTTTAGCAGAGCACTTCACATAGAAATAGAATTTGACTGGACAGAGGTCTCATTATTCAAGCTTCTACTTAATGTATCAGATTGATCCCTGGTGTCGTTTGTATGTGGTATGGGAGGTCAAGTGTGGTATTCTAAAGAAAAGGAAAGCTGATATTTCCTTCTCAAATGGTGGTGGGCAA
This sequence comes from Redunca redunca, assembly GCA_006410935.1. NCBI lineage: Eukaryota > Metazoa > Chordata > Mammalia > Artiodactyla > Bovidae > Redunca > Redunca redunca. Next base: position 76,823 of record SJYQ01012931.1, on the reverse strand, counting down.
TATGGAAAAGGAAAGCTATCCACTCTGTAAATCTCTCCATATATGGTTAGTACTCAGTAAATCAGTTGACACTAAACTTAAGTTTATCTCATAGATATGTACGTAAAAAAAGATAATCTCTGTTTTCTTCTTGGCAGGTGTCCTTGTAGACTTGGGTCTGGAGGAAAATGGGACAGCCTATCAGAGAGCAGAGAAATATGTTGTTCGTCTAGACAATGAGATACAAACCAAGTTTGAAGTTTTTATGAGAAGGGTGAAACAGAACCCGTACACGCTGTTTGTGCTAGTTCATGACAACTCCCATGTGGAACTAACGAGGTGATTGCTTCAGAGTGAGCAAATACAATATTTCTTCTCCAACAGTAATGGTTATGCAACAAGTGATTTACAAGGTGGTAATTTGGAAGCGCATCTTCTCATGGCTAACTCATTCCCGCCCTTCCCTTGCTTTCCCAGTGTTTCTTACTGCTTGAACGTTGATGTTAACTATACTGTGGGCGAATTTTCAAATTCAAAATTTCAAGTTCCTGTTAAAATTCCATCTTAAGAGCACCTTGGGACTTGGCTGCTCCAGGGAAAGGGTGACAGCAAGGAGGAGCTGGTGAGCGGCCTCCCAGAAGGTCCACGTGCTTTCCCGTTGCTGCCTTTCTTCCTCCTTGGTTCCCCTTCCCTCCCTTTCCGGGCCCTCTTTTCCTTCCTCTCCTGCTCTTTCTCCTCCTCCTTACCTTTCTCTCTTCCCTCTTCCCTTTAACAGCAGTAGGGATGCCACTTCAATGATCTGAGAGCATTTTCAGAATCTTCCACAATTTACCAATTTAAACAAGAGAACATTCTCTTTATGGGCTTTTTAATGATGGAGTAGTATGTGTGGTGTGATGGAGTCAGATCAAATCACAGTACTTATCTGGTAGGGGGTATCTTTGTTGCTATGGATTGAAAAAAGCAAAAAGGTTTTTTTTTAAGGGAAAATAGTTGTCACATATTACATATCATGGTTTGTCCAAACTAGGTAGGGAGAGGGAAATTTTAGCATCCTCAAGCACTCACAGACTTTCTTTCCTTGGGATACACTGAGGTTAGGCATCTGGATTTTGTTTTTTGATCTGTGATAGAGATGTTAGAATTACAAAAAGCTCTTGTTCAGAAGTTAGAATGTGCTTGGTATTCCATAATCTGGTCTAGAGCCCTATGCAGGTATAAGTAAGATCTTGCATAACTTGTTAAATTTGCAGAGAAGGACAGAGGGGTGAGAAACGGGTAGGAAAGGTAAAGAAAAGAAATTTTGCCCACATCCTGTTCAGTTACTGCTTCTGTTCTACGAGCAGAAATAGCTCACTGACCTTATATACCTCATCTTTGAAACCTCTGAGGGTTTCACACTGAATCTCTCTGTTTAATTCTCATGGCATTGAGATTACTTCTTTGACTATATATATATATACACACAAACACATGTGTTTTTGAGGCTGCATGGAAACCTGGTACATCCACATTGAATGGAACAAAGATATAAAGGTGTTGGTCATGGGGAGGGGGCAGGAGGAGCCCTCTCCATGGTCTAGCAGCCTCAGGGAGGAAGGAAAGTGTATTAACACAGCAAGGATTCCTTATCGTTTGGGGAATCTCTCTAGGGGCACAGATCATTGCTCAGTTATAAGCATCATTTTTTGACGGAGAGCTCTTTTACACTGGTGGGGCTTTCAAACTAAAATGATCCACCTCAAGCTACAGACTTGGATATCCTTGGCTGGGATAATGGAGTTTAGACTTCAAGGTATACCAGGGACAAACTGAAAAAGGGGGAAAAAAATCCCTGAAAGCTGTCTGAAAGGGGTAAGAAAGAGGGTTATTTCTGCTCTTCCACATCAAATGCTGGGTGTTTCCACTGCTGGTCTCAGTTAATAAGAACTGAAACAAATAGGAGCTAAGACATGACCTTTGTTTTGCTCTCTGACTGTGCGTCTAGTCACGTAAATGAGGAGGTGTTAATGTGACTTTCAATGTCTCTACAGTGTCCTGTCGGGCTCTTTGTCCCACGGTGAGCCCGGCCATGGATTGGCTGACAGGGTCATTAACGGCAGAGAGGTTCTGGAAGCTTTCAACCTCCTGGTGCTCCAGGTCACCTCCTGTCCGTACACTCTGCAGACCCAACAGTCCCGAATCAGCACCAGCAACGAGGTGCACTGGATGCAGCTGGACAGCACAGTGAGTCTCTTCCCTACCTCCTGACAGTCATGTTCTCGGTTCCCTTGGGAGCAGAATAGCATCTTAAAATATGGTCAAAAGCCTCACGGATGCTTTAGCTTCTAAAAGTTCCATATACTTACAATTAGTATTCACTAAAGGCTAAAGAATGGGCTTCCCAGGTGACTCAGTGGTAAAGAATCCACCTGCCAATGCAGGAGACTCGGTTTTACTCCCTGGGCTGGAAAAATCCCCTGGAGAAGGAAATGGCAACCCACTCCAGTATTGTTGCCCAGAGAATCCTATGGACAGAGGAGCCTGGTGGGCTACAGTCCATGAGGTCACAAAGAGTCGGACACAACTTAGTAACTAAACAATAACAACAACAAAAGCTAGTGAATAGTGTTCTCTGTGAATTTGATCTGGTGGGTTCTGCTTTAGGTTATCATGCAGATACTAAACTATTCACCTGTGTAGTTTGTCTCCCTAAAATGTAACATGATCTGACATAGTCATCAATATCCTGGATTAGTTCTGTGCTTTTGAATGACTCATTCTGAGACTTCGCTGGTGGTTCTTGTTAAGACTGCCTTCCAATGCAGGGTGTGTGAAGATCCCACATGCCTTGTGGCCAAAAAACCAAAACATAAAACAGAAGCAATACTGTAACAAATTCAATAAAGACTTTTAAAAAGTCCACATCAAAAAAAAAAAACAAAACAGACAGAGAGACATAGAGAAAACACATTCAATTCAGTTCAGTTCCATTTGGTCATGTCCGACTCTTTGCGACTCCATGAATCGCAGCACGCCAGGCCTCCCTGTCCATCACAAACTCCCGGAGTTCACTCAGACTAGCGTCCATCGAGTCAGTGATACCATCCAGCCATCTCATCCTCTGTCGTCCCCTTCTCCTCCTGCCCCCAATCCCTCCCAGCATCAGACTCTTTTCCAATGAGTCAACTCTTCGCATGAGGTGGCCAAAGTACTGGTGTTTCAGCTTTAGCATCATTCCTTCCAAAGAAATCCCAGGGCTGATCTTCAGAATGGACTGGTTGGATCTCCTTGCAGTCCAAGGGATTCTCAAGAGTCTTCTCCAACACCACAGTTCAAAAGCATCAATTCTTTGGCACTCAGCCTTCTTCACAGTCCAACTCTCACATCCATACATGACCACTGGAAAAACCATAGCCTTGACTAGACAGACCTTTGTTGGCAAAGGAATTTCTCTGCTTTTCAATATGCTATCTAGGTTGGTCATAACTTTTCTTCCAAGGAATAAGTGTCTTTTAATTTCATGGCTGCAGTCACCATCTGCAGTGATTTTGGAGCCCCCCAAAATAAAGTCTGCCACTGTTTCCACTGTTTCCCCATCTATTTCCCATGAAGTGATGGGACCAGATGCCATGATCTTCGCTTTCTGAATGTTGAGCTTTAAGCCAACTTTTTCACTCTCCTCTTTCACTTTCATCAAGAGGCTAAAAACAGATTGGTTGTTGCCAATTGGTGGGGGCTGGAGGGCAGGCAAAATGGGTGAAAGTGGTCAAAGAGTACCAAAATCCAGTTGCAAAATGAATAAGTTCTGGGGACATAATGTACAGCAAGGTGACAATAGTTCATAACACTGTACAGTCCATTTGAAAATTGCTCAGAGAGTAGATCTTAGAAGTTCTCACCACAAGAAAAAAAGAATTACAACCATGTGTGGTGATGGGTGGATGTTAACTAAACTTGGTGTGGTGATAATTTCACAACATATGCAAATAGCAGATTATTATGTTGTACACCTGAAACTAATGTAATGTTCATGTCAATTATATTTCAATAGTTTTAAAAAAGAAAAAAATCAAGTTATACACCTGTGTGTTAGTCACTCAGTTGTGTCTGACTCGTTTGCAACCCCATGGACTGTATGTAGCCCACTGGGCTCCTCTGTCCGTGGGATTCTCCAGACAAGAATACTGGGGTGGGTTGCCATTTCCTTCTCCAATATATACATCTTAAATAAATACAATTTTTATTTGTAAAAACAAAATGACAAACATAAAAAAGAAAAGAAAAACAAAGTAGAATAAGACAATTGCAAAAAACCAAAGTGCTCTGTGGGTTGAAGGAGGGAAAGTGCCATCCATTTGAGAGCATCAGGAATGGTGACGGGGAGGACAGCGTCCATGGGGTGGGCTCTGGGGGAGAGGAAGGACACAGCAGACACTGCCGACAGCAGACGGCAGGGCAGGGCCATAGAGGAGGAAGCGCCAGGCATTGTTCAGAGAATACTTGGTGGGATTGAATGACACCTGAAAACATACATATGGAATCTTTGAGACCAGGCTGGGAAAGCTTACGCTTGTTACATGTTGGTGAACAATTTTTTAGCAAGGGCATAGTATTATTAGAAATAGCAGAACCTACTCTTGTTTCTTGGCTGTGCACGCAGTTTGCAGGATCTTAGTTTCCCAATCAAGGATTGAACCCAGGCCATTGCAGTGAAAGTGCTGACTCCTAACCACTGGACCACCAGGGAACTCCCAGAATATGCATAATTCTTATATTTTTTAGTTTCACAATTATTCAATATTAGTATACAGCTCTGTGAATTTTCACGAACTGAACATACCCGTGGAACCAGCACCCAGAGGAAAAACTACATGAGCTTCACTCCAGAGGCCAGGCACTCTGTCGCCAGAGGGAGGCACTCTTCTGGCTTGGCTTGCCTCATTTTGCTGCTGCTGCTGCTGCTGCTAAGTCGCTTCAGTCGTGTCCGACTCTGTGCGACCCCAGAGACGGCAGCCCACCAGGCTCCCCCGTCCCTGGGATTCTCCAGGAAAGAACACTGGAGTGGGTTGCCATTTCCTTCTCCAGTGCATGAAAATGAAAAGTGAAAGTGAAGTCGCTCAGTCGTGTCTGACTCCTAGCAACCCCAAGGACTGCAGCCTACCAGCCTCCTCCGTCCATGGGATTTTCCAGGCAAGAGTACTAGAGTGGGGTGCCGTTGCCTCATTTTGAATGTTATATAAATGGAACTATGCAATAGGCATGGGCTTTCCAGGTGGCGCTAGTGGTAAAGAACCCACCTGCCAGTGCAGGAGACGGAAGAGATTCAGGATTGATCCCTAGGTTGGGAAGATCCCCTGGAAGAGGAAATGGCAACCACTCCAGTATTCTACCTGGAGAATCCCATGGACAGAGAAGCCTAGCGGGCTGCAGTCCATGGGGTCACGAAGAGTTGGACACGACTGAGGTGATGGACAGGGAGGCCTGATGTGCTGCAATTCATGGGGTTGCAAAGAGTCGGACACGACTGAGCGACTGAACTGAACTGAAGTGATGCAGACACGCAGTAGGCACTCTGTTATATATAACTTCTTTTGCTCAACATTGTGAGATTCTTTTACATGAGTCCTGAAACAGTCGTTCTTTTGGTCGTATATAGGTTACACTGGGTGACTCACCACAGTTGATTTATTCATCCTATTCACTGATTTCAGTTGCTGCTTTGAGCATTCTAGCTCATGCCTTTTAGTAGACATCTGTATGCACTTTTGTTGGGTATGTATCTGGGAGTGAAATTGCTGAGTGCAGGGTTCAGCTTTAGTGGATACTAAAAGGCTGCATTTTAAGGCAATTTATTAACTATAAGAGGTCAAGTCAAAGTGATTAGAAAGGTGGGGGTGAGTCATCTGGTTTCTCTGATAGTTCAGGTTGGAATTAATGAGTACCTCAATCAGAATAGAGGTGCTGGCAGTAAAGAGGATGGAAGAAATGGTAACTTTTCTAGGATTTGTCTTTTGAGGAAGAGGGAAAAGGCAGAGATATTTTTAAGGTGGTGCCTTTAGTGGGAAAGGAGAAGGCAGTGGAGCAGTAGAGCTGCGTGCGGAGGGCAGACAACAACTGTGACCTGAGTGGAGGCCAGGCAAGTGCGCCGTGGCAGACGCAGGGCTGGGGTCAGAACTGGGACTTTATGCTGAGGATTTGGAATATTTTTTCAGGAATGCCGATCACCGACTGAAGCAGCTGGCGTAGATAAAATCATGGAAGAAAATAATGAAGAGAATGGCTGAGAGGGCAGGGAAGCCAAGGACTGAGGGTTTGGCCTCAGGAGTCTTTGGTGACCTTCCAGGGAACAGCGTCCACGGAGCAGAGGGTTGGGCTGGAGGGAAAGCAGAGATGGCAGCGCAAAGACAGGGAGTGCTAAGCTCAGGGTCACTGACAGGGCAGGACTCTGGGGGCGGAGATTTTTTTTTTTAAGCAGAGGAACATTTTCCCCAAAGGTACAAGAATTGAGTAAATCATGTCATTTATGATTTGTGATCCTGGGGAGCCCAGTAGCTCTAGTTCTACACACCCTGCTAGCTCCAGGTGATTCTAAGCCATCTATGTAACAAGCTGCTCCTATCATTTTGCTAAGAAAAAAGAAAGAGAAGGAAAATGAAATGAAAAAAAAACAAAGCATTTTATTCAGATCTTCTCACTTTTTAATTGGATTGGGGGGATTGCTGTTGGGTTATATGAGCTCTTTTTAGATACTGGATATTAACCCCCCATCAGGTAAATGGTTGGCAAGTATTTTCTCCTGTCCAGTAGGTTGCCTTTTCATTTGGTTTCCTTTGCTGTGCAGAAGCTTTTTAGTTTGATATAGTCCCACTTGCTTATTCACAGTTTTTTCTAATTTTTAGGCAATAGCCTGTTACAGGTCCCTCCCCCTCAACCCTGAAAATCAGACACCTTGCACCCTGCCCTCACTGGCTTTTGCTCTGTGTTTTGAACCAGGAGGATGTGAGCTGTGAGGAGAAGCTGTACTTCGGCCTGAACGAGTACAGTAAATCTCTGCAGTGGGGAATCACGAGCCCCCTTCTGAGATGTGACGAGACATTTGAAAAAATGGTGAACACGCTCTTGGAGAGGTAAATAAGGACCTTCAACCTTGTCTTTAGCTGCTCTTGTTTGTCTGAACACGCCAAACGTCTTTTTTGTCAGAGTCACAGGGAGTTTTGGTGGAGCCCAGGCTATGCAAATGACACTCAAGAGCAGAATAAAAATAGCCTGTCCCGAGATGACCTTTCACTCAGCTGGGTTTTCTATCATCATCCAGGACCAGCAAAGGGATCCAGTGACCCCGAGTGGGAAGGAGGACCACCTTCTGTGCTCTGAATCGTCTCCCAGGCAGGTTCACAGCTGCACCCAGAGATGATGCAGGCAGAGAGGGATTGGCTTATTAGAAGCCGTTCCTCTGGGGTCTGGCCTCCCCCTCCACACCGTGCACCCCACACTTTTCTCCTCTGTCTACCACAGGCAAGCACCCTCAGTAAAGAAATGAAACTTTACTATGAGAGACTTGAAGTGTAAACTGCTGCTGCTAAGTCACTTCAGTCATGTCCGACTCTGTGCGACCCCATAGACAGCAGCCTACCAGGCTCCGCCGTCCCTGGGATTCTCCAGGCAAGAACACTGGAGTGGGTTGTCATTTCCTTCTCCAATTCCTGAAAGTGAAAAGTGAAAGTGAAGTCGCTCAGTCGTGTCCGACCCTCAGCGACCACATGGACTGCAGCCTTCCAGGCTCCTCCATCCATGGGACTTTCCAGGCAGAAGTACTGGAGTGGGGTGCCATTGCCTTCTCCAGAAGTGTAAACTGGAGAACACTAAAGACTGGAGAACACTAAAGAATAATCAGATTGTTTGAGCTCAGATCCAAGTGGCCCTCCTCCAGTTCCCGACTTTGGGGTAAAGGCTTATGACTCTGTCTCCTTTTTCTTCCTCAATTTCAGATCAAACGCTGGAAGAGCAAAGGGATTTTCTGTTTTGTTTATTCACTTTTTTTTTCCCCCTCTCTGATCTTGAACTATAGACTCAAAGAGGCATAAGAATTTAAACTAACAGGGAATTCCACAGCAGTCCAGTGGTTAGGACCATGATTCAGTCTGTGTTCGGGGAACTGAGATCCCTCAAGCTGGGCCTGGCCAAAAAAAAAGAAAAGAATTGAACCTAGTAGAGGTTCCTCCCTATCCTCCACTATAATATTCTGTCTGATAATCCAGTGATGGGGCAGTCAGGCACTATGTGATGAGACACATTTTTAGTAGCTCTAGTTCTTAACACTGTCTCTCATGGATCACAAACCATCTATTTAAAAGCTGCCCTATAAGCTTGCTAAGAAAAAGAAATAAAGATGATCAGGGAGAAACGTCCTACCCAGCAAGTTACTGGGCGGTGTCAGGAAAAGGAACAGGCTTGCAGTGGGATTTTGTACTTTCACAGCTGTTGCGTTTGACAAGAATTAACAGACACTGTGATGTTAATCCCCTCATGGCACCTGTGATCTGAGATTTCTAAAACCACCTCATGAGTCTCCCCTCTAAGTGTTCCCCAGTCTCCTGGTCTACCAGCTTGGAACCTATCTTTTCTTTCAGTAACATCTTGGAGTTTTATAACTCGTATTTTAATGGACAGTCCCATCAGCTCCTATACAACTTTTGTAATCCTTACCAAATCTATGATTACAATTGAATACAAACAAAAACAAAATTGGGAAAACTATTCACTTCTAAATTCATAGCTCTTTCAGTGTAAAACTTAAAAGCCTGCCTGTCAGATGGTAAAGAATCTGCCTGCAATGCGGAAGACCTGAGTTCATTCCCTGGGTTAGGAAAATCCCCCGGAAAAGGGACTGGCAACCCACTCCAGTATTCCTGCTTGGAGAATTCCATGGTGGGCTACAGTCCATGGGGTCACAAAGAGTCAGATGCAACTGAGCAACTAACACTTTCACTTTTCATATCAAAGTTACACTTTGATCTAACTTTGGTTTTCTTACATGCCACAACAAAAAAAAAAAAAACAATAAGCCTTAAACTTGGATCATCTGTGCTCACTTCCTCCAGCCCAGGTCCCCCAGGCTCATAATAGCTATGATTTATTGAACACTTGAATAGATTGGTTCAGGAGGACTGATGGGACTAAAGGAGTTCTTTACTTTTCCCCAGTCTACTAAATCGTTACCACTTGAGAAGACATTGTCAAAGAACTGAATAAAATCCACACTCTTGTCTCTGACTGACTGGATGATCTTAGGCAAGTAGCTGAATTTCTCCCAGTCCTTAAATCAGCATCCTTCCATGAGAAAGTGAATCAGAACCCAGGGAATCAATCCATGGTCTTTTCCAGCTCTAAGTACTTCAAAACCATAGTAGTCATTTGCTGACCTGAACTGGTATTTGACCCTGGGCTTTCCTGTGCAAGCCTGGTGATGACTGTTTCACTTTAAATAGAATTATAAAGTGGAGCAAAGGTGAAATTCCCCTCTGGTCTACCCAGCTGCTAGGAGGCTGCCTGTGCTACGAGCCGGCATCCAGGAAGAAAGTTCATAGACCCGCCATCCTTCTGCAGGCTCCACAGGAGGCCCAGCCAAGCTCCAGTCCGGGCCTTGCTTTCCCCAGGCCTGCTTTCTTGACCAGCACCTCTTCAGGTCTGCAAGTGGGTCCTCTTTACCCATGTGTATTCCTTCTGTCTTCTGGCCGGGTCTTATGAGGAATAGCACATAAATGAGAGGTTGATTTTCTGCCTGCTCTGTAATTGTAAAAAAAAAACAAAACCCAGCCGAGTTGGTCCAGTGGAAGGTGGTGAGCAGGGAATGTTGGGGTGAGTCATGGACACCCCTGCTATTTATTTCCCGGGGCTCCTTTCGCCCAGGTGGATGGGAGACCGCACCACTAGGGGATGCTATTTCTCCAGCCGGCTCCAAGCTTCCTCTATTTATTTATTTTTATGAGAAGATATTGTTATTGCCCTGACTCAATGGACATGAGTTTGAGCAAATTCTAGGAGATGGTGAAGGACAGGAAAGCCTGATGTGCTGCAGTCCCTGGGGTCGGAAAGACTCGGACATGACTTAGCGACTGAACAACAATTGTTATTGCTACAAGGGAGCTGATCTCAAATTAGCCATAATAATTACTCTTTTTACTCCTTATACTTCACAGACATTACATTAATGTATCAGTTTCCTCAACTGTAATTTTAAGTATCAGAGAAATAAGCTACCAAGCATTCAAACCCCAGGACAGCAGCAAGAGCTTAGAATCTAGTGATGGTCGTTTACGACTCTGTGGATAGTCTGAGCGGACCAGTGCTTCTCAAGATGCGTTGTGGTACAGATCACCTGGGGACCTTGTCCAGGCTGTTTCTGATTCCATGCACATCAGTTAGGAGAGTTTGGCACAAGCTCCCCGGTGGGGATGCTGCTGGTTCAGAGACCACTCTGGGAGAAGCTCGGATCCCTAGACTGTCCCTAAGCCTCTTGAACTCGAGGTACCTATGCCAGCAGGTGTTGTGAGCTCAGCTTTTCCTTCTAGTGATGTGGGCTCCAAGGTCATTCTTCTTTTTAAACTTTTAAATTTTTTGTTGGGGTATAGCCAGTTAACAATGTTGTGATGGTTTCAGGTGAACAAGGAAGGAACTGGGCCATACATATGCACTTATCCATTCTCCCCCAAATTCCCCTCCCATCCAGGCTGCCACATAACATTGAGCAGAGTTCCCTGTGCTCTACAGGAGGTCTCCAAGTTCTTTCTTTTTTAACAAATTTATTTATTTTTAATTGAAAGTTGCTTTACAATATTGCTTTGGTTTCTGCCGTAAATCACCATGAATCAGCCATAGGTATACATATGTCCCCTCCCTCTTGAATCTCTCTCCTACCTGCCATCCCATCCCACCCCTCTGGGTTGTTGCTGAACCTCGGTTTGAGTTCCCTGAGTCATGCAGCAAATTTCCTCTGGCTATTTTACAGACGGTAGTGTATATGCTTCCGTGCTTCTCTCTCCATTCGTCCCGCCTTCTCTTTCCTCCCCCTGACCCGCGTCCATAGTCTGTTCTCTCTGTCTGCATCTCCACTGCTGCCCTGCGAATAGGTTCATCAGTACCATCTTTCTAGGTTCCATATATACGTGTTAATATCCGATATTTGTTTTTCTCTTTCTGACTTCACTCTGTATAATAGGCTCTAGGTTCATCCACCTTATAAGAACTGACTCAAATCCAGGTGATTCTTGAGCTCAAGCCCACCACCCACCACTATCCCCTGCCCACCCTGCTGGGTCTCCGTCCCTACCGCACAGCCCTCGCGATCCCAGGCCCCACAGCCCCCATGCTAGCACCCCTGTGTTCTGTTGAAGGTACCCCAGGCTGCACAGCATGGTGGTTCGCTGCTACCTCCTCATCCAGCAGTACTCGGAGGCTCTGATGGCTCTGACCACCGTGGCGTCCCTGCGTGACCACAGCACACCGGAGACCCTCAACATCATGGATGACCTCCTCAGCTGCCCGGGGAAGAACCGCAGCGGGCGCGGACACATGCTCATCCTCAGGGTGCCCTCCGTGCAGCTGGCGATGCTGGCCAAGGAGCGGCTGCAGGAGGTGCGCGACAAGCTGGGCCTCCAGTACCGCTTCGAGGTGGTCCTGGGGAACCCCGCCTCTGAACTCAGCGTGGCGGCCCACTTTGTGGCGCGACTAAAGGTTAGCAACGGACAGACCTTCGCTCCATTTTCTAGGACCCCACCCCCCACCCCCACCCCGTGCAGGCGGCTCAGAGGCCTGCAGTTTGCTAGAGTTTTGCACGTGTCACGCGATCTTCGTGACAACGTTAAGGCTAAGCTAAGGGACGTGTCCGCCTTCCTAGTTTATTAACATTCGGTCTGGGTCCCCCATGCTAGTGCATGCATGCAGTTGGTCTTCCATGCTCTCCGACTGCAGGTGCAAAAAAAAATGCGATGACCCAATTTCACCCCCTGTTTATTGACCTTGTTCAAGATTCACCTAGCCCTCGGCCATCTGTTTTCTCAGAAAAAAAAAAGAAAGGTAAGTTGTTCTCTCGGACCTCCGTGGGGGCACGCCTTTCAATATCATCTATTCACTGAATCTTTTCTGTCCACCCAGAGTCGGTAAAGTATCCTGTTTTCTCTTCAGGGCTCACAGAGGACGATTGCCCACCCTCTTGCATGTGGATTCCCCAACAGTTTGCTGTTTCTTTGTACTTGCTTTAGCCCCAAGCGTGGGCTGGACTGAGACTCTTCCAAGCCTGTGCATGGCTAAGTCCCCCACCCCTCTGCACGGGGAAGGCATTGCTTTTTCTGAACCCCTCCTGTCAGGTGTGGTGGGCGGGGGAGACTTCTTTGATCAACTAACCTAAGTCCCTACCTCATCCCCTGCTCAGATTTTTCTGGGGACTCTTCTAATCCAGTGTGTCCCAGCCCTTTGACAGCACTTAATGAAATTCTGCACACAGATAGGTGCGGTACTGAGCAAGGTGCTCTGTGTCTGGGTTAGATCAACATGGCTTCTGAACTTTGCAGAAACTAAATACTGAGCTAACCTGGATGAAGAAAAGCCTAGTTTGACACAAACTGTATAAAAAGAAAGCATGCAGTCTTAGAGGAGTTACATTTCCATCTGGGCTGCAGTTTACCAGCTGCAAAATGAGCCTTGGACTGCCTGGTCTCTAAGGGCTGTAATTTGAGCATTATTATTTCATATTCTTAGAGCATTTTGCAAATGTAAACCTTTGTATTGTGTATAACTACCTAACTCAAATAATCCAAAATGCAAACAAAATGTCTTGTATTAGCTTGATACACAGTTGGAACAAATAAATCTGTCTAAACATAGAAGCTCCTATATTTAGTGGAAGTTGTAACATTTACATTTCACATATGGGTATATAATGTTCACAGTTTTGAATTAAAGTCATAAACCACAATATAGCAGTATTCCTGGGATAAGTAAGAAATGAGAATCCTGAAACTCTTCTTACAATACAACTTGTTAGTTATGAGACAATTTGAATGATGCTAATGATGAGGAATCTGGACAGGCAGGTAATCAGCACTGCTCTGTGAGGCCTCACACACCTACTAAAAGGTGTGGTCTAAAAGGCTATGAGGCTGCAAGGTCTTCTCTGGGTCTCCGTTGGCACTGACCGGGTGTAGCTGCTTAGAGCATCTTAGGTCGTTTGTTCAGACACTTACTAAGTCAGTGTAAATCAGCAGTCTTCAATAATTTGCCCCCGTGGGCCATAGTTTGAAAATCAGTCAATAACTGAGGTTCCTACCTGGCTGCAAGCACATCAGAATCACCTGCAGGGCTTCCAGGGGCTGCTGGGGGTGTGCCATGAAGAGATCACAAGTGATTACTTCTCAAGCAGTTACACCTCAATTTGCATGAGTAGTGGCCAAGCACCAGCTACACAGAAGCAATTTCTAGGGACTTCCTTGGTGGTCCAATGGTTAAGACTCTGCCCTGTAACGCAGGAGTGCAGGTTTGATCCTCTTGGAACTAAGATCCCACATGTGTGGGGGATGGCTTAAAAAAAAGAGAGTTTCCATATGTTCAAAATCCTTCAATCACATCAGTTCATCCTTTTTATATTCCACCTTTTAAAAAATATTTATTTTTATTTATTTGTCTGTACCGCACACAGGATTATTTATTTGTTTCCGCACACAGGATCTTTAGTTGGTAGCATGTGGAATCTAGTTCCCTGACCAGGGATCAAAGCCAGGCCCCCTGCATTGCAAGGTAGAATCTTAACCACTGGACCACCATGAAGTCCCTATTTTCCACTGGTGTGGAAGTGAAGATTTGAAACTTTCGCATCCTTAGTAAGACTGCCACTTGCCAGGTGGTCTCTGTTTCACCTGCTGATTCTAAATTATTAATACCAACCTTTACCACTGACGAAACAGCACCAGGATGCCTTTTGTCTCTGCTGCTGCTGCTGCTGCTGCTAAGTCGCTTCAGTCGTGTCCGACTCTGTGCAACCCCATAGATGGCAGCCCACCAGGCTTCCCTGTCCATGGGATTTTCCATGCTTTTCGTCTCTAGCCTTGGGTAATATCCAGTGCCTCTTTTTCCATTAGGGGGCCTTATTTTTGTGCTTATCCTTTAGGTATTGTGGTTAACTTCTAAGTGATAATAAGTACTTTGGAAGGATATAAGTTTATATCTGTTAGTCTGTCCAGAAGGCCTGTGAAGCTTTCATGAGATTTCCTTGACCTTGAACCCCATATGAGCCCCTAAGTCAATGCTCTCTCAGTCTTTCTTGTTGTCTTAACTGCTTCTGTAGGAAAAGCTCCCCGAGGGCATGATAGACCGGTAGAAGAACGGCAGAAGTAACAATGTGACAGGAAAACATTATATAGTGGGTTTGTCTTGCTCTGATTGCTCAAGAGTAAAAGTGGAATCTGTTTAATCATTTTTTGAAAATAATTCTCCTTATAAAACATGACATGTATTCTTCCATCATTATAACCCAACATCATTTTTGCTAGAACCATGAAATATATTTGGGGAGACCCCAGAGTCAGGGATCTCATAAGTCCAACAAGAAGGTTTATGAGTAAAATGATTCTTATTTGCGGAATTATTTGCTTTGACTTAGATAATGTTCTAGTTCCCTTTGACATGAAGATATATGGAAAACTGAATTGGGGGTGAGGAGAAACTTTCTGCTAATGTCTTAATGGTTTTGACAGATTGATTTTCTAAGACATAGAAAGTCTCTCAAACTTATAAATACTTATGTAGATCCACTGAGTTCTCCTTGGCATAAAAACATATGATAAAAGATTGAGGTTTGGGGGCTCTTCTGGTTTTACAAACTGTATGCATTTTACTTGAAGTAATTGTGGGTATATTTATTTCCAAGACTAGTTTTTATAGACATCAACAACCCATAACCAAACTCTGTTATATTATATCATATCATATCTTGCCTGATATATTTCTTTTTATCCCATGTTGGTTTTAGCAAAGGAAATTCCAGTCTGTTTTAAAATAACATTATATGCATCTCTTAATACTTCACTTCATAGTTCTTGTTCCAAAAAACATTATCAGAAATGTCAGTTCATTTCTTATAATAATTCCTGCTAGAAAGCTGATATAAAGCCCAGTTAGATGCTACACACTTCATAAAAAGTAGTAGAATCACCTTATCCACTTACAAGATGGTTTATTTTCTTTCTGCTCTAAAATAGAAAAAAAATCTGTAAAATCTTTTCACTTTCAAGCATCCTGCAAGTTGAGATTTTCTGCCTCTTGATAAATTCCTGTATTTGAGATTGTTCCATTCATTAAAGATATACATATGTGTGTATATGTATATTTCAGTTAATGTATAGAGGTGCTTATATATAAGTTTTGCTGTGATTATTTTATTAGTCATTTACAACCGAAATGGTCTTTTTCAGTCAATCAATCCCAAGAGTCTTTCCATTATACAAAGAAAGTGTTGTACTTAAGAGCACTGAGTCAGGTAGTTTAAGTAGGGTTTCTGTAAGGTTTGCACCATTGGTGGAATATTTCACATTGTATATTTCTTTGATGTGCATGGCTAATACATGATATATTCATGATATATACATGATAATACATAATACATGATATATATTAAGATCTCCTGTTTTACCTTATTGAGATAACGTGAAAGCCCACATTCTTCTAGAGTACTTGGTGTATTCTTTTCAGTAGCAATTAAAATATATGTACACATACAAACACACTTATTGGAAGTCATTTGGAAGCACAGATGTGTGTAAAATCTGACTGTAGAAACAAAAAAGGTGGAAACTCAATGAGGGGTTTTAATTTTCTTGTATGGGTCCCCTTCTGCAGACCTGGAGAGGAAATGAAGCGGAAGAGTGGGTACCTCGGACGTACCAGGACCTAGAAGGTCTGCCTTGTATTGTGATATTAACTGGCAAAGATCCTCTTGGAGAAACCTTTCCCAGGTACGATGCGAATCACTAATTCTCATTTTTCATTGGTTGCTTGGCTGAGCTGACGGTTAAAACTTAGCTGATGCTCACTTCCTTCACTTGGCAAGTGAGAAGGCAGTTGTTTTACTCGGGGATATAAGAAATTTAGCCTTCTTGGATTCTTTCAACTTTCCACAAAATTGCCGAGCAATTTGGGGAATGAGAGAGAAGCCCTGGAGGAGAAGTGTTTATGCATGAAAGCTGGGCAGCCAGAGAGGCAGGCAGGAGAAGCATTGCCCCCAGTGAGGAGCTTTTTGGATGAAGTGTCTCTGTTAGGCTGCTGTTCCCTCAAGGATCTGGGGCCTGTGGGTTGGAAGGCATAGCAAGAAGTCATTGTTGTTGCTTAGTTGCTCAGTTGTGTCCAGCTCTTTGTGACCCCCCCCCATGGACTGTAGCCCACCAGGCTCCTCTGTCCATGGGATTTTCCAGGCAAGAATACTGGAGTGGGTAGCCATTCCCTTCTCCAGGGAGTCTTTCCAACCCAGGGATCAAACCCAGGTCTCCTGTATTGTGGGCAGGTTCTTTACCGTCTGAGCCACCAGGGCAGCCCACTGGGTATTGGTCTAAACACATTGCCTGTGCCGTGTCATTCATTCCTTGCAATAACTGTCAGCTGGGCACTGTTACTCTATTCCATGTGTGGAGAAAGTGAAGTGACTGTCCCGAGGCCCTAACAGCTAGGAGGCGGCAGCACTGAGGTTTACATCGATGACCTGGCATCAAAGCTCACCATTTTGACCGCTGTCAAGCCACACGTAAATGCTGCGCGCCTCACCAAAGACACCGTTACTTTGTGCAGGTCTCTAAAGTACTGTGACCTCCGGTTAATTGATTCGAGCTACTTGACCCGCACGGCCTTGGAGCAGGAGATGGGGCTGGCCTGCTGCTACGTGTCCAAAGAGGTGATCCGGGGGCCCACTGCCGCCCTGGACCTCAGCGGCAAGGAGCAAGAGCGAGCCGCAGCCAGCGAGAATGACACCGAGGAGCTGCTGATCGACCTGGAGAGACCCCAGAGTAACAGCAGCGCCGTCACAGGAACTTCAGGTCAGTACCTTCTCTCTCCAGGGCTTGGGGCAGGAGAGAGGAAGAGGAAGAAGTAGGGAAGGCAGAGGCACCTGCTGACTCCCATCCAGCTTTCAGAGCAGCGGTGGCTGACCTGGGCATCCCCTCCAGACCTCAGTCCTGGGGAGAAGTAGTTGACAAACGTGAGTCGTGAGCAGCCACAAGACGTTTGCCTGGGAAGCACTTAATGAAGAGCTTGCTAATAGGCTAAATGCACATGTGCACGCTGCATGCTAAGTCACTTCAGTCATGTCCAACTCTGTGACCCTGTGGACTGTAGCCTGCCAGGTTCCTCTATCCAAGGGATTCTCCAGGCAAGAATACTGGAGTGGGTGGCCATTTCCTGCTCCAGGAGATCTTCCTGACCAATAGGCTAAATACAATAAGTAAATTTCATGAATCCTCACTAACACCACGTCTCCTAGTCTCTGCACCCTAATCATCTCATCGATATTACGCATCTGATATTTGCACAAAGGCCTTCTTTTCCTTCCATACCCTGAAGTGGTTTGTGCTAATTGGCCTAGTACCTGGCACTGAGTGTGTGTTTGTTTGAATGAATGAATGAGTGACTTTCCCCCCAAGTACCTAAATGGCAAGTGTTTATATACGGAAGGCTACTCTGGGACCACTGGTTGATTGGGATGATCCAGCCTACAGCCTACCAACTGCCCTCTTATTATGTTACTGTGTGGCTGATGGCAGTGCCTGGCATGAATTTACTTCTGCTAAATAGTATTAAGCAAATGCAGCATTATTTCCAGGGCTTCCCAGGTGGCGCTAGTGGTAAAGAACCCGCCTGCCAATGCAGGAGACATAAAAGACGTCAGTTCAATCCCTGGGTAGGGAAGATCCCCTAGAGGAGGGCATGACAACCCACTCCAGTATTCTTGCCTGGAGGATCTCATGGACAGAGGAGGCTTGTGGGCTATGGTCCATGGGGTCCCAAAGAGTTGGACACAACTGAAGCAACTTACCCGCCCCCCACAGCATTATTTCCTTTTTTTTTTTTCTGATTGTGAAAGTTATAATAGAGTGTAATATAGAGAACTTGGAGAATATAATGAAAAGAGATGAAAAATGAAAATCCCACAAGACAGGGAACCACCATTCACGTTCCTTCTGCCCCGTGTTTCCCTTCTCTTACCTCATGACACTGACACACACACATGCACACAAACACACACATACACCCCTTCTGAATGGAAGAGGCAGGTATCTGTGCCTGGAAGAGCATGAGGACTGTTTTGCCGAGGTCTGCTTCAGTCATGGGTCAGAGCTGTACCCCCAGCCTCTAACGACAGGCTCCCCGGTTCTGCCTGGTAGACCAGTTCAGAATCAAGGAGGGAGTTTGGGAAGATGGTAAAGGGTAACAGAAGGAGGGGGAAGAACACACCTAGAAGCTTTTCCACACCAGCCAGCATCAGTGAGGGAGAGGAGGAAGGTGGAGTCGGGTGGGGTGATTAGAGTCCACTTCCTCCCTGGGCTCCTTAATCAGCCCCCTCCCTCCCCTCTTCGCGTGGAGAGCTGCCCAGAAGACTCTGGATTCTGGCCTTGCTCTCATGAACTCTGCTGTCTGGAGTTCCCCCTCCCCAATCTTGGAGGACCCAGGTGCTGCCCTCCTACACACACCACCCTACCCACCACCCCACCAGCCTCCAGCTGACTTTCAGGGTCCTCAGGGGCTGCTCATTGCCCAAGGCATGCAGGCCAGAAGACTCAAGGGCCTTGAAGGCAGAAAACTGTCAGGCAGAAGTCAGCTGAGCAGTGGTGATGGGGTCACGAGCCTCTGGTTACTGGCCCTTCACCTAGGAGCTCCCAAGGTTAGGATTTGCCCGCATGCCTGGGAGGCACCAGTCTGAGCAGAAAGAGCAATTCGATTCTGGTTTGTCTTCAAACCACTTGGTTGCTCAGTCCTGTCTGACTCTGTGACCCCATGGAGCCCTCCAGGCTCCTCTGTCCATGGGATTCTCCAGACGAATACTGGAGTGGGTTGCCACGCCCTTCTCCAGGGGATCTTCTCAAACCAGGGATGGAACCCAGGTCTCCGGCACTGCAGGCGGATTCTTTACCGTCTGAGCCACCAGGGAAGGGTGGGGGTGGGAGACATTTGCGTTGAGTTGGCTGCAGGGGAGCAGATCTCCGGCCCTGGTGGGTAGGGAGGGAGGAGGTTACGCCCTGTCTTCCCACGCCGGTCTGGTCTGGGCATCTGTGGAAGGGGCTGCACCCTGAGGAGCTTGTCCACAGCCAGGAGGGTGGGGCCTGAGACCCCAGAATGAGGCGAGTGCCACTGGACAGGACTTGGGTGTGGAGCCTGTGTTGGTCAGGGTTCTGGAGTAATTCGGCTGGCTTATCCAAACGACGTAACCAGAGGAGAGTTTAATAACCTGCGGTGTACAAAGACGGGCGGGCAGATGGAAACAAGCAGCAGGAGGTGGCGGGGCGGTCGGTCCCAGGGCGCCGGGACTACCAGGGGCCTGAAGACGTGGGGAGGATCGGACGTGGGTCCGGGTTTCTCCTGGCAGGTCGAAGGAAACCGGGAATAAGTGGCCATTTTCGAGCCCACCCAGCAGCCAGGGCTGGGGAGAGGGGCGCGAGGGAGGCGGCAGGGCGCCAGGGGCAGAGGGGCGGCCCGAAGCCCGAGGCCGCCTGGACCCCCGGGCCTTCCCCCGGGGCAGGGGCGGCGGTGACAGCGCGGCGTGTGGGTCCTCTTTCAGGCTCCATCATGGAGAATGGGGTCAGCTCGTCCAGCACCGCCGACAAGTCCCAGAAGCCGCCCCCGACGCCCAGCTTCCGGAGCCCGGTCCCCAGCGCAGGGCTGGACGAGGGGCTCTCGGCAGGCCCGGCGGGACCCGGGGAGCCCCTAAAGCAGGAGTGCGACTCGCTGGGGCCCCCGCTGGCCAGCAGCACCACCGCCAGGCCGTCGCCGTCGTCATCGGGGCCCGGGGCGCTGCCGTGGCCCGGGCCGCCGGGCCGGGCCGGCCGGCCCCTCCAGGCCGCGCTGCCCCCGGTGGTCATCCTGTCCAAGGCGGCCTACAGCCTTCTGGGCGCGCGGCGGGGCGGCAAGCTCCCGGCGGCCGCGGCCCTGCTGCCGCACCCCGACGTGGCCTGGGCCAGCCCGCTGCGCCCGCCGCCGCCGGCGCGCGCCGGCCCCGAGGAGCAGTCGCTCTACTACCGTCGCTGGACGGCCGCGCGGCCGCACCACGCCGACCACGGCAACCCGCCCGACCCCGCCTCTGGCGCGCGGGCCTGCCACCCGCGCCGGCTCCTGCTGAGCGGGCCCCCCCAGGTACGGGCAGGGAGGGCTGGGATGGGGGAATGGGGTCGGGGGTAGGGCGCGGGGGCAGGGGTTCTGGGGTTGGAGGGTCGGAGGCAGGGCGTGGGGGCACGGGGTCTGTGGTTGGGGGTGTCTCGGGTCGGGGGGCGTCGAGGCCCCACTCAGAGCCCAGGTGTGACGTCTCTTTTCTCTTTTCCTCCCCCTCCCCGCCTACAATTCGATACCCGCCGCAGGTGGGGAAGACGGGCTCCTACCTGCAGTTCCTGAGGCTCCTCTTCCGCATGCTCATCCGGCTCTTGGAAGTGGACGTGTACGACGAGGCCGAGATCAACACCGGTGAGCGCTGGGCGTGGCGGTGCGCGCTATTACCGCCACATCCCGGGGCTGTCCGCGGTCTCCGGGGGGTTAGTGCAGGGTGATTGAGAAGTTAGAGGCCAGGAGCCAGCAAAGAGTTGTAAGATGCACTGGCCGTTTAGGTCGGGGTGTGACTTCGCCTCCTTTGAACCCTGATCCCCGCTGTGTCCCCCGAGTCGCGGGGCACAGAGGCATTTTATAAAGCCTGTCAGGTGGGTTCACGGCTCAGATGGTGCCACTGCTCAGATTTAAAATTGGTAGACTGCGGTGTTCTATGGCTTAAGGGTCCAGGGCACGATTTATACTCCATCAGGGACTTCCCTGGTGGCTCAGACGGTAAAGCGTCTGTCTATAATGTGGGAGACCTGGGTTCGATCCCTGGGTCGGGAAGATCTGCTGGAGAAGGAAATGGCAATCCACTCCCGTACTATTGCCTGGAAAATCCCATGGACAGAGGAGCCTGATAGGTTACAGTCCATGGGGTCACAAAGAGTCGGACACGACTGAGTGACTTCACTTCACTTCAGGGTAACCTTATGTTTTGCCTGCTGGCTGTGAGTGAAGGTATATGGATTACTACCCAAAGGGAAACTTCCTTGAGCAGGACAGAACCCTGGCTCCATCAACAGCCCCTTGGGACTGGCAGAAGGGTGGAGGGGCTGGTGCTTGACAGGCCATCCCCAGCCTGCACCTCCTGCCCCTCTTCTTGGCCCTGCCACCCTGCTGTCACTTGTGAGGGAGGCGGTTCCCCTCAGCCTGTCCAGCAGAGCCGGAGCGTGGGCATGAGCAGGGGTCAGCCAGCATTAGCCCTGCAGCCAGGGGAGGGTGGCTAGCATCTCAGAGGGACTGTGGTGCTGGAGGAAATGGGGGGTAGCGTGGGGGCAGGAGCAGTCATGGGTGGACATTCTTCCCAAGCCCTGAAAGATGAAGCCAGAGAAGAAAAAGGCCTTGCATTGTCCATCACATTAGCCCTTGGAGACCTCCACTCGATTGCTTTTCCTAAACAGCTGGACCTGTCCTGTGACCAGCCCAAGGGATAGATTAGTTCAGAGCCAGACTAGATAAAATCAGCCATGTTTAATCATCTTCCTATGGCTTTTGATTCAGCTTCCATCCTCCGCAGTTTACATGCATGATTCCAGACAAACGCACACAGTCCTGTCTTCCTGCCACATCTCCTTGTCTGTGAGCCCGGCTGAGCTGTAGCAGACCCCAGGCCACCACAGAGGGGACTGAAAGACCCCAGGGGCTGCCCAAAGCAGGCAGGGCTACAGTGCAAAGGCAGAACCAAGCTGACCAGGAGTGAGGGGCCGTCATCCCAACGACCCCCACCTCCTAGGCTCCTGGGAAAACGATGCCTTTAATTTTCCTCTCACATTTCCACTACAGGGCCTGCAGCTGTGAGAGTCAAACCTGGCCTTTGTGATGAGCGGCACTGTTACTTTGGCTTTATTCCTTCACCCTCATTTTGGTGCCGGTGAATGCAGCGGTGCACTGGAGAGGCATGGGGATGTGTTTTTATTAAACGAGAATAAGCTCTAATTTTAAATACAATGCATATTTTAAAATGAAACTTAAACTTTAAAAAGGTCCAGGATGTAAAAATAAACAGTGTTGTGCTTAAAAGGTAATAGCTGTGCTTCTAGCTTGTAGGCTTTTGGCAGAGGGGAGTTTTTTGTTTCTCCTTTTGAGGGCTTCCCCAGTGGCTCAGATGGTGAAGAATCCGCCATAATGAGGTTTAAAAAATCTGGACATAATGAGACATGGGTTCAATCCCTGGGTTGGGAAGATCCCCTGGCAAAGGGAATAGCAACTCACTCCCGTATTCTTGCCTGGAGAATTCCATGGGCAGAGGAGCTTGGCAGGCTGCAGTCCATGGGGTTGCAAAGAGTTGAACACAACTGAGCAACTAACACACACTCCCTCTACACTGTCCTAAGCTGATCTTATAGTTTTTATTGTTAATAACAAATATCACCTATTGGACACACACCATGTGCCTGCCACATGGTGTTAGCACTTTCAATATGCCATCTGGACTTCTTAAAACAATCAGGGAACCCTGAGAAATGAAGGTGCCTGCATGTGTGAAGTCACAAGATCAGCGGGGGCAGTGGCCTGGACTCAAACCCAAGGCCCCAGGCTCTCAACCTCGTTTGCATGTTGGAAGCACTGAAGGAGCTTTAAATACGACAAAAAGTGCCTAAGTAAGGAAGGTGGTTCTAGGCCGTGTGGCCTGAGCACAGGGGTTTTACAAGCTCCAGTGGATTCTAATAAGCAACAGACACTGTGAATCTTGCTTAATGAGCCCCTGAAATCCTTTCAGCTGTCAGCATCTTAAAACCCCATGACTAAAACTCTTGTGATAGGATTCAGATCATGCAGTTAAACAAGATTTTAAGGACACTTGGAGGTCAGGCGTGGGAGACTCTTGGATCTCTTAGACTTGGGAGTTTCTGGGCTGGATGTGTAGAAGCTAATGGGGACCAGTGAGGGCCAGCATCCCTCCCAGCAGGTCTGAAGGACACTCTGTATCCCTCTCCCCTGGACTCAGGAGCTCATTTCTCAGAAAGGCCTTTGTCCACCTACCTGGGCTGTATGTTTCCCTGACACTTGGGTGAGAGGGAGGGAGGGCGGCCAGTAAGTCTGATCGGGCTGCTCTGTGCACTTTCCTTCTTGGCCTAGATCACAGCGAAAGCAGTGAAGTGAGCCAGTCAGAGGGCGAACCCTGGCCTGACATCGAGAGCTTCAGTAAAATGCCCTTTGACGTCAGCGTGCACGACCCCAAGTACAGTTCGATGAGCCTGGTATATACTGAGAAGCTGGCAGGGGTCAAACAAGGTCAGTGTACGTGGAGCCGGAAGGTCGAGGGTTCACCTAAATGAGGGCAGGAAACCCGGGGCCGTTTACTTCTTGAGAGCAGCTTGTCATATTCCTTTGCATGTCTCGTTTTATTCATATGAATGGCACCTTTTGGGCTTCCTGGGTGGCTCGGTGGTAAAGAATCCACCTGTAGAAGATGTGGGTTCGATCCCTGGGTCAGCAAGATCCCCCTGGAGGAGGGCATGGAAGTCCACTCTAGCATTCCTATCTGGAGAATCCCATGGACGGAAGAGCCTGGTGGGCTACAGTCCATGGGTTGGCAAAAGTTGGATGTGATTTAGTGACTAAACAACAGCAAGGTCACCTTGTAATTTTCAGAGCTGCCTCTCAGGGCATAAACTGCAGAATCCTAGGAAAAGCCCTTCTGGGGGACTTTTTGCTGAGGCATAGGGGCTTCACACACAGCAGGGGAAGGTGTTCTGTCTCTTTTTACACAGAAGCGATAAAGGAACCCAAAGCTGAGGAGCCCCGGAAACGAGAAACTGTGTCCATGATGCTGACCAAGTACGCGGCCTGCAACACCTTCCACCACTGTGAGCAGTGCCGGCAGTACATGGACTCCGCCTCTGCCTCCCAGGTGCGGCCCCCGTGCCCCTGCCTGTTACCCAGCCTGGGCTCTGTGTGCAGGAGAGGGAAAGCCCCAGCTTCAAGCCCCGGACAAAGGATGACTTGTTTGGTTTTTAACAAATATTTATTCAGTTGTGTCGGGTCTTAGTTGCCACATGCAGGATCTTTCCATTGCTGCGAACAGACTCTGAAGCTGCATTGCATGGGCTCCAGAGCGCGCAGGCTGCAGTAGTTGCAGCCCGTGGGCTGTATAGCTGCCCCGAGGGATGTGGGATCTTGGTTCCCCAACCAGGAATCAAACCCACGTCCCCTGCATGGCAAGGCGGATTCTGAAGGCGAGTCACCAGGGAACTTCCAAGGATAGCTTGTTTATGAGATGGAGCCACTCATTTGAGAGCAGAATGCATGAAGCAGTTGATAAAATGACTTTGAGTTTATTGGGATTATAGGCAGGGGAGAGAAAGAAACTGATTTGTGTCTTAAGTCACTTCATCAAACGGTTACATGTGTTGTGTTTAGAAAGTAACTGGTATGTCTGTGATTCTGAAAAAGCTGGATATTACAGTATGTTTGGCAAAAGGGTCTCTTTCCCTCCTTCGGGTTGTTGATGAAGATGGTGTTACTATCTGCAAGCCCGTAGGGTGTGCCCTGTGAGCTGTGATCTGCACAGACCCGGTCTCCCTCGTACTCCAGCGTGGGGTGGTTTGGCCCACTAGGCACACAGAGGAGTCAGCGTGTGCTCTTTTATCTGGAGAGCACTGAGAGGTAGAACACGGAAGCTGAGCAAGTACCCCACACCGCTGTGCTCCTCGTTGAGCATCTTTAGGCATAGAGGATGGGAAAGCAGCCAGTGATGGTTGTATCCAGCACCTGTGTGGGGGCTGAGCTCCACGTTGCTTCCCCACTTTATCTTGACCTTTAGCGCTTGGCCCTGAACGTCTGGAACAACTCTTCCTTTCTATAGCATGTGCTGGGGGGGGCCACCCCGCTGCCTCCCCAGACTTGCCACTACGCTTGAGGATCTGGTCTTCTCCATTTTCCCCAGGGAACCCAGAAGGATGTACTGGTCTTTCTGCTCTTCTGATAGAAGTTACCTTTCATACCCCAAATGGTTTCCTGTGTCACTGAAAACTTTCAGTGGACTGTTGGAAAACAGCTGGCAATGCTTTATGGAATATAGATGATACAAGCCCCTGATCTATAAATCATTAGAAAATTCATTTAGACAATATATTAAAAACCTTCCATTTAGTTTCTGTGTGATTACAGTACTGCCTGATACTTGTGAAGCAGAATGAAGGAGATCTTAAGGGGAATATTACAATATTATTTTTCTATGAAATGTAATATTTAGGTTGAACCTCTTGGGAAGGCTACCTGGATTCTTCTCGTGCCTGCTGACTAGTGATGCTCTCTTTTCATTAGGCCAAATATTGTCTGCTTTGTAAAGACCTGTATATAATTATTCACTGAGGTGGGTTATGAGAGAGTGTGTGAAATTTCCAGCAACTTAAAAAAGAGGTTAGATTTGTATGTGGCTTGGCTGAATCAAAAGTCTTCTGGAAGCCAGAGTTCTAGGGTAAGTGACCATTCAGACATCTTCAGCTTCCAGTGTAGCCGGGAATGATGGGCCCACAGGGCTGTTTTAATGATGTCAGTCTTAATAGTTTATTTAGGAAAAATATCATTTGACCTGACCCCCTCAGAAGAGGATCCCTCAGTCAGGAAGATCCCCTGGAGGAGGGCATGGTGACCCACTCCAGTATTCTTCCCTGGAAAATCCCATGGGCTGAGGAGCCTGGTGGGCTACAGTCCAAAGGGTCGCAGAGCTGGAGACGACTGAAGCAACTTAGCACACACGCATGCACAGAGAAGCGTTTTCCCCTCTAACTGGGCACCTTTGGGAGTGTTTGCATAGCAAGACCTCCCAGAGGTATACTGGACCTCTGCAGGGCTGAGCACTAGTGGTTCTAAGAAGGTGAGAAATCGTAGTTTTCAGCAGCAGTCACTGTGCCACCCTCAGAGAGGCTGTTTGGGGTGAGAAGCTTGGATCTCGTGTCAGCCACTAAAAGATGAAGTGTTTGCCTTTTCTGACACTGCGCGCACAGCCAGGTCTGGCGAGAGGTAGAAGTCCAGGATAGCTGGCCTCTATCAATAACCAACTTGAGAGAAGCAGCCTGGAAGTTTGCCAACCGTGAGCTTACATGCCCTCCCTTTGCTCTTTGCAAACGCAGATGTCCGACTCCACTCTCCACGCCTTCACGTTCTCGTCCTCCATGCTGGGAGAAGAGGTGCAGCTCTACTTCATCATTCCCAAATCCAAAGAGAGTCACTTTGTCTTCAGCAAGCAGGGCAAGCACCTGGAGAGCATGCGGCTGCCACTGGTCTCAGACAAGGTGGGTGATAGAGCGTCTGGGTGCACCGACGGCTGGCCTCAGGTGCTAGAGCCAGTTTTATAAGCATCTAGTATCTAAGGGCTCTAACTTCTCTTTTTGGCTTCTTGTTTTTTTTTTTTTTTTTTCTTTCAGCAGAATCTGAACGTGGTCAAGAGCCCTATTTTCACCCCCTCCAGCGGTCGCCACGAGCACGGACTTCTAAACCTCTTTCACGCCATGGAGGGCATCAGCCACTTGCACCTCCTGGTGGTCAAAGAGTATGAGATGCCGCTGTACCGCAAATACTGGCCCAACCACATCATGCTGGTGCTTCCTGGCATGTTCAATAACGCAGGCGTGGGTAAGGGGGTGCGCGGGAGGCCGGGCAAGGGCTGGGAAGAGAAATGCCAAGCTCCATTCCTCAGGCTTCCAGAGGGTCCCATGGCCCTAGAAAGTGTCTTGTTCTGTGGACCAAAGGACTTTTGACTCTTTAAAAAAAAAATTCTTTTTGGCTGGGCTGGCTCTTCATTGCTGCACTTTTCTCTAGCTGTGGTGGGCCGTGGCTACTCTGTCGTTGCAGAGCATGGGCTCCAAGGCATGTAGACGTCAGTGGTTGCGGCACGTGGGCTCGGTTGTTGTGGCTCCCAGCCTCTAGAGCACAGGCTCAGTAGTTGCGGCACACGGGCTTAGTTGCTCCTCAGCATGTGGGATCGTCCCCAGTCAGGAGTCAAACCCGCATCTGTGTCGGCGGGTAGACTCTTCACCACTGAGCCACTAGGGAAGCCCTTGACTCCTCTTTAAATGAGTTTTCATTTCTCTTTATCTGCAGTCTTGCAGAATTTTTTAACTTCTGAGGACTAGCATCCAAAGAAGTCACTGATACACTGAGCACCCTGGGAGGGCTTGGGACTCTGGCCAGCACAGGCTGCAGGTGTTGCTCGCTACCAGCTGGCAGCAGGGACCTCACAGAGAGGAGGACAGTCAGAGGCGGCAGGGGTGGTTAGCAGTTCAGACCCAGGTCTGGAGGGATTGCTGGGGGTCCTCGCTGATCTTAAAGGCACACAGCAAGTTCTCGGGGGTGCTGTACAGCTGGGGACTGGAAGCACCATCACTGCCGACGGCAGTCATCTTAAAAGTGCCTGGAAGTCTTTCCTGCTTTTCCTCTCGGGGTTCAAGGTCAGTCGGCTGATTTCTCAAGGGGACACCTGGCTGTTGAGTGTACTGACAGAGCAGGAGGAGGAACTAGAGAGGTCCAGAGCTCCTTCGTCTACCCCTGAAGGCAGGAGACCTCCAGCTGGACCCAGTGTCCTAGAGCTCTGCCCTCTGCCCACTCCTTGCATCTCACTCACTTCGTGTCGGCTTCAGCGGGAACTTCGAGGCAGAGCTTCAGGAGGGCTTAGGATCAAGAGCTTTAGAGCCCACTGCTGGAGTGAAGGCAGAAAAGACCTGAGTAGTGCCCTGGATCCATGTGGCCCTTCTCTCCAGGTCTCTCTCCCCTTTCCTTCTTAAGACTCTTCCTTTCTTGTTCTCCATTTCATTCCTTTTCATTTCCTTAAGTTTCAGCCTTAATATTGATTAAAATATTTTCCAAACGGGTTTATATTTTTAATGTAATTTTATTTCCCATCACTTAACATCAAATGAGGTAAGAATTTCACATATTTCTGGTCCTTTATCCTTCCCCAAAAACACATATCCCCAAACTTAAACTAAAATCTTTCTCTATATTTACATGACCCTCACACCTTTCTATGCCTAACTGACCTTTAGGAGAAAATACTTCCTCACCCCAGATTTGAGTGAATTTGTTTAGTGCCAGTTTTGCCATTTTTGTAATCATCTGGGGAGAGAAACCAACATAAATGCAAATGAAACAGCTTTTTTAAAAAATTGATAAACAGCACAAAGTTTAGCCAGTGTTAAGTGTATAGTTCGGCATTCATCCGTACATTCACATCGTTATACTACCAGTCTCTAGAATGCTTGTCCATCTTGCAAAACCAACTCAGTAACATCAAAGGTTAACTCCCCATTTTTATTACCGTTCACTCATTAATGGACCCTTGGTCTGCTCCTCACCTTCCGACTATTGTGAATGCTGCTGCTGTGGACATGAACACAAATCTCAAAACTCTGCTTTCCGTTCTTATGGGTATATACCCCAAAGTAGAATTGCTTAATTACACAGTAATTCCACTTTTAATTTTGTTTTAGGAATTGACATATTGTTTTCCATAATGGCTTGTACATTCTTACCAACAATGTAAAATGGTTCCAGTTTTAACACATCTTCACTAACACATGTGTTTTTTGGGAAATTTTGCTGCTGTTGTTAGTAGCCAACCTAACGGGTATGTGACGGTATCTTGTGATTTACATTTTCCTAATGGTTAGTGATGATCATATTTTCATTTGCTTACTGGCCATTTGTGTATCTTCTTTGGAGAGTCTATTTTTTAGTAAGGTTTTTGTTGTTGACTTGTAGGAGTTCTTTGTATATTCTAGATTTTCACCCCTTATCAGATAAGGTTTATAAATATTTTCTGTTCCATAGAAGAATGTGTTCTTTGCACAGTTTAAAATTTTTACGTGGTCCGATTTTTTTCTCTTGTTGCCTATGCTTTTAGTGTCATAGCCAACAAATCAACAAACTGTTGCCAAAACCAGTATCATTAAGCTTTTCCCCATGTTTTCTTCTAATAGTTTTATAAAAGCTCTTTGGTCCATTTTGACTTCTTTATACAGCATTAAGGTGAGGGTCCAGCTTCATTGTTTTGCATCTGAATGGTCTTAGCACCTCTGTCAAAAATCATTTGACCATATATGCAAAGGAGTTTCTGGGCTCTGCATTCTTATTCCATTGGTCTATGTCTGTCTCTATGCCACTGCTACACTGGTTTGATTACTCTAGTTTTATAATCAGTCAAGTGTGAGACCTCCAGCTTTGCTGTTCTTTTTCGAAGATTGTTTTGGTGATTCAGAGTCCTTTGAAGTTCCATGTGAATTTAAAAATGAATTTTCCTAACAAAAGAAAAACTGATATTTTGATAGGGATTATGTTAAATTTGTGGATTGCTTGTGGGATTTGTCAATAGTATTGCACCTTCCAGTCCCTGAACATGTCTTTCCACTTATTTGGAAACACTTTCAGCAGTATTTTGTACTTTTTAGTGTACTGGTCTTTAGCCTTCTTGGTTAAACATGTATTCCAAGTATTCTTTTTGATGAAAATGAAGCACTTCTTAATTTCCCTTTTAGACTGTTCATTGTTATCATATAGAAACACAGCTAATTTGTGTTGTTTTGTGTCTGCAACTCTGCTGAATTTATTCCAAAATGTACATGTGTATAACGTTTAAGTTTTCCTCACATAAGTCATGTCTACAGATAATTTTACTTCTTGCCAACTCGGGTGATGTGTGTGTGTGTGTGTGTGTGTGTGTGTGTGTGTGTAATTTCTCTGGCTAGGATTTTCAGCACTATGTTAAATAGAAGTGGTAAAGTTGGGCATCCTTGTCTTATTCTTGATCTTAAAGGAAAAGCTTTCAGGTTTTCACCAGTGAATATGTTAGCTGTGGGCTTTTTCATATATGGCCCTTATAATGCAAAGTATTACACACAATGCTCTTAAAAGGTATCAATAGATTTTCCTAAACCCTAGCATTACCTTCCATCTACTCAAACTATTTTCCTGGTTCCTCCATGGACTTAACTGGGGTTTTTGAGCTTCTTTATTTCTATGTTTTGTTTCATTTTAGGGTCTGTGTTAGTCACTCAGTCGTGTCTGACTCTTTGTGACCCCCATGGACTGTAGCCCACCAGGCTACCCTGTCCACAGGATTCTCCAAGAATACTGGAGTGGAAGAAAAAAATTACTGGAGTGGGTTGCCATTCCCTTCTCCAGGGGATCTTCCCGACCGAGGAGTTGAACCCGGGTCTCCTGCATTGCAGGGAAATACTTTACCATCTGAGCCACTAGGGAAGCCTCATTTTAGGGTGGCCCACTCATAAAACCTGGCTAATTCCTGATGGTCATCATCTTAATTGCTAACACTCACTGAGTCCTCACTTACCATGTGCAGCACTGTCCTGAGCACCATACAACAGCCCTATGAAGTAGACATTATCATCGCCTTCTTACAGGTGGGGAAGCCTAGGCACAGGGATTCTAGCAGCACTCCTCAAAGTGCAGTTCACCAGTCACCTGTGAAAAGGTCTCTGGCCCCTCATCAGACACTACCAGTGTGAGCCTCTGGTGGTGGGCTCCCGGAATCTGCATTTTAAAGGATTTCCTGGATGTCCGGTCAACCCCCAGGTGTACAGTCACCAGGTGAACACGCATGCATGTGGAGAGAATGTGACATGTCTGTGGGGCCTCCGCCAAGCCCAAGAGGAGAACGTCCGAGCCTTTCTTGTGTTGCCTTCCAGGTGCTGCCAGGTTCCTCATTAAGGAGCTGTCGTATCACAACCTGGAGCTGGAGAGAAATCGCCTGGAAGAACTGGGAGTTAAACGCCAGTGTGTCTGGCCTTTCATCGTTGTGATGGATGACTCGTGTGTCCTGTGGAACATTCACAGTGTTCAGGAGCAGACCAGGTAGGGGCGGTTCTGTGCAGTTCTAGGAACGTGACATGTGCCACCGAGCAGGTCCTCTCCTCGGCCATCATGGCACAGGAAAGTAAACGAGGGGCACAGCTTCCCAGAGCAGAGCCACCATCTGAGACCACTTACTCTCACCAGCACGTTCATGCGGTGACTTCGGGATTTTTTAATCTAGACACTTGGTATGCCATTAAATTCCTGGACTGTTTTGTTATTGCAGCTTTGGTCTGCTGTGAGAGTCTGTTGAAAGACACTCTGGTTTATGTAGAAAGACCACTGGCTTCTGAATTGGGATGGTTTCTAGCCCCAGCTCTTCTTCCTAACTGTCTAGATGAAAAGGGAAAGTTATTCCATCTCTGTCTCAGTTCCATCCCCTATAAAATTATGGCTGGGCCAAAACACGTGGTTCTCCTCCTGGGGCAGCGGTGAGGGGATCCATGAGGACCATGAAATGCTAAACCTGGAGACGTCCTATGCAGTAAATGAGCCCAGATGTTCACAGCCCCAGTGAAACACTGTGCCACATGGTCTCAAGGCCCTTCCAGCTCAGACGTGTGACCCTGTGACCCCATTTCCCTGGTGGATTTGAAGCCAGCTGCTAAGTTAAGTCGCTTCAGTCGTGTCCGACTCTGTGTGACCCCATAAACGGCAGCCCACCAGGCTCCCCCGTCCCTGGGATTCTCCAGGCAAGAACCCTGGAGTGGGTTGCCATTTCCTTCTCCAATGCGTGAAAGTGAAGTCGCTCAGTCGTGTCCGACCCTCAGCGACCCCATGGACTGTAGCCTTCCAGGCTCCTCTGTCCATGGGATTTTCCAGGCAAAAGTACTGGAGTGGGGTGCCACTGAAGCCAGGAACATTGAGAAATATTCCTTTATAATACCATAATTACCAGGACTGGGAAGAGTACCTGTGTGCTCCTAACCTCTGGCTGCCTCTTTGGTAACTCTGTTCATGACTCACCTTGAAGATGGGCCGGCTTTCTTTCTCTGCCTTTAAGGGGCCAGCCTCACCCCAGGGGATGCCCTGGCGGCTCAGTGGTGAAGAGCCTGCCTGCCAGTGCAGGAGGCGCAGGTTCCATCCCTGGGTCGGGAAGATCCCCTGGAGGAGGAAATGGCAACCCACTCCAGCATTCTCGCCTGGAAGATTACAGGACAGAGGAGCCTGGCGGGCTCCAGTCCATGGGGAAGCAAAGAGGACGCTCACCCCTGGAAGGCAGCTTCTCTAGATCAGCAGTGACAGGCAGCATGAGAACCAGGCTTGACATCCTTGTCCACTCCAGACTAAGAGAAAGTCAACCAGCTAGTTGTGTCCTTTACAGATACCAATACCGTAGTGTCAGCTCTTCCCAAGTGACCATCTCTTCAGTGATACTGAGTGATCTCTTATGTAAACGAACTCTGCATTTCATAGCCAGGCCATGGAAACAGGAGTTTCCAGTAAGAATGTGTCCTTGAAGAGTGTCTTGCAGCACATGGAGGCGACACCGAAAATCGTGCACTACGCGATCCTGGGCATCCAGAAGTGGAGCAGCAGGCTGACTTCTCGGAGCCTCCAGGTCCCGTTCTCTAGGTGCCATGTGCACGACTTCATCCTCCTCAACATAGACCTGACTCAGAACGTGCAGTACGACTTCAACAGGTAAGCTGGCTCCTGGATGCACATCACCCTGCCGGTTACGGTTTCTGCCCAGCTCCAGCCTCTGTAATGTGTTTACTCCTGTCTCTGAGAAACTAGACTGTTTATACGGACAGAGAATGGGGCATCACAAGCCCCCAAGTGCCCCTTCATCACTGTTCAGACTGACCCAGACTCAGTCACAAGTGCTGCAGTGTGAAATGCTTAGGAAACATATTTCAGCCATCTTTATTATTCCTCAAGAACTGAAACACGGACCAAATTGTTTCATCAATGGAAATGAGTGTATGGACCCATAAACCTATTCACGATTAACCTTTCACTCTGAAGGTAGTCACTTCCTGAGATGTTAGCAAGACCCTGAGATCTGGATCCTGTAGGGAAAAGCCAGCTAGCCCTGGCCTTGCCTCCCGAATGAACTATGCACGTCCCAGAAAATCCGAAATGGCCAAGGAAGAATGTCAGAGACCGTCAAGTCCCTCTTAAGTCAATCCCCAAGCTGCAGCTCTTAGAATATTCTGTAGCGATTTCACTTGTTTTAAATTTGGCAGATGCTTCATCCTGTTTGCAGCCAGGATGTTAACACTGGGAGCAGCTCTGCACTCCTGTCCAGCCAGAGTATACAGAGCACGTGGTCCTGTTTGAGTTCAGGGGTGCCTAAGTAAGGTGCTGTGCCATGTCTGGGACCAGTCACCTCACTGCTCCTTCCTTAGAGGCTGTAGTGCCCCGGTCCGGGCATTACAGCACAAGCCAGTGCTCACAGAGCCAGCTCCCTGTGGGGGAAAGGCCGGCGCTCTGATGGCCACCTAACATCTGCCACAGACGTGGTCTCTGTAAGGAGCACAGCTGAGAGGTGACAGTCCACAGAACCTGCCGTGTGGTTCTAATTTAGGTATTTCTGTGAAGATGTTGACTTCAACCTGAGAACCAACAGTAGTGGACTGCTCATCTGCCGCTTTAACAACTTCAGTCTCATGAAGAAACATGTGCAAGTTGGCGGGCAGAGGGACTTTATCATTAAACCAAAGATCATGGTAAGTTGGCAAGCTTGAGTCTCCTGCTGAAAATAAGATGATCCCTCGATATCTGTTTTCTGGTACCGGCATTAAGTACGTGCCACTTGACTGGAGTGAGGTAACACAAGGGAGGTCCCTCTTAATGTCAAATCTGGAGCCTTGTTTCCCTGAGGACTCATCTAGAACCAAACCTAAGTTTTGAAATTTCAACAAATTACCTTTCTTTAGATTTAAGGCTTAACTCCATATCAAAGCTTTAGTTTCAAATGTGTTCTATAAACTGGCAAAGTTAACATTTTTTACATCCTTTATGTAACAGGTGAGAGAAATGTAAATCAAACTGCTTGCTTGCATGGTCCTTTGCCAGTTTTATTTTTAAAGTAAGGCAGATCAAAACGTGTTAAGGGTTAATTCTATGGGCCTACCCTTTTCCATTTATAAGATTTGCTGGTAGCTAATCATTTATAGGGCTTCCCAGGAGGCACAGCAGTAAAGAATCTGCCTGCAATGCAGGAAGACACAGGTTTGATCCCTGGGTTGGGAGGATCCCTTGGAGAAGGAAATGGCAACCCACTCCAGTATTCTTGCCTGGGAAATCCCATGGACAGAGAAGCCTGGCAGGCTACAGTCCATGGAGTTGGAAAAGATGGACTCAACTGGGCATGCACAATCATTTATAGCATGTGGACTACCCAGTGGAGCTTAAAGACCTCCTTGCTTTTTCTCCTGGTGCTGACAGGATGGGATTTAACCCATCCACATCCAGTAGTGCTGTAAAAAGGTTTCTGTTGGTCCTTACAATGTACATGCTAAATGCGCAAACTTTCAAAGAAGCCTCCTTTAACATTTGCTCGGGCCCTTGCTGCGTATAAATTAGTTAAATCCAACGGGAAGAATTTCAGAACCCCAGGATGACAAGACGGTGCTGCTGCCTTTCCTGCGGGCTGTCAGGATGCAGGCGTGCTCTCCTGGCGGGGGTCACACAATGCCCGTGCAAGCATTTCCCATCACTCCCTCGGCTCTGATTCCAGGTGTCAGAGAGCATGGCGCCTATCCTGCCGCTACAGTACGTCTGTGCTCCCGACAGTGAGCACACCCTTCTGGCAGCCCCTGCACAGTTTCTCCTGGAGAAGTTCCTGCAGCACGCCTCCTACAAACTCTTCCCCAAAGCTATCCGAAACTTTCGGAGCCCCGTGTTGGCCATCGACTGCTACCTTAACATTGGACCAGAGGTAAAGGGGGCGGGGCCAGGGCGCTCATGTAGAGGGGCTTGTTCTCCATCTGGCAGTTTCTCTCATAACTACCCTTTATTATGAGAAATAAGAGAAGCTTTAGGTAGGTTAAAGCATGATACACAAAGGGAGTACAAAGCTCAGATAAGCAGCCCCCTTAAGTTCCAATAGAACATGTCTCCGTTACCTGACCCTGAGAGGGACAGCTAGAAAGGCAGGCACGGGTCATTCAACTGACGAGGCAGGTCTTACTGGCTTCTGAAATGCTAGTGTGCTCTCTGCTTGGTGGTTGCAGGTGGCCGTGTGCTACATCAGCTCCAGACCCCACTCCAACAACGTCAACTGTGAAGGGGTGTGCTTCGGTGGACTCCTCTTGTACCTCTGTGACTCTTTTGTAGGTGCTGATCTTCTTAAGAAATTTAAGTTTCTCAAAGGTAAATCAAATTCAGTATCTTGCTTGTGAGTGCTGTTAGTTCCCACTGGGCAAAATGCAGAGGTGAAAATCATCAAAGAGCACTTTAACACTCATTTTGCCAATAAGCTGAATACCTTCCTTTGAAACTGGGGCACTGACTTTTTTCAAATAAGGGAGTTAGGCTAAATGTGGATAAGTATAACCAGGTTTAAAGATTTTGTCGCTGCTATTAATTTTACATAGGAATGATGCAATGCAAATGCTTCTCATATAAATCTAATTTCAATAAAAATTAGTGAGTTACGATTCTGGAATAGAAGCCGAAGTTGCTTCAACAGGTATGCAGCATACAGAGGTTTGCTTAAGAACAAACTGCAGATTAAGCATCACAAATAACCTTGATAAAGTGACTCTTGAGGTTGGTGAAAAAAGGTTCAGTATGTTGTGTACAGCGTGCCATTTTTGAGAACAGGAGAAACTGTATTTACTTATATGTGTGTGTATAAAACACATCTGGAGCTATGTGTGTCAGCAGGGGGTGGACAGGAGGAAGCATCCTGGGGGCATTTGGCAATATCTGGAGACATTTCATGTTGTCACAGGGTGGGTTGCTGCTGGCACAGAGTGGGAAGCAGCCAAGGACACTGCTAAACATACCACAAGAACAAAAGAGCCCCACAATAGTCTTGTGGCCCCCAGTGCCAAGGTTGAGAACCCTTGATCTAGCGGGACTCACAGAACCTTACAACATGGGTTTTAATGCTGGTTACCAGAGCAGAAGGGCTTCCCTAGTGACTCAGCAGTAAAGAATCCGCCTGCAATGCAGGAGACCTGGGCTCAATCCCTAGATCGGGAAGATCCCCTGGAGAAACGAATCGCCAGTCCAGCTTCGATGCATGATACTGGATGCTTGGGGCTGGTGCACTGGGACGACCCAGAGGGATGGTACAGGGAGGGAGGAGGGAGGGAGCCAGTCCACACCAATATTCTTGCCTGGAGAATTCCATGGACAGAGGAGCCTGGTGGGCTAAAGTACATGAGGTTGCAGAGTTGGACATGACTGAGCAACTAACACACACACAGAAGAAGGGGTGGGGTGTGGCTGGGAGGGCTTTCAGTTTACACTTTCAAACTTTGGCATTTGTATCAGTTTCTTTATTCAAAGGAAATAATCAAATGAACAGTCCTGACAGGTTACTTTTATACGTTGGTTCTCCAAAGTGTTCGCTTAGGGGATATAATCAGAGGGAGGTAAGAAAGGTTCTCTAAGTCCTTTCAACCCCTGAGCCTAAGACACATCCCTGCTCTCTCCTGAAGGTGCTACCCTGTGTGTCATCTGCCAAGACAGAAGCTCCTTGCGCCAAACAATTGTCCGCTTGGAGCTGGAGGACGAGTGGCAGTTCCGCCTCCGGGACGAGTTCCAGACTGCCAACAGCAGCGACGACAAGCCGCTCTACTTTCTCACCGGACGTCACGTATGACCTTTTGAAGAGACCAAAACTAGCAGAGGGATGCCTAGATGGGGTGGGGCAGAAATAATTATTGGGGATTTTATTTTTTTCTTTAAAGTACAATCACTGTGGAGCAAAGTGCAACATGTATTTGTCTGTTCTCCAAAGAAACCCCCCCCACCCCCAAATCTGACCCAGATCTCTGGGGGGCATCACTTTCCTTCACTTCCAGTTTCAGGACCTTAAATTCAGGTTAACTCCACCCTAGATAGTTATGCAATTAACTCAAGATGTGGTCTGCCCAAGGGAGCCTGAGGAGGAAATACTGTGGAGAAACCGCATGGACGCTGCGTTGTTTTTTTCTACTATGCTCTGTCAGGGGGAAAACTGACTCTTGGCATTAGCGAGCCTGAATGTGTTACGTGAGACTCACGCCATTGGCGTGGAATTAATTGAAGATTAACATTTGAGGCCTGAGCCCTCAGTTTCTCTTCAGATCTGTACTTTGGTACAGTATTACTCAGGGGTCTGAAATGATAGAATGTAGAAGATATTTGTATTTAAAAAAAAAGTAGCCTTGTCTTTCTCTGTGCAGTGTTAGTTTATGATTTATAATCTTGTATGTATTGAAACTTTTGGCAAAATTTCCACAGGAGTTGAAAGTTTACTATTTAAACTGAACAAACACGTCAGTAAACGCAGAGCAGGCGCTGTGTGTATTCATGCAGCCTCTCCTGGCTTACGTCCTCTTGCTTTATCCATTCTTTAAAAATGTTTCCAGTCTCTTAAGCACATCATGCCTGTGAGAATATGAACAGTGATTAATCTTGTACAAGGAAAACCTGATTCAAAAGTTGAGCCAATTAAGAAGGTTTCAGCAGTCACCCCACACCCATTCCATTGGGTTGGAATTAAGCATTTGGCACCAGCAAAGCTAACTGTCAGGCAGGCTCAGCTTCTATGTGGAGTGGAACTAGTTTGTTTCAAAGACTAAAGCAGAGTTTCCTTTCAAAGATACACTGAATTAGCTGCCTTATACTGACAATACCACAGAAACTGCTGAAATGGGAAACAGAGCCATAGAGAGAGATGCTGTTTTACTTAATTCTACCAGTGAGGGAGGGAGGGAGGGAGGGAGGGAGGGAGCGAGTGAGTGTAGTAAAGAATTCCATTTAAGTCTTTTTGACTCAAAAATCAGCAGGGGATCTTTGTTTAGTATCAACAGTAGGAGGCATAAGTTTATACAGACTTTTACCACATATTTTAATCAAAAACAGATTTCTAGAAAATGTTCTAGAACATACTAAGTTTATTGGAAGTTGATTCTTCCAAATTACTTCAATTCTCCTTGATGGCTTGACATTTTTCTTATTAGCCCATATATCACTTTCACTTTATCTCCACTTTACACAGCCATTTTTACTTGAACAGATGTCTTGTTTAAGGCCCGAAACTACTGAGAGGGGCCTGCTAAGCCTGCATTCACTCAGAACAAATAGTGTTACCTGACCAGCTTTACTAGTTTGTGATACAGAGTTTACAGAGTGAAAAGACAGAATGTACTAATCTGAAAATGATTTCATATCTCTTGCTTTTAATAGCTATTTTTGTTGTATATGTATCTTAAAATGAACAATTCCTTTTAAAAATTCCATTTTTAATTGATCTTTAAAGAGGACCTGCCTTTTATATGCTTTAAAAATACTTGTTAATTTTAGTACAGCAGAACTTTTGGCAAAGAGGTACGTTCTGAAGCAGGCTGATTTCGATATGAATGTATTTCACTTGTTTTGTTGAAAGGGGCTACTAAAGATGATATCAAGAAACCCACTGTTTGTGCAATATTCCAATATTTACTATATAGGGCAAATAAAATACTTGAAATAATCCTAAAACAGCTGTTCCTGGGACAGATGGCCTCTCAGGGTTTCTTCTGGCTTTATGGCTTCAGTTTAAGGAAAAAAATTTTAAGTACTTATTTGAGCTGTGGAGACTCATATTTGTTAGGGCTACACTCTGAAAAAATCAGATGATTATCATCTCTTAAATTCTGTTTAACTCTGTGGAAGAGAAATGCCAGAATAAAGCCAAAAGACCATCACCCTGATGATGGAGAATTTAAACTGACCTGCCTATTCTTTTCAGTGTCTGTCTTACTAAGGCTTGGATCTTTTAAAATCACCTTATCAGTATAATTCTTTAGAGAATGTTAGGTCATTCTCCTTTAAGGATAAAATTGCACAAGCACAGACCACCATGATTTGGTTAATACAACCCCTGGTGTGTTCCACTTCGAGCCTCGCCAGCCCTTAGAATATCATGGTGTGAATGTGTTCACTTGGCCTGCAGAATAACTGACCTATAGACCTGTTAAACCCTGCCATATGTGAGGGTTCACACAGGTTAATACTGAATGTAAACTTACAATGAGAATTGCTGTATTCAATTTTTTGGGCTGTAATTTATGCAGTTGCTTCTTGTGATTGTTAGAAAAGGAGGCACCTGTGTTACTTTATTACTGTAAAGTTTCTTAACCAAAATTTGGTGAATTTCACTAGTCAGTCTACCTCACATTTTGTTTATGATTCTAAATTGTCTTAAGTTGTGTTGACAGTACATTCTTGTCCTTTCATTTAATTTGGTGAATGTATTAAATTCTCCCCCACCCCCTAAAAAGAAAGTGTGTTTTCTTTACATTTTCTGATATGTTAAAAAAAAATGGAATGAGCTGGTTCTGCCAGTGTCGGAGAAAGGCCAGAAGTCCACCTGTCGTAAGTTGGATAACTCTAAGATTCTACTATTCTGGCTTAACAGTGCAAGAAAGTGCTAAGTAAGTATTTGTGGACTGAAAATCTATAGCTTATCCAAAGAAGATACACACATATAAAGTATCTACACACCATGCCCACTTGCAGAGTGCCACATAATTATGAATAACAGATCTAGAAATGATAAAGAGATGTTAGAAATATCCATGGTACATCCCCGATCTTTTATTTTATAGATGGCAACTATATTCATTTCCATGTCCCAAGAAGCAGACTTTGGGATGGTAGAATTGTGTAGTATAACCTAAGGTTACTCTACATTTTATTTCTAAATTCTAACTTCACCAGCTTTGGAGAATTAACTTTTTATTCCAGGGGGGGAAAATGCCTTTCAGTTCTATTATATATGACAGTGCTAAAATAACCTTTGATACAGAACTGTAAAAACATTCTTTAGGGTCAGAGGTCCCTGGCTGTTGCCTCAGGAGGGCCAGTAACTATTTTAAGTATGCTGACAGATTCAGGAGCAAGGAGGAAACTGCCAGTGTCCCACTACAAACTCCAATGAGCTGCCCTGGAAAGACTACCAGCTGTGAAACTGACTGCTGTACCTTTGTATTCAACTACGTAGAGCTGAACAATATCCAGAGAACAAACATTGCTCAGGCTTGTCTTCAGTCATGGCAAGAAGCTCATAGCTCCCTCTGGGTCTAAGAGAATATTGATAGAACAATCAAACCCTGGCTTCCCTGAAAAAAAAAAAAAATCATCACTGAAGATGCAGGAAGGACCTCTGGGACCAAGGAAACACTGTAAATTCCTATGTCTTAGTTGTCAAGTATTAAGCTGAGGAAAGAATCTATAGTTGACCCTTCAACAATACAGGTTTGAACTTTACAGGTGTACTTATACACAATATTTTTCAAAAAAAAAAGAAAATGTACCACAGTACTACAGAATCCCTGGTTGGT
This sequence comes from Redunca redunca, assembly GCA_006410935.1. Classification (NCBI taxonomy): domain Eukaryota; kingdom Metazoa; phylum Chordata; class Mammalia; order Artiodactyla; family Bovidae; genus Redunca; species Redunca redunca. Next base: position 36,225 of record SJYQ01012931.1, on the reverse strand, counting down.
TGAATCTACAAAGTGCTAATATAAAGAGCCGACTGTAAAGTTACACCTGATTCACGACTACGTGTGGGGTTAGCACCCCAACCCCCACGTTGTTCAAGTGTCAACTGTACTTCAGTGATTATGATAGCAAATGGAATAGGAATTGTTAGGAAAAGCAACAACAATTAAGTTTTCTTACCAATTCTTTGCTGTTCTAAGACAGAATCTTCCCTTGATCTGCTAGAAAGCCCAAGAGCCATGAGAACAGGTAGAAGGCATATGTGTGTCTGCAGTCGCTACCCCAGTAATCAATTTAGCCACCTTCACCGCCAGTGAACTATAGCCAGGAAGGAATGTGGCTGTGTTCCTACCAAGATCCCCTAGCTGGGCAGCCATGCAAAGTAAGTGACAATTAAAATATCAGTATATGTCTATGGTATTTACTGTTCTTATGATAGTCATGATTTTAGATATATCAAGTTCACTCTTGCACATTATAAACTGATAAAATACTGATTTTTACAATGCTGACAAACTGAAATAAAACCACTGTACGTCCACATAAACAAGAGCATAACATGTAAGATCGCAGGGTGTCTGTCTATACTGGTGGGTCCTATAATGTCAATATACTAGACATTCAGCCCAACTATTCAAGGGTAGCTGAGAAAACATTCATAGGCACCTTTGTATAATTAGCAATTACAGAGTCCCTCTGTTGGCGTTTGTGACCACTAGCGTTTACTCACTGTAGCACTGGCGCTTCCACAACTCCACAGAGGCCATGACTCTGCTGCTGTCGTCACTCTTCTGTCTTCAGTGGTGTGACAGTGTCGACAGTTCCTGGGTCGGCTTCTGCCACTTTCTTCTGGTTCTCCCCTTGCATGTGCATCCTCACAAGTTCTTCAGTAGTCTCTTCCACCCTCTAATTTTATAAACCCCAGGGTGGAGATCTCCTCTAAATCTTCAAATAACTAAATAAATTGGCTTAGTTCAAACTTTCCCCAAACTCTAGGTCTACATGTTCAGTTATACACCAAATAGATATCTCCCCTTGGAGATTCAGCAACCACCTTCAAACTGTGAGCAGAACCAAGCTCATCCTTCCCCACCTAATTCTCCAGTATGCTCTTCTCGGCCCCAAATCCACCTACTCTGCTACCTAAACCAAAATTACCCAGATTCTCCTGTCAGGATCTTTCTCTAGTCAGTTATCAACTCCATCAGTTCTTCAATTTTAACTTCTCAGAGTTCATTTGTCTAATTTTCATCTACACATCATAGCTTTAGTTCGTTCAATTTGCGTATCTTTCACAAAGACTGCAGCCTCTCCTATAAGCCTGTCTAAATTCTAGACTCCTCACCTGTAAACGCTACCTATGTGGCTGTCATAATTAAATAATGTATCACTAGGGATTCCCTGGCAGCTCAGCTGGTACAGGATCTGCCTGCAGTGCAGGAGACCCAGGTTCGATCCCTGGGTCGGGAAGATCCCCTGGAGAAGGGATAGGCTACCCACTCCAGTATTCTTGGGCTTCCCTGGTGGCTCAGATGGTAAAGAATCTGCCTGCAATATGGGAGACTTGGGTTCAATCCCTGGGCTGGAAGATTCCCTGGAGGAGGGCATGGCAACCCACTCCAATATTCTTGCCTGCAGAATCCCCATGGACAGAGGAGCCTGGCGGGCTACAGTCCATAGGGCTGCAAAGAGTCAGACAGGACTGAGTGATTAAGCACAGCACAAACACAAGGTATGACACACGGCAAACACTCAAATTTAAATATTATTAACAATTCTCTTCTTGGAGAAATAGCTAGATTGTAAAATTTATTTGAGGGGCTGTGTCTTTAATATAAACATGAAAAGAAACAATCTTCCTAGTAATGGTAACCTTTAAACCAACCAATAAATACAGCCTGTCTATTTCCAAGTCCCTTTGAAACCCACCAAGTATGGCTACCCAAAGAGTCCTATTGCTTTTACGGGATCTGGGCCTATATTGTGAGTTTAACAGTTACTAGAACATCTATGCTACACCTGAAGTCTTCATCCTATTTTTAAAAAATCATGGGTTCCCTGTCAGGCAAACATTGAGACCAGTGATGTCTAAAAGAGTCTTAAGACCAAAGAGAAAAGCAGTGTCAAGAGTTGGACCATCATGATGAATGAGAAGAAATAGTCACACTGCCTTACCGTTCCACCCTCCTGACAGGTACAGAGTCTTACACCACTCAATTAATCATACATCTATGGGTGATAATGTGTGTGTGTGTATATATATCACAATGATATATATGATATCTATCATATATCACAATATGTCGATCTTAATTTAAAAGTCTTAATTTTTAGCTGGTTTTAATCTCAGCTCATAACATTCACCTATATTAAATCATAGTGGTGTTTCATTCTTGGGCCATGGCTCTTCATTTCTTTGAAAGACCAGAAAATTCCCATGTTAGGATCTTGTCTTTTGGAGATGTTACTGACATACAGATTCTGCAGCAAACTGGTGAAAAGTACCTCTTCAAAACCCACTGTTTTAATCTTATTTCAAGGTAGCAAACCTAACTGACTTCCTGAAAAAGCACAATAACAACATATCATTATCACATTTATCACTTAGAAAAAACTATCAAGTATTTTATTATTTTATTCTACACTATATACAAGTCATAAAAGGCCACAGCAGTTTTTCAACATATAAACCCTTTAAAAGTAGAGGGCACTATGAAGGATAGACAAGTATCAAAATGAAGCCCAGTAATGAGGGCATATACCCAGTGTAGTTATTTCTGAGGAGTAACAAAGCAGATACCAATTCATACATCTTCAGCTTGCAACTAGTCCACAGGTTTTTATAAACCTCTTTGGGATTGTGAATAGCCAAAGTGTGCCAAGTTGACGTTTATTTTAAAAAGTGAAACCAGAATGAAAAAATAAATAAACTAAAGGGCACCATTCTAACTCGAGTCATTCACAGTTCTCCAAGGAGGAAAGCTTCAATTCTTTTCCACCTTCTGCTTCGTGATGGCAGCAAGAAGCAGAAAAAGAGAAATAGAAGAACAAACTCAGTATTTCAAATTCTCTCTTGCTAAAGGAGCTTTGCTTTTTTTGTGATGATTCCCTTAAAGTAGGTATCAGACCCTTTAAGAATTAGTTTTGATTCCTAAACACATCACACCCTTCTTTAATAATAATGTAAAAACATTGGTTTCCACTCTGTGAAAATACAGTCTTTAAAACTATAACTGGTATCAGCAGATCAATATAAAAAAAATACAGTACCAAGCTACACTGGTATATCGCCACAATTAAGAACTTCAGATTATACTTATCACTGAGACCATAGTCCTTGCATTAGTTTTCAGTCCACTATGAACAATTATCTGCTGCATGTAAACATGTCTAAATAACTATAGATAAAATACATCAATCATAAATTTCTGTAAAAGATAATAAAATATCTTCTTTAAAAAACAAAACAACAATAAGCAATTACTTCATTTTTTTTCCAATTTTATGAAAATGGAACAACCTTCTGGTTGTTGCCAGTCCTGAGTTCATTGTAATAAAAATGGCCCTAGTTCCTGGTTTAAGTCAACAACCAATCCATTCTCATCAGTAGATGTCTTCTGATACTGTAGGCATGAGCTTATGTTAGGTACTATTTTGTCCATTAATAAAATTATATACCAGAAACTGACCAGTGCCACAGTACTGTGTTGCAAACAGTTTTCCATCAGGAGTAGGGTCTGAGAAAGCAATTTCCTCTTTACTCAAGTATGAGCCATATATAAAGTTACTCCTGTTTAAAAAAAAAAAAAGGGGAGGGGGGTGGAAGGTAAAAAAAAAAAAGAAAATTATTTTTAACCATTAAAAGTGGAAAAAACCCATCAAATAATGTTATATATTCTAGAAACTTAAAAATAATTGTTTTGTAAAAGCAACAATGGTTATAAAAACATTTACCCAACACCTTTTCATGATAAAAATACTCCAACAACTCTGAATAGAAGGAACTGATAAAGAGCATCAAAAGACATCAAAGTTAACAGTCAAAAAATAAAGACTGAAAACTTCCTCAGAGATCAGGAACAGGGTAAGGCCACACTGTTCATACCTATTCTATTATCAAGGACAATTAGACAAGCAAAAGAAATGAAAAGCAACCAGGTTAGAAAGGGAGAAGTAAAATTATCTTTTCACAGATGACACGATCTTTCATATACAAAAATTCTAAGGAATTCACAAAATAACGGATCTAATAAAACATGAGTTCAGCAAGTTTGCAAATTATAAAATCAATATTAAAAAATTAATTTTATTTCTATGACCAATTCAAAATGAAATTTCGAAAACACTGAAATACATAGTACATACTCACTAATCTAAGTAAATACTTAGGATTAAATTTAACAAAGACATGCAAGACCTAAAAAATGAGAACCATAGAGCATTGTGGAAAGAAATTAAAGGAGACCTTACTAAACAGAAAGACACCCCATGATTATGAATCACATGACTTAATATTGCTAAAATGGCATTACTCCTCAAATTGATCTATAGTTAGTTTTTCTGCAAAAATTAACAAGCTGTTCCTAAAATTCATATGCAAATGCAAGAGACAAAAAAAACAAATGTAATTTTTGGAATCTCTATCCCTTTGATTAAAAATCAAGCAATATATATATAACTTTGTATTTTCCAAGTCTCCTGTAAATGTGTTATCATACTTCCATACTTTAAAAAAAAGGAAAAAGGAATAAAATCAAGAAAAACTATTGAGAGACTTAGATTATTTACAAATATTCTTCTTAAACATTTTCCTAAAAGCTAAACTCCCAAGAAATTTCCCATACTTCTTACATACTGTCAATCTTATGCAAATTTTAAATTAATATAAATAAAGGTTATACATTTACGATGAACTAAATGTCAATCATTGTATAAAACTCTGCTTAAATGCTAAACTACTGACAATGACTTGAAGGATTACATCCAAGTTACCTTAGGCATTCAATCATGCGGGAAGCGATTTTCTTCCGACGCATCATGCTGAACACCCATATGCGGCTGATCCCACAGATTGCAGGCTCTGGCAATGTTGAGCAGCACCAGGCTTTTTGCCTTTCAAATCTGACCTTTTCTTCTTCTGACCTGATAACTGGAAGTTTTTCTTCTATAACTCTGTAGCCCTATATGCAGGAAAATTAAGGGGAAATTCATAGGTGATCTTTTTAATTGAAGTAGAGTTGATTTACAATGTTGTGCTACTCTCTGCTATACAGCAAAGTGAGTCCGTTATACAAACACAGACATTCCTGAAGGAGTGGGGGAAGGGTGTTTAAAGTGAGACTACTATTAAGCAGTTGTCTCATACTGACCTTTTGTGAGGTCATCACTACATCCATCTGGCTTCTTAACCAACCATAGGAACCACTTAGCCTTTTGCTCTCATTTTAGGAAATAAACACATCTGGATCTACATTCTGTTCTAACTCACTTATTAGTTACATGACCACGAGATGAAGTTACTTAATTTAGCTTTGGGTTCCTTGTCTATAGACTGGAACGCTCCGCCATCTCTTTCAGAGACTTGCGAGAGATTAAATAAGGAAATACAAAGCACCTGGCCATCATGGCTGGCACATAATAGGAAGTGAATGTTAATTTTCTCCACCTCCCATGTTCTAGGAGCAGCGAAAGTACATGTGGTGAATTCAGCAGTCACACAACTGTTTTCTGTGATAGCTGTCATCGTTACAGGGTTCATAGCTGTGCACAACTGGGACTCAGGATGGCAGAGGAATCAGAAGTTTAGGAAGGTCCTTTCCCTACACTCCTACCTCTTAAAAATAAAAAAAGTACTTTGAAAAACATACATCCCTTCTGCCAGTCTAGTGGTCAAAAAGGGATACCACCAGTCTTTTGGCAGAATGAGGTACAAAAGTTAAAACAATTAGACAACACAACTGAGAGTTAACAAAGAATAAACAAGTACTAAACGGCTATGTTCTAATATAAACACTGCGACAAGTCATTTTTGGAACTACTGGGTAGAATAGGAATTAAAAAAAACACAAGGGTGCCGAGGTCAGGACTCAGTGCTTTCACTCCCATATGGCCCAGATTCAATCCCTGGTCAGGGAAATGAGATGCCAGAAGCCATTCAGCAGGGCCAAAAAACCCCGCAACACGCGAGTTTATCAAAGAGCATTCATTATAAACAATCAAACAAAAAACAACACTGTTAAGAAACAGTCAAAAAACAAGATAGATGTCTGCAATTTTTTTGAATGCTTAGTCATCTGCCAAACAAATTTAAGAATACTCTCTATAAAATTTGTAAATATCCTTATCACTCTGTGCAAATCTGACTTCAAATATCTTTTTCCCCTCCTCTAATTAACTTCATTTGTTTCAATGATCAATTCTGTCTGAAGTTATGTCCCACATAAAAAGTGATACTTCCTTCAAGTGGGTACCTTACTATTAACCCTCCTCAGGAGTTATAAATCATGCTAGCTGGATTGAATTTAAGGGGGATGAGTTGCTAAGGACAATCCTTAAACACACAACAGTTATTTGATACACACAGGAAGCACTTTGACATATTGGTAAATCAAGTACAACATTGCTGAAATCTTTTAAAAGTGGGACAATCAAGACTCAGAGACCTATCAAGTGGACAAATGATAAAGCAAAGAATAAATCTGGGGCAATGGAAAAAATAAAGCCAAAAGATGTGCACTATGCAAAATTAACTCAATTACAGGATGGCAAGCTTCTATGACTTAGTCCTTTTATAACAAATTTATATCTCCAAACAACCTTGTCTGCTATTTATCTAAATCAAATTTGTGATTACAAATAGCAAAATTCATAAACTTACACAATGTCAGGTTGAATTTTTTTTTCAGACTGAATTTCTATGTAGCTTAACATATAGACATTAATCACATATATTTGTTTCAACTCTGCACCTTATTAGAAAATTTTATGATGAAGCACATATACTTGCAGGTAACTATTAATATACTAAAAAACATCAACTAAACAAAAAGTCAAGTCCAATGCACACTGAATTCATGAGCAAGAACTCAGCTGAAAATAAGACAATTCACAGGAGGTCTACCTCAAGGTGAGCATGATTAGGAAGTCCAAAATCTTCTGTTTTCTTAAATTGGTCTAACTTGGGACCATCTTACAATATTAACATACCAATTCTACTATAATTCTATTATTTGTTTACATTTGGCTCTTAAATACAAGCCAAGTCCTCAATAGAGCTCAACCAAAGAAGTGGTAGCTTAATGCAGGGGTGGGAAGTTTTCCATGAAGGGCCAGGAAATAAATATTTCAGGCGGTGCAGCATAACTGGCCCCTTGCAACTACTTAATTCAATTTCTGCAGTGTGATAGCAGCCACTGACAATACTTAAGCAAATTGACATAGCTATGTTACAATAAAATGTTGTAAAAAACAGGCTAGATTTTGCCTTCCGGACTATAATCTGGCAACCCTTGATTTATTTCAGTGCTGAAGGGGACTGAGACAGACATTAGTAGCCAACAAGGAAACTTCCTAAACAAAATTTAATAGTACTTTTGATTTGTAGAATTTTTATCTTATATTTACTGACTTAAACAAACTCCCATGCAAGACAACTTCACTGTAGTAAAAAAATTATGCACAGGAATTCTTGCATTCATACTCTTCCTTACATAGAATGTTGAAAAATTTACCAGAATGATGTTATTGCTGTAACTCTTTAAACACCAAACTACATACAACCATTCTTTAAAAATCACTTACCCACTGGATATGTTCTGCAATTAGACAACCAACTACCTTTTTGTCATTAGAAATAAACAGAAGTGTTTTTGTTCTGGAATAGCACATGAGTGGAGCCTGCTGGAAACCTAAATCATTATCAACCATCTCTCTAATCTCGTCAACCTGCCAAATAAAGAAAAATTATTTTTTAAACAAAAGCATTTATATATGTAAAAATATGCTCTATTTCAGTTCAATAAATTGAGCATATTATTCCAAGCAGAACATCCTCTAAAGAGTGCCCCTGAATGACTATCCTGATCACTAAATGTTTTTCAAGCTCTGTGGACCAGTCTTTAAAAGGAAGAAAGAATGGAGAGTAATGTCAAGCCCAGTACAAGAGTGAGAACTCCTCTGATAGGTAATAAGGACACTAAGGCTTCCCAGTGTAAGCATCATGGAATGGAGCACCAGAGAGAACTTCACTGGAACCTCAGCCAGGCAGGCTACACTGTTCTTCGCAAGCCTTAATTTTACTTTTATCAGTGGAGTAAAAGTGAGCACAGAGAAAAGGCATAAATGTTTATTCCTTATCAAAAGTTTATAGGGGCAGATATTATGCAAAACACTTTATGAATATTATCTAATTAAATCCAACACCTCTTACAGGCTGATAGTTTCTCACTTTGCATATGGAAGAAATAAAATTCAGAGGTTAAATAACTTTCCCATGTCAGATATGGGACACTGGGAACCAAAGAGCTGGGATTTCTGGGATTTGAACCCATAATGCTCAAACTGCTTCTACCACTTTACCTCCTAGAATTCTTGTCAAGGTCAAATACGATAAGCTCAAACTTTTGTAGGTATTCAAGGTCAAGATTTTCATAGGCACTCAAACATCAGTTCCTTTGCCAGTTTAAAAAAAAATCTGCAAATATTCAGTCCAATAAACATTCATCTGTGACACTAAGTTTAAAATGAAAATGACAACTAAGGGGGTTAAGTATTCACACTTCTGAATTGCAGAATACCATGCAACACATTCCTTATTCCTTATTCAGTGATGAAAACCCAAGTCCTCTTAATCCTAGAAAAAATCCCACAATGCAACACTTGACTCAGTTCCTAAGGCAAATGACTCACAATTCTTCGGATTTTAACCTATTATGAGTTACTAACCACTAACATACTGAACTGTAGGTTACTAAGAACAAGGATATTAGAAATTTACTCTCAGAATAAAATGACATCTATTAGTTTCAGTTTTATAAATTATGATTCAATTTGTATTTTGATTCTTAAAATCACTTATGTGGCACTTACTATGCCTTCTATATCATTACTCAAATTACTGATAATATGAGACACTAATCAATCCACTAAAAATTCATTTCACATATGCTAGACAGTAGTCATGTGAGGATATGAGAATTGGGCCATAAAGAGGGCTGAGCGCCAAAGAATTGATGCTTTCGAACTGTGGTGGTGGTGAAGACTCTTGAAGACTCCCTTGGACAGCAAGGAGATCAAACCAGTCAATCCTAAAGGAAATAAGCCCTGAATATTCATTGGAAGGACTAATGCTGAAGCTCCAATACTTTGGCCACCTGATGGGAAGAGTCGACTGATTGGAAAAGACCCTGATGCTGGGAAGGACTGAGAGCAGGAGGAGGCGGGGACAGAGGATGAAGTGGTTGAATGGCATAAACTCAATGGAGATGAGTTTGGGCAAACTCCAGGAGATAGTGAACTACCAGGAAATCTAGTTTGCTGCAGTCCATGGGGTCACAAAGAGTCAGACATGATTTAGAAAATCAACAACAACAAATAACACACTACAAAGTTAAAGCATTCATTTTTCAGCTGCTGCTGCTGCTAAGTCGCTTCAGTCGTGTCTGACTCTGTGCGACCCCATAGACGGCAGCCCACCAGGCTCCCCCGTCCCTCGGATTCTCCAGGCAAGAACACCGGAGTGGGTTGCCATTTCCTTCTCCAATGCATGAAAGTGAAAAGTGAAAGTGAAGTTGCTCAGTCGTGTCCGACTCTTAGTGACCCCATGGACTGCAGCCCACCAGGCTCCTCCGTCCATGGGATTTTCCAGGCAAGAGTACTGGAGTGGGGTGCCATTGCCTTCTCCGATTTTTCAGTCGGGTTGTAACAAAATGCTTATTTCTTATTCTCAGAATGGGGTGTTTAAATGTGCTCTGCCAGCAATACATTATCCTCTTAAAATCAGCTGTAAAATTATTCATTCTGTGTGAAATTTCACTGGAAATTTACCTTTTTCAGGGCATACTTTGGATCTTCAGGAAGAACCATTATTATCCTGCCATCAGGATATTCAGCTAGAATTCTTTCTTTTTTCCAACCCTAGATACATATAAAAAAAAGAATAAAATTTATTTATCACATTTCATAAATCATATTCATGTACAATAAGAAAAATACATCAATGTATCTAAAAATTACAAACATGGAAAAGTATATATGCTCATCAATGTTTAAAAAGACATGATAAATCAGCTAATTTGTTAAGCACACACAGGTACAATGTAAGCTAATTTCTTTCTACTATTCACTCAGTGATCTAAGACCACAAAAGCATTTCTAATTTATCATTTTCTGTTTTAAATTAATTTTGAAAATCACACAGCAAAAAGCAAGCCCCTTAAAGTCAGTGACTCCCAGAACCTAAAGGATAACTCTCCCAGTTTCTTGATAGAGAATTAAAGTCTTAAATTTCTCTGGAACATGGTTACCTCCACAAACAAACACTCGTGGTTTTATGTCTGGCATGCCAAAGACCTCCAGGAGGTTTTAAATGAACTGATTTGCATGCAGGAGCCCAATATGTAAGGAATAGTTTTTATTCTTATTGATCACAACTATGAAAAGTCACAAGAAGGATACTATAAAAATATAACTACCTTCTAAGAATCTAATAGGGAAGGAGAGGCTACGTTGTGTGTATCTGAAGTTAAACATACTCAAAAAAAGAGAGGTAATAAACTCTTCTTCAGATCCACACTCGTGGTGATTAATGAGCAGAACCTGCATGAAAAAAAAAACAAAACAAAAGCCACTTAAATCTAGTAAGATGGGACTGAACCAGAGGTTAAAACTAGGAGCTTCGAGGTTAAAAATAAGTACAGAAGGAATGAGCTTAACTGGTTGTTCCATTTGTCTTACCCAACCAACTTTAAATAAAAAGGTTTTTCAAGAAGCAATGTATTTATCCTAAAGAAAACCAGCATCTTTCTGAGATTTGTTTCAGAGTATTAAAGCTCAGTGAAACCAAGAAAAAGGCAACAATATTTTTAAAAAACACTACGGCAGGTCTGAAAGGAGATTGATTTTCTTAAATGATCCAGAATGGTCTTTTGGGAAAGGGTGGTTTCTTAGTTGGGGACAAAAAGTCTAGTAACAAACTTGGTATGAACAACTATTTGGATTAAAATATTTAAAACCAGAATTTGTTTAAAAAATAGAGCACCCAAAAGTAAAGCAAATTCAGATGATTACAATTAGGATGGTCATGTGTTAAAAAGGAGCAGAAACAATAGTCACAGAAGTCATTTTTTTCAAATCAGAAATGAAATCTGAATCATATCCAGACCTGAATATAGGTAAATGTTTTGAAAAGGCATAAGAGATATCATCCTCTTTAAAAAACAAATTTACATTAATGTTATTTTGGAGAAAAGCATTTAAAATAAATCTATTTTATACAAAATGAAAATGGACACTTTTCATTTTAAAAACTAAGCTACAATTTCAATGAAGATTTAGAATTTAACTAACTCCAACTTATAACAAAGTCATAGTTTTCTGAGCTGAATTATCTAAAAATAATTTGATAAGTTACTTTCCTGTTGTCTTTAAAAATAACAATACTGGCCAACATTATACTGTACCATCGGCACTAGATAAATTATTTTGCTTTATATATTCAGCACTATATAAACTATTTTGCTTTATTGACTTTTTTGTACAAAATTTTCTCTTGAAACAAGTTGAGACTTGCACTTTCATACAGAAAATGTTTCACAATTGGATTTGATACAATTTCAAAAAATGTTTTAAACATGGTTGTTTTTTCATGTATGTGTATAAGCAGGAGGAACTGCAAAGGGCAGAGTTATTGCTGCTTCAGTTTCTAATACCCATGAAGACAGCATATTTAAAGAAAACTTTAAGAGTTCTAGATTAAAAGTTGAGGGTTTAAATCCCATTTCTTGAGTTACTAGCAATATAATCTTGGGCAAATCACTGCAACCCATTCTGTTTCCTGACCTAGGCTATGGACAAAATAGCTGTCATCACCCACATCACTTAGTAGTTTAGAGAACTGCTTTAAGATGATTCCTCACACAGAGGAGCTATTCAGGAACTCTTAGAAACTTCCACTCTACCTTCCTAGTGGTGTCAAACTACAATCAATGTACTACTTTAAGAAAACACAATTAATAAAGCCCCCAAAGTTACATGCAAAAATTAAGTTCAAACCTTGGACAAGGAAAAGATGAAAGAACTAACATGCCTAAAAACTGTCAAGTAAGATACTAAAGACATTTACATGCCTCAATTGCAGTTAACTCTTTCCTGGAGTCAATAACCACATGATCCTCCTATCTTTAGAGAATTTAGATGAGACGAAGTCTGTCTGCTGCTTGAAACTGAGGCAGAGGCTGTTTGTTGAAGGGTAAATGTGATTTAGAGGAATAACCAAATAGCCACAGCTTTCTCCAAAGATATAAATTTCAATGCAGTGCCTTTACACCTTTCACCTTTAGCTCTAACATGTTACACACAGCCCTCTGCTAGCAAGTAGTATTTTCCAAATCCCATTCTTAATTCACCTATCTGGCTGCTAAAAAGCAGAAAGCTTTACACTGCTAATAGCAATCAGTGATCTTTTGTTTTTTTTTTTTTGCCCTAGTTATTCTAGACTTTAGAGTCTTAAGAATAGAAGGGGTTTTCCTCTTTTTCTATTTGAACAAGATTACAATTGAAAACAAAATACACTGGGTGGTAAATGTATTGATGTATATACAATTGTCAAAATTCATCAATCAAACATTTAAGATTTGTGTGTTAAAATTATATCCCAACTATAAAAGTTCCTACTAATCACTTCCATTAAAGGTTGAATGGAAATATTCATGAAAGAATACTCTGAGAAATAAAATCAATAACTAGCTTTTCAAAAAGACTAGCAACAAATGTGGCAAGGGAAAAAAAAACCTAGAGGGAGAATCTTTAGATTTAAAAGAGATTTAAAAGACATACCAACCAATGCAATATATGGACCTTAATTCAAACAAAATTATGAGATATTTAGAGAGATTCTGAACCCTGAGGGAATAGCTGATATTAAGGAATTAAAATTTAAAGTTGTGATTATACTCTATAATCTTGTTTATGGCTATGATGAAGCTGAGTGAAAAATACATGGGGATTCGCTATTTGGTGGTAGTGGGGAGAATGGGGATTGAACTTTATTTTGGAAAATTCAAATCACCCAATTGTCAAACTGTGCCAAAGGTCCAAGGCTTATGCAAATACCATTTATTCAGAAGTGAAAAATGAATGTAAAATGAATCTAGTTGGCAGAGTGATTAGACCTGAGGGTGAGACAAGCATTGACTGCAATGGGGGCAACAAAGTGGCTTCTGAGATACTAGTGGTGCTTATCATGTGGGTGTTCACTTTGCAAAAATACACCATTAAGCTGTGCACTCGTTCATTATTTGTGTACTTCTCTTTACAAGTTGTATTTCAATTAAAGTTTTATTTAAATTACTAAAGGAATTTGAAAAACATTTTAGTTCAGCAGCAAGACTAACAGTTCTTATTTGTTTAAATAAACATACTCCAAATACCATTTAAAAAATTTTTAATCTTTAGAAACAAAAGTAAATTAAAATTAGCTCATTCAAAATTCAGTCACATGCTCTTTTTGACAGTACCCATGGCACACAGCAGAAAAACTGCATAAGAGAAACAAATTAGACTCTTGAAATACATAAAAAGATTTCTTTGAAATGATTTTTAAAAGCAAACATGTACTTATGAATATTTTAAAAGTCAGTAAGACTGTACACCAAATTATAAACTAAGGTTATTTATGTGATTTAATTTTTTTCCTTTCGGCTTATCTGTATTTCCTGTTTTTTCCTACTTTTATAAAATGGCATAATAAAAGTATGAATATACCTTAACTACCCCCAAGCAGAAGGTTTTAACTTCATGTTTGGTTACTGTGCAAAAATAATTTTGTATTAACAACAGTACTGTTAAAGATGTGTTTCCATGTTCTCTCCAGGCATTCCACCTTTCCAAATCTCCATGTGTTCACCAACCCAAAACCTCTCTGAACCCTGTCCTGACTTTTTTGAAGGTTTCACCAGTGGTGGGACTGATTAAATCATTGGCCACTGGTAACAGAATTCAATCTCCAGTGCCTATTCCCTCCTAGGATCACTGTGTGAGAACTGAAAGTTCCTACCCTCAGTAGTTAACTCCCATCCTTAGGCTAGTTCCAAAGGTCATCTCACTAACATAACAAAACACACTGTATCCCATCTCTTAGGAAATTTCAAAGGTTTTGGAAGCAGTGAGTCAGGAACTAAATAAATATTGTTCTTTTAAATCACAGTATCACAAGCACTGAAGATGATTATCTGAGACTAGTTTGAAAGTGACTGAGGTCAATTTATTTCTGAACTAAATTTAATTGTACACACAATATAACTGCTGAAATTAAAATAATTAAAATCTAGTATCTTATATATGTTAATTTGTGGTAAAGAATCCGCCTGCAATGTGGGAGACATGGGTTCGATCCCTGGGATGGGAAGATCCCCTGGAGAAGGGAAAGGCTACCCACTACAGTATTCTGGACTGGAGAATTTTCAAGTGACTTTAGTCAATGGGGTCGAAAACACGATTGAGCGACTTTCACTTATGTAATGGCTAACAAGACATGAATGATATAACTGGTCTATTAAAGCATAATTAAGCACAATGCTTTCTGAAGCTAACCTTCAAATCTGTTAGCTATATTTATTATCACTGGAGTATTTCAAGATTCATGGTTTCCCATTTTGAATGACTTAACCACTAAAAGCAAGCCAACCTGTTTAAGTTAATCTTTCATAGTTTGAAAGAAGGTATTCAGAAAAACAAAAGTCGCATGACATAGTGGTTTTTTCCACTCATTGAATAAGTCAGGAATAAAAGAATATACACAAGAATTTAAGTTTTACTTTAGAAAAATCGGATTCAATTCTAAAGATGCTTTAAAGACTTCACTTTGTAGGTATGCTATGACGGCAGGATCACCTCCAGTGTACTTCTCTCATTCCCTGCGATGTTTGAACTGAACAGAGGCTAGAATCCCTACTACTCCACTAAAGAAAGCTATTTGTTTTGATAAATCTACTTGTAGCAGCACTAACTGAACTCCTTATGACAATTCAAATATTCTACCTCCACAGTGACAGGTAGCGTCTAGCAACACGTGACAACGGAGCACCGGCTGGTGTGAATGAGGACCTGCGTTTCTCACTTTCGGAGGCTTGGTGTTACCAAACTGGACAGTGCAGCTATACAGCCAACTAGGGATTGGTCCAACCTTTCTTCAGAGCTTCTCTGGTCACCAAGACAGGAAAAACAACCCGTCTTCTGATCACTGCTCTACCAAAGTAATGATCATTTCTAAACTGAAAAGTTAATCTATAATGTAAACAGTTAATATTGATTTATTGCTTTAATAGCTGTTTAAATCTTTTATTGTTAACTTTTCATTTCTTTCAGGCTTTGTTCCTAAATTTGCAGGCCAAGGGCATATCCAATACCCTGCATGTAAGGTCATCCACAATGCATTCAGTCATATAATCAATTCAAAGGAGGTTAAGGGAAAGACAGAGGTAAAGAAGGATTAAGTCAGGAGTTTTTCTCCAAAGAACCCAAAATATTATTCCTCTTCTGCATTACTGAAAGTCTATAATACAGCTGGATTCTGGATAGTTCCTTGCTTGGCAATAAGGCTGAATGCTCTTGGGGGAGTTTTTCCTGTTTTCTCCTCACACCTTTAGGAAAACACTTCATGAAGGGAAACTGAAGGGAAGCTAGGTCTAAACCAGAATCCAGGAACCCTAGGAAGCTTTAAGAGGCTTCTTCCTAAATAGCTTCCAGTAAGTCACGTAAAATACATTTCCGCAAATGGGGTCAATGAGGCAGATGGAGAACCATAAAGGAATACACAGAGAGCACTGTCATTCTTCTCCCCTACCCCAAATCAAAGAAAATACGTAAGGGATAAAATATTTTAATCAACTAAAAGTAGGTTCTGTGGCATCAATTTCTAATGACTATATAACTTATATATTATTTTAATCTTTTGAAAAGAAACTTCAGACATTTTTACCTGTCATAGATTATCATCATGAAATAATTATAAGAAAAAATTTCTACTGTCAAGAAAAACTGCTTATGTTATAGACAGTGTTTGATTAAAATAAAAGAAGTAAAACTTATTCTAATTTATTCTATTTTAAGCAGTACAGAATTAATTCTATATTAAGCAGTACAGAACTTTATTCCTAATCCCTGAACACTGCCCATTTAAAATTAAAAATATAAACAAAAGCCACAGTACAAAATGACTTCTTAGTTCTAAGTGCTTCTCTCCAAGAAACAGACACGACAGATAAACTGGCATTTAAAAAATTTACATGTTTCATCAAACACTTACGAGTACTTAATGCAAAAGCACAACACTAGGTGCCCAATAAAAGATTCACATAAGTGACAACCCAGAATCCAGAGCTGTGGTCACAGCAGAACATCTTTAATATGGGTGTGCTTTTTTATCCTCTCCATACACTAGAAAAGAATGCTACAAAGTTCTGGAGGAGTTTCTACCTTACAATCTATGTATATCTATGTTTGAAAACAACAAAAGGTAAGAACGTTAACTTTGATGTTAGCAAAGGATGGCCAACTGCTAAACTCAATTCCTTCTCTTGAGCTTATGTCAAAGTAAATAAAATAACCTGTAGCTCTGTCCCATCAAGAAGGGGGATAGGGGGGTCTGGGGCAGGAATCAGTCTTCCTTAAGTTGCTCTGCTGCTTTACGGACTTGCAAGAGCCAGGATTTGTTAAGAAGTGATGCCTCCACCTTGTTCCATAAACTAACTTCCTTTGGTATTGTGGAAGAGCAGAGTACATTATCTCCTGGTTGATTTCCTTACAGTTGGTCTCAGAAATTAAGAACTTCCCTTAAAATAAAGAACTAAGTCTTTTAAACCAAATTTCTTTATAATTTTTGGAAACTGGTTGCAAGAATCAAATAATGTAACTTGAGCAGAATACAATTCTACCAGATTGATGGATGTAAAATAAGTAAGTATTTCTGCCCCAGAAGTATTTCACAATTTAGCTACCTGATAGGCCTATTTTTCTTTTTAAGTTGTAAGGATATTAACAGAGTCAAATTGGAAAAGGACAAATTTCAAATGATAAATAAATATCTAGCTATAGATATTCTATATCCACACACCTTATATTTTATTTAGTTAAGTGGGAGGAGGGGGTGTGTGGGGAAAAGCAGATGGAATGAGGAATATAAAGGATCAACACAGCAGGGAACCAAAAAAGAAAAACCCCACCTATCTTGGGAAGAAGTAATTGAATAAATAAAACCACGAATATGAATTCTTCAACCAAAGATAAGGATACAAATTTAACTGAAGCCAATAAAGATCTTTTAAATCTAGTGCCTATGTGAAATGAATTGGTGATCTCAGTTCAGATATCCTGGAGGTCTTATTAATGTGAGTGTACAGTACTGAAGGTAACATGTATAAAATAAATTCCATTTCAGATACGGGTAAACAGCAATTACATTAAATTACTATTTTCACAAGATATCTGAAATGGTTCAAAATTATTTAAAATTTTGCTATTTCCAAAAACAAATATTAAATAATACCCATTATGCCTCAACTGCACATACATTAAAATATATATACTAAAACATATTTACTTTGTGGGATTTTTTTTTAAGTATACTACAAATTCTGAGGTTTTAGCCATCAAGAATTGTTCTTTAACTTTAATAAGAAACACTCTTATGTTAGCAAAGAGAAGGTAAAGGAAATCCCCACACAATCTATTTGGTATAATATATACCACTATCAATCCCCCCAAAAAAGCTGTGTCAAGCTATTCTGAATACTAAACAGACTTATCAATAGTTAACAATTAAAATCAAAGGAAATTTAAAAAAACACTCAAGTTGAAGAGCATCACTTGTTAGAAGAGGTACAATAACACTTTAAAAATATAACAATTTAAAAATTAAGTTAAATTTTAAAATCCCACAACATACACCAGCCAGAGTGAATTTGCTGGGTTTTATGTTTGGCTTTGTTTTAAAAAATAAGCCTGTATATATACTACAAGGGCTTTGTATATGGTGCTATTTTCTAAAGACAAAATTTTTTCAATGACTTGAATCTGACAATTCATCTCTAATGATCTGATTCTGCATTTTAGAAGTCATGAATTCCACTTACCACGTATTTTACAGCACTTATAAATTGATTGTGGAAGAGCAGATGCTGTGTTTCATCCTCTGGATTTGAAGCAGTGTAAAGCATGCCACAAACATTACAGGAAACTGCTCCAAACCTTTTCTGTCCTGCATCCTATTTATAAAAAACAAACAGAAAGGTTTTTTTTTCCCCCACGAAAGAATAATTTGAGAATATCAGTCTCTAAAGTTACAATGTGAACAGAGTGAGAACTGTTTAAAACAACATTCCATGTTGATGACAAAAATGAAGATGCTAACTTTCAAAATCTGTATGTATTTTATTAAGAATTGCTTTCCATTTTAGTAATCATTCACTCCACACCATTTAATAACTGAAAAGAACTGAGAAAGTATCTTTAACACTACACTCTTAGTTCTAAAGCCTCAAATGGCAAATATTATAAATGAGAACTAGTATGTATTTTGCATCTGTGATAATTTTACCACTGAAGTTTGGAAGAAATGCTTCATAGACTTTTTTTATAATGTCTTAAGTCTTTCCTCTTTAATAGTTTTGTTCTAGTTATATTAAAAAGAGTATTTTGATGTCACCAGAAACTCTTAAGCAAAGGTAAAATTAAACATTTTCTATTTTCTTTATATCAACTAAGTATGAAAGACTGACTATAATCACCTATACTCTAGTAATTCACACTTGTGCTGTAGCATAGTAACTGGTTACAAAAGGTTTTCTATACTTACCCTCATTTAAAAAGACAAATTACAGCAATATGACCTAACTTTAATATTAATTTTAAAAGCATAATTCCTTTATTCTTGCTGCTCTGGAACTGGGAAATTTCAACTAATTACTGAAAACAAAAAACAGAAGATAACTATATCCTAGTGCCTTACAGCTAGGGCCACAGAGCAAAAAGAAACCAAATGGTAAATGAAAGATTGCATATACAACTAAAGGGAAGCTCATTCTGAAAGAATGAAACTATTGACAAAACATTACCTGAAAATTCAGGGAGTTAAAAAAAATTGCTTCAATTATGGTTAAGATACAAAACACTGTATTTACCATGTTAACCATTTTTAAGTGTACATTTCAGTAGTATTAAGTACACTCACACTGTTGTGCAACCAATCCACAGAATTACTTTTATTTTGCAAAACTGAGACTCTAGGGACTTCCTTGGTAGTCCACTGGTTAGGACTCCACACCTCCACCTCTAGGGTCACAGGTTTGACCCCTGGTCAGGGAACTAAGATACCACATGCCGTGAGGGGTGGTCAAAAAAACAAAACAAAACAAAAAGCCCTGAGACTCTATACCCACTAAACAGTTCCCCAATCCTCCTTCCTCCCCAGCTCCTGGAAACCATCATTCTGCTTTCTATCTCTATGAATCTGATTCTTTTAGGCACCTTTCATAGAAGTAGAATCATGTAGTATTTGTCATTTTGTGACTGACATTTCACTTAGATAATATCCTCAAGGTTCAATCATAGTATGTGTCAGAATTCCCTTCCTTTTTAAGGCTGAATACTACTCCACCATCTACAAACACACTACATTTTGTTCAGCCATCCACCCACTGGTGGACTCTTTAGTTGCTTCCACTCTTCAATTGCTTTAGTTGTGAGTAACAAACACAGATGTACAAACAACCTCTTCAAGCAGGCAATTTTCTTAGTAATGACTAAGTACCTCGGTTTCTTTTCCTCACTGGTAAATGGAAAATAATAGTCGTACCTATCTCATACTTTTTTCTAAGGCTTAACTTAGTTAATATAAGTGGAAGAAATGGAACAATGTATTGAAAAATATTAGCTGCTATCGTGATCATTAACATCATCATTACTATCAACTCTTGACCAGCAGTATCCAACAAAAATGTGATCCACAAAGGTAATTTTAAATTTACTAGTAGCCACATTAAGGACTGCAGAAGCAAACCAATAAAATTAATAATATATTTAACAAGACATATACCGAATGTTATAATTTCAATATACATTAAATATTTGTAAAACTTAGTGAGATACTTTACATGTTTTCTTGTACTCATCTTTGAAACACAGCATATGTGTTTACACTTGGAGCATACCTCAATTCTGGTGAGTGACATTTCAAGTACTCAACAGTCATATGTGGCTACCACACTGGATGGTGCAGCTTTAGACTCTACTTGTCTAATTAATCCCGTTTCACTATCATACTGATTTGACTACAGAAAAGTATTAAATTTGATGAAACAACTTTTTCCCTCACTAATCTTTCTCAAAAAGATTTCTAGACAATTCTTACAAAATTATCCCGTATTAAAGCTAGAATCAATTATCCAGTACCAAAAAATCCGATTACTTGTGTCAACTGGAACTACATTAAATGTTCCTATTATTTGGGGTTTCTTCGTTTTTTTAATTTTGNTTATTAAGTTCCATGTTATTTTAAAATTTAAACCAACTACTAAAAGGTAGTGATCAAATGACACATTTAAGAAAATAATGTCTAATAAAGTATCAATCTGTTGTAAATAAAACTAGAAGGAAATTTGAATTTTTATTGTTATAGGATGGAATCACTGAGAGTGGCTGTCATAATACCAAGAATTATTTCCATAATAAAGAATTACAGTGACAAAAAGGCTCTGTAGGGGAAAAAAATGAACTTATTCCCTGACAGCATGCATAAATAAGATGGTGTAATACAATTTAGCTAAAAGGTCAAGTTGTATACTTACTATGATCAACTGTTTTTCATCAGCTTTCTCTGCTTCTTTTAGTTTCAAGTCTTTTGGAATTGTTATCTCCAAATGGGAATTACACTTGGGCCAAGAATGATTTGGTGGTATCTCCCTTTGAAAAAACAACCAACCAACCAAACAACTATTAAATGTTATAGATCCATATCATTTCAAATCACTGGTAGAAAAATACTTAGGATTTTCTATACAACACTGTGACAGATAAAATTCCAAGGGGTGTGGGGGCGGGGAAATAACCTTTTAAAAACCAAAAGGAAACCCAAAGAAACACCTTATTTACAACATAGACAAAAAAAATGTAGTACCTACCATAGTATGAATAAGTTTTAAGTTCCATAGTTTCAGCAATTTGAGTCACTACAGTTTGTCCTAAATACTGTTTTTAGTAATCAGTAAAGCAAAAATGTCATACTAATTTATTTTGAAAGTAAAGAAACAAAAAAGCTTTCAACCTACTGAAACACTTTTACACGCTGCTAATATATATCATGAGGCTTTTGGGGCAAAAGGAGTGTTCTCATATATTGTTGCTGGGGGTGTAAGACTCAACCACTTTGCAAGGAAATTTGGCAAGGCAGGTTAAATCCTATAGCCATGAATTTATCCTAGATAGAGCCACATAAGTGGACAAAGATAAGTGTTTATTGCAAGACTTTTTTTCTGACAGAAATAAACTGGAAACAACCAAGGTTTCAATAGAGAACTTTTCCATAAACAATGGAACATGTGCACAATGAAATCTAATACAGAATTTAAAAGAATGAGGAAAGAAGGTAGGAAATATCTTTTCTATCTTCCATAACACACTGAGAAAAAACTAAAAGCTGCAAAACACTATGTGTACACATAGGAAATAAAAAGTACACTAAAAACAGAATTTCTATCACATCTGTGTGAAACACTGATGATTACTAATGCAACCTTTCAAGAGAAAAAATTTCCCAAACTCAAAACTTCCAAGTATAAAATCCTGAAGTTCTCATATTTATACTTATATTAAACTAATGCCTTACCTGTTATCACTCGTCTTAGATGTCTGATTACAGAATATACTGTGCTGTTTGGGAATTGAACCTGTGATTTAATAAAAAGATGGGTTATGTACTAAGCTTTGTACTAGCCCTCCACCTAACAGTTAAAAATTATCATGAAGAAAAACAACCTCAATGCACTAAGTGCTTTATTTTTAATAAATACCATTTGATAAAATTAAGAGTCACCTTTCTAGGAATTTCTCTGCAGAGAAGAGGCAAAAAAGCTCTACAGGGCTACAGAGAGATCTAATGGTAGATTAACAGTGTGTCTCTAGTTTCAGCAATAATTACTAGCACTGAACAATAAAGGAAATTGTTTAAATGCTTTTATAATTATTCAGTCTCTAAACGGAAATAAAGGAAGACATTAGCTTAAAAAAACCTGTAGTCTCTGGAGAGTTAGTCACCTTGGTGGTGGTTTAAGTGCCAAGTAGTGTCTTACTCTCTCGTCTCCATGGATTGTTGCCCGCCAGGCCCCTTTGTCGCAGGATTTCCCAGGCAAGACCACTGGAGTGGGTTGCTATTTCCTTCTCCAGGGGATCTTCCTAACCCAGGGATCGAATCCACGTCTCCTGCACTGCAGGCAGATTAGATTCTTTACCACTGAGCCACCAGGGAAGTCCTTTAATCATATTACTAATCAAATAATGCAATAACAATTAATTTTCTAACGAATAAATCCATTTCTGGTATTCATATTATACTTCCCCTTCCCCCACTAAGGGCGTCCCTGGTGGATCAGGGAAATTTCATGGACAAGGAGCCTGGTGGGTTACAGTCCATGGAGTCACAAGAGTCAAACACACCTTAGCAACTAAGCACTCCTAAGTGAAAAGGTTGAATGACATATGCGATACAATCAATTATATGAACTCAATATTTAGGGATTTCTCTTCTGTATCTCCTGGTGCTTCATCTGATGTAGGTGAACAAATCCCTATTCAAGAATTCAAAGACTATATTGCCCAATTTTTTTGGCCACGCATTCAGCTTGTGGGATCTTAATTCCCCAACCAGGGATGGAACTCGTGCCCCTGCAGAAAAGGCGCTGAGTCCTAACCACTAGACTGCCAGGGAATTACCCTCAAAATATTCATTAGGTTACAAAAATAAAGTTTTTTATGGTAAAAGTGAACAGACTATAAGAACTGATTTAATTCAAAGATACAATTACTGAGATGGAAAACTGAGTAATTAAGGTTTAAAGACAAGAACCTGGTAAACCAGTCATTTATACCTGAGAAATAAACTGCCATCATTAGTTTAAGCAATTCATTAAATAACACTTCTCCAGAAAGTAAGTTCACAAACAAAAGATTAAAAAGCAAAGTAGTTTTGGTAGGGAGTCAAAGAATCACCTTAAGTACTGTACACAACCCAATCAACAGACGCAATTCTCCCCCTTCAAAGAATAGTTATCACACATTTGAAAAACATAAGCAATGGTTAAAAGAAGGATTTAACAGGTTTATTTGATAGTGGATATGGTCTTCTGTTATGCTGACAAAAAAAAAATCTCCGACCACTGTGAAATCTAAACAATACTTTCAAAGTATTACCTGGAAATTTATTCTCTCCTGTATCAATTTTTGCTTGACTGAGCAGAGTTGAGACAGTAGTGGCATTTTCCACTGGATTGTTTTCAAGCTTAGGTTCCAAACATAGGCTGCAATTCTAAGCACATATAATCCAAAATGTTAATACTTCACTTTTGTATCAACCTTTGGGTCTTACTACAATATTTTTAGTGAATTTTAGCACTATACTAAGAAAATTTAAGATCATATATGGAGTAATTCACACAAGATATGAGTCTCTTTATGATCTCCCTACAAGCTACCCTTCCTCTCAGCATCAACTCTTCTTATTCCCCTTCACGCTAGACTGAAAACTTTACCTCTCCCACAGATACACTCCATATTTGCTGGCTCTATGCTTTTTCTGGGTTTCATCTACCTAAGTCCCACTGTCCATTACAATAGCCACTGCCACAGCTCATTATTGGGCACTTCAAATGTGATATGACTAACCTGCGATTTACTGCAGATGTCAATCACCTACCAGATTCTGAGGTATTGACAAAAAAAAAGTAAAACACCTCAATTTTTAAAACTCATGACACATTGAACCATTATTTTTACATGACAAGTAAAATATATTAACTTTACCAATTTTTTAAAATGTTGCTAGCAGAAATTTTTAGACAATTTATGTGGCTCACACTTTATCTCTACTGAACAATGCTAATCTACAACAGCTTACCCCTGTATAAACTCAAGTCATTAAATATCAATCCGTTCCATCAAATCTCCTCCAAGTTTTCCATTCCTTTTCCCCAAATTTCCCAATTACCTCATCCATCTTTCATGCCCTTATCACTTTCTATTTTGAATTAGTTATTTTTATTAATCTCCTATATACTCTTAAGTACATATGCATATGTATATATGTAAGTATATTTTTGTGTGTGTATATATATATATATATACTTAAGTATATAGTTTCAAGTATATATTTTTTAATCTCCTAATACTCTTAGGAGCAAGACTTATTATATTTATCCTTGTATCTCTAAGAGCTCCTAAATCAGAACTCTGTCAAAGTAGACAGTCAATAACTAACAAAGGAAAATAGTGCAAACTCAAACATTAGCTATCTCAGAGGAATGGAAATGTGGTGGTGAACAGATAATTTTTTTGTGTGTGTCTATATCTATCTGTATTGTAACTGTTACAAAGAATACATAACTATTCTTAAACATTACATTTTTGAAATATGAACATTTTTGTCATTAAAAGGTAAAAAATTAAAAAATAAAAATAATGACATGTTAGTAATCAATCTCCATTAGGAAGCTAGAATTACTAATTTTTAAAAAAAAAATCATAAAATAATTGAGCTTTAAAATTCGTAAAATCCGGGAGGGGGGTTTAGGATTGGGAACTCATGTATACCCGTGGCGGATTCATGTCAATGTATGGCAAAACCAATACAGTATTGTAAAGTAAAATTAAAAATAAATAAAAAAAAAAATAAAATTTGTAAAATCCAAATACTTTAAATTCAGCCCAAAGAATTCAGAAGGTCTATCAGACAGATGCTTAGCCTTACTAACCATCATCATTTTTCAGTATTTTTGAGACTGACACCATGTAATAAAAAGAAGATAAATTGCAGACAGCCACAGAAAAAGTTTTCAAATGGTGTAAGGTTTGCTTTTTTACACTCTTCTACTTCCCCAGTATAAATCCAGCTAGATTCTGAAGCCAGTCAATCTCAGTTGAAAGCCTGGCTCCATCACTTACATGTTACACAGATCTCTAAGCTTCACTTACATCTCTAAGCCTCACTCTCCTCACCTGTAATACATGGATAGTAATAGAACTCACGCTGTAGAATGTGGTGACAATTATATGAAGCTCTCCTTTGCTTAATAAAGAAGCAGTGTTCATTAAACAAAAGCTATTATGATGGCTTCACTTAACATCTTAGTACTTATGGGAAGAAGAGAAATCTCTAAGTGACTAGTACAATGTAAGTTCATTGAAGGCGGGACACAGACCATCTTCTATAGCCTTATTAGCACGGTGTCTCGAAAGCAGCAGGCACTCAATATGTCTTGAAACGATATGTTCAACACCACATCTCCTAACCACTCTTTATGATAGCAATCACATTGCTGGTATCAGTGAAAAAGTTGGAAACAACGTAAAAGGGCTTTCACAGAGGAAACCATAAATACAGTGTGGTACATTTTTTTTACAACTATTAAAATACCCATGTATCAATGAGAATACACAACGATCTATTTTGGGGGCTTCTGACACAAACCCTGACTCCTTACTCACTCAAATTTGCTTCTAGACCTAAATGCCTTGAAAGAGAACTTTAAATCACTTGTAAAACTTTCAAGTGCCTTTTTTTCTCAAATGATCTTCTTATAACGAGAGTATGTCACTATAGAAAGAATTAAGGACTGAAAATCAGGACATCTGAATTCAAATCTCTTTGTGCCACCAAACACATGGCCTAACCCACATTCTTCTACTGCTCTCAGCTTTCTCATTATAAAATTAAATAACTGAAACAAAATTGGTGGAGTTTTAAAAATCAGTGTTATAGCGTGCTAAAGTTCTGCCTGCTGCTGCTGCTAAGTCGCTTCAGTCTTGTCCAACTCTGTGCGACCCCATAGACGGCAGCCCACCGGGCTCCCCCATCCCTGGGATTCTCCAGGCAAGAATACTGGAGTGGGTTGCCATTACCTTCTCCAATGCATGAAAGTGAAAAGGCAAAGTGAAGTCATTCAGTCGTGTCCAACTCTTAGCGACCCCATGGACTGCAGCCTACCAAGCTCCTCTGTCCATGGGATTTTCCAGGCAAGAGTACTGGAGTGGGGTGCCATTGCCTTCTCCAAGTTCTGCCTACTGATTTTATATATTGATATTTTAACTACATCTTAATTTGGAAAGAAATGGTTCAGCTGCTTTTATAAAGTTTCAAAACTACTTCTTAGGTATTCAAGTTTCTTCCAGCTATTTAGATTCTGTTTTTCAATTTACTTTCCCATTTACAAAATGTTTGCCCACTACAATTTTATTCTTAGCCTGAGGACTGAATTATTTACATCCTTCAGGCATTTATTTGCCAACTGTTCAAAATGGCTGCACAAGTCAAAGCAAAAGGCATTTCTGCTAGAAATATTCAAGCTTTATCAGGTGGTGAAAAGTTGACTTGTGCCAGATGAAGTTATTTTAACAACTTGATCAGAACTGAGCCCAGTTTCAAGTTCAACATTTTAGTCACTCACTATGAAACAGTTTCTTTGGTTATAATTAATAGAAAAAGGAAACAAACCAGTGTGTTAAATGAAAATGAAAAGCTAGAATTTGACAGGTTTGTGCTTCACATAAAATAAAAATGAAGGGTGAAAATAAGGAAACAGTGACAAGCATTCATGTAAATATGAGCCATCTAAAGAAGTCAGTAAGTTCTATTACTCACTACAAGACCGGGTTAATGAAACTCTAATTCCTTACCAAATAACTCTTCCATCTTTTACAACTTAATTCTTAAGCTAAAGTATGTTATAAACACTTAATTCTTATCAGAAAATACTCAGACACCTCCAGGTACATAATGAAAATAGATTACCTTATCCGGTGTTGATTCAAAAGCATCTTTCTTCTGCTTATCCAATGGTTGGTCAGGAGGTGGTTTTATCTGATTACCCAAGTGACAATTTTCAGGAGCCTTTTGGGGGATCTTATTCATTTCAACTGCAATATCATCAGGTTTGACATCTTCAGAATTAACTTCTTTCATTTCTTCCTGCTGGCAAGCTTTATTTTTATCACCATATGGTTTTGACCCTAAAAACGTACTTTGAGTCACTTGCTGATGTGTTTCTAACGCAGGCAGTGAAAAACTGGTTCGTAATAAGCCCAATTTAGGGGAAAATTGAGAGTCTAATTTATTTTGCTGCACAGAGTTAAATTTTGAGAGTTTAATTTTAGTCCAGTTGGAGTTCTTTTTAGTTGAGCTGTTTATTCCATTTAGTATACATTTCACAGGCTTTGTTTTTCTACTGGGGAAGAAACGATTACATTGGACGTCCTGATTCGTTTCCTTCTGATGAAGTATTTGTCTTTCAGTCTCTGCCTCTTCCAATTTTATTTCTGTAGGCTTCTCCTCCTTTACATTTTCCGTTTGTGAAGATTCCTTTTTTACCTCTACAGTATCTGACTCAATTTCACCAGCAATTTCTTCACAGAGCTGGAGAATGCTCCCGCGTTTGCTTGTTCCTGCTTGCTCCGGCCCACTGTCTACCATTTGTTCAGGCACTGATGGCTGTGGACTTTTTTGGGATTTTGCGCTAGTATTCACTTCTGTGTGAACTGACTTCTTCATCTCGTTCTTTTTAGAGACCACTGAAGCAGCCACTTTGGATCTTTTTATCTCAGAAGAAGATTTTGTTCGTTCTTTTCCGGTATTCTGCAGACACTTTTCAGATCCTTTTATGCACTGAGAACTGGAAGTACAAGCCGTCTGATGCTCCACTTTGCGCTTTTTTCCTTTGGGGGAATTAATCGCTTCATTAGTTACAGAATTTTCTTCCTCTTTAGAATCAGGCTTTATTTCCAATACTTTTCTTTTCACATGTTTCTGATTTGTTTTAGCTTTATTAGATTTACTCTGAGTATTGCTACAGTGCTCTTTTTTTGTTGGTGGCAAACTCTGTTTAACTGCTTGAGCCTGACTCTGAATTTCTCTGCTACGCAGAGACCTTGTTGAAACCTCTGTTAGCTGTTGTAGTCTCTGTGATCTCCGGTTCAGCTGTTCATTTGATTTAGGGGTTTCACACACTGATTTTTTCTGAGATATGTTCTTCTGTTTTGTAGATTCCTGTTGTGAATGTCCCTTTACAGTCACCATATTTTTATTAGTAGATTTACTGGCTCTTTTATCAGTGGATGCTGACCTTGTGCTCATGCATGTTCCTAATTCAGGCTGATTTACTTTACTTTCATTGGAAGATTTAACCAGTGATTTTATAGCTTCCTTTGGATCTGATTTTTTGGCTAGATTCTTTTGAGAACTTTGAACTTGTGTTTCTAAATTCTTATCTTCATTCTTTTTAATAACACTGGAGGAATTTTCTTTTGATTTCTCCTGAATGGACATCATTCCTGAGTAAGGTCCTCCTTTTCTGAGTATTTTCAAAATTTTTGTGTCCTAGTAAATAATAAATGCTGAATGTCTAGTATTATTACTGAGCAGTCTAAAATAATCAACTGATACTGATACACATTTTCAACAAAAGACTAGTCTGCTAAGATTTCTGTCATCCTTATGGCATGAAGGCTGAATGATATTTGCTTTACTTTGGACAAGGCAATAGATATTTGAGGAAAATTTAAATCTAAGCTGATATTTTCAGAACTTTTTATGACAAAAATTTTAATTCAAGTTTCATCTGTTTTGTTAATGTTTCAATTAAATTCGTTTTCAGGCCTAGCCCTATGACTGGAGAAGTTATTTATCACTGACCTGTCTGTTTTGACAAAGTTTTTGAAAATTTTTTTCTTCTGAAGTCTACAGTTATTGGACTTTGATTCATTAGAAACATGTCTTACAGCTAACACGTTTCTTTCCTTGTTTGCTGAGTCTGTTGATTTAAAGTTCTTATTTAACCACGTCCGTTTAATAAAATACTCTATTAATATAGATTTCCTTTTGTGCTGCCATTTCTGGAAAAATAAAAAAACAAACATTAAATTTTGTACAATCCAAGCATTTGGCAATGCAAACACTACAAAGAAATAACCACAACTTACAAAAAATGTTACTCTCTCTTTCAATTACTTAGTGTGTGTACTTAGAATACACTTTAAAACTGTATAGCAATTGTTGTTGATTACACAGCTGTAAGCTGCTGTGGGTGTGGGTGGGCTTGGTGCCTCATTAGGGGTTTGGCTCCATTTTACTGTTTGTGTCTCTTCGGGGGCCAAGCTGAAGGGGCAGTATACTTAAGGCTAACAGAAAAAAGTATCCTAAGTATAGTCTTATAAATCGAAAACCTGTCTTAAATAAACAGAGAATAGCTGAAAATCAATCTCTTCCTTGAGGTTACTTACATTTCCTTTCCCACAAGAAACATTTGATCTTTCAGCCACCATAACTCATAAGAATTTGACAAAATCATTCCTTATAATTTCCTTTTAACACATTATACAGCACCTAAAAGTAAAATATTGAGAAATGTTTATAAAGTACAAAGATATAATTACTTACATCTCATCTATTAATCAATATATAAATCTATACTCCATAATTTTGTCTGCAGTCCATGGGGTCACTAAGAGTTGGACACAACTGAGCAACTTCACTTTCACGCATTGGAGAAAGAAATGGCAACCCAGTGCAGTGTTCTTGCCTGGAGAATCCCAGGGACGGGGGAGCCTGATGGGCTGCCGTCTATGGGGTCGCACAGAGTCGGACATGACTGAAGCGACTTAGCAGCAGCAGCAGCAGCAACATTAATTTTCAGAGCTCCATTTACACATAACACTTAAGTATAAGTATTTCTAATCTGAAGTAAACTATGGCACATGCATCCAATGAAGTAAGCTTTTCTATCAGTTTTACATTTTAGAAAAACTTTGTAATTAAAAAAAAATCATAATACACGCATACAGTGGTTAAGCTAGTAAAGTAAAATCCTACTGAGGAAAAATAGAGCACATAAATAATTGTATTCATAGAAAAATAGAGACACACAGTTAAAAAGACAGATTTAAATACACAACATTTATGTCTACTCTCAGGTAATACTTAAAAAAAAAAGCAACAGATTAAAATGAAGCAAGACAAAACCATAAACCCAAAGGATAAAGAACAAAAGCGTAGATGATAAAAATTAAAAGTACAGAAGCTACAAAGAAGGACAAATAACCTCCAAACTCAGAGAAACCTGATCCTAAACTAGAAATTGAGGAAAGCCAAGTGAGCAGCAACTCTACTTAAACCAGAGAATCTCTCAAGAAGCAGAAATGGGCAGTACCACAAGATGGGGAGAAAACAGGACTCACAAAAGGGGAAAGATCCCCACACAGCCATCCCAATTATTGCCCAGATGAATGGGGAAACAAAAATATGGTGTTTCAGTACAACAGAATACTCAGCAATCAAAAGGAACAGAGTGCTTGGAACCACATGAATGAACTTCAATCATGATGCTGAATGAAAAGGGCTAGACACGAACAGTACATCAAGTATTTTACTTTTGTGAAATTCTAGAAAAGGAAAACTTATCTATAGTAACAGAAAATAGACGAGTCACTGCCTGGGGTAGGAGTAGAGGGAGTGAGAGACTTTTG
This sequence comes from Redunca redunca, assembly GCA_006410935.1. Classification (NCBI taxonomy): domain Eukaryota; kingdom Metazoa; phylum Chordata; class Mammalia; order Artiodactyla; family Bovidae; genus Redunca; species Redunca redunca. The sequence goes on along the minus strand of SJYQ01012931.1, from coordinate 5,234 downwards.
GAGGTAATGGAAATGATCTCTATCGTGATTGTGATGGTAGTTTCAAGAGTGTGAAAATCTGTCAAAATCCACCAAACTGTACACTTTAAAAGGCTGCTGTTTTTTATGCATTATGCTTTAATGTACTCTAGCCTGGAAAATCCGATGGATGGAGAAGCCTGGTAGGCTACAGTCCATGGGGTCGCAAATAGTCGGACATGACTGAGCGACGTCACTTCACTACTTATGCTTTAATAAATCTGCCCCCAAAATAGAACTGTAAGTAACTCATATGGCCCTACAACTGAGAAACACTGTTAAACCAAATAAAGCAAGGTGCATAACAGGGCGGACTTCCCCATGTCATAAAAAGAAAAAAGGAAGACAGTGGGAGGAAGGAAAGGTATAGAAATGTATGCTTGCCTGTGAACACAATACGTTGCAAGGATGCCCAAGAAACTAGTAACAGTGAAGACTTCTGAGAAAGAGAACTATGGGACCAAGAGCCAGAAGCGTGGAAAAAATAACGCTTACTTTTCACTATATACTCCATTTTATTATGTGAACAGATAATCTTGTCCAAAAAAGTTACATTTCTCTGAATATATTTAAGTGTATTTCGCATACTGACCAATTATCTCTTAAGGCACTAAATTATAACAATATAAGCTACTTACCTTATTGAAATGAAAATTACATATAATTTTTTTCTTCAAGTTGATAGATGATGCTTCTAATGAATGATGCTTCTAATAACTTCCATGTGTTTGGCTGTTAATCTTAAAAAAAAAAAAGAATTCTATATAGCTACAGTAAAACAATCTATTAAAAAACATGAGAATACAAAAACAGTATCATCTATTAACTGTCTATTAACAACAACTTGGACTAAGCTAGACTAACAATGGCTTAGTGACAATTTTTCACTTGATATACAAAAATCTTACAGTTCAATATGGTTACATCTCATTTTCTTATACCATATAATAAATTTGGTTTTTCTCTGAAAATAATCACTACCTTCTACCCAAACCCCACCTCCACGGAAGGAGTATATTATTTTCCTTCCCATCAGAGGCTCAGCTTGACCATATGTCTTACTTTGGCCTCATGGTAGACAGAGCATACTTCCCTGCCCCTACAGCTTTGCCATCTGATGACCTGGCCAATGGGATGTTAGCAGAGAAGATACAGAGAGATCTAAAATGTCTTTGTGCAATTGGTCTTGCCCTCTTGCTACCTCTGCCATTACCAGAAGAAGAGTTTCAGCAGATAGATGCTGCCTCTTCAGCTTAGGCCCCAGAAGAAACACAAACAGTAAAAGTAAACCGGAGCCAAACCCCTAACGAGGCACCAAGCCCACCCACACGCACAGCAAAGCCTAACTCAAGTCACTTTAACATAAATCACCTAACCCACAGCAGCTTACAGATGTATAATCAACAACAACTGCTTACACAGTTTTAAACCACTGAGTTGTAGGGCAGTTTCTCATACAATAACTGACTAATACATATTATAGTTAAATTTTCTGGGAAGCCCCAGATTTACCCAAGATTAAGCCTCAGAGGTTTATCTTCCCAGGTGGCACAGTGCTAAAGAATCTGCCTGCCAATGCAAGAAACGCAGAGAGACACAGGTTTGATCCTTGGGTCAGGATGCCCTGGAGTAGGAAATGGCAACCCACTCCAGTATTCTTGCCTGAAAAATACCATGGACAGAGGAGCCTGGCAGGCTACAGTCCATAGGGTGGCAAAGAGTCGGACATGACTGAGCAACTGTGCATGCACACACAGAGACACAAACCTCTGAGGTACAATTACTTGAAAAAACTCATTTAAAGTCCTTTATTACTTAAGTACCAACAATTTTAATTTTAAAAATTATGAATTACTTTACATCTTTTCCTCCCAATTTCTAAATATTTTAACATCTGGCAGTTGGGACCTAACAGAACAAAGAGATTAATTGATACACAAATCTACAGTATTTGTCACTCACCTGTTCAGTTATGCTAAGGATTAGTTCACTTTAGTTTGCCCTATATGTTAAATCATTATTAACCTAGCGTTATATACCTTAATAACATCCCTTTCTATTAAATAAAATCTTGTAAAAATGCATTCTCTCACCTGTTAACAAACTGACAAGATCCCTCCACAAGCCAAAGCTAGCTTCTTAATAGAATACTAATAAAATCAATATTGGGGCCAAAAAACAATAATCAAACAACATAAAACGATCACTTCAGAAAATCCACAACACTTATTTAGAAAGATAATTTACAAGACACATGTTAGAAAGTACCTGAGAATGTAAGAGTACATCCAATTTCTGAATTGTACATTATAATAAAATATAATCATTACAGCATATAATCATTACAGCATTTAGATTACATCACCCAATATATTTTAAGTTTAAAGTGATATTTTAAAAATCATTTTACAATTGGGAATTCTCTGCCAATCCAGTGGTTAAGACTCCAAGCTGTCACTGTCAAGGGCCCAGGTTCAATCCCTGGTCAGGGAACTAAGATCCCACAAGCAGTGTGATGAGGAATTAAAAAAAAAAAAATTTAACTGAGATATAATTTGAGATGGACTATAAAATTCACCTAATTATACAATTTAGCGGATTTTAATACGTTCAGAGTTGTATAATAATTGTCACTAAGTCCAGAATCTTTTCACCACCCCAAGCCCATCTGCAGTCATTCCCTATCCCCAACCCCATTCCAGTCCCTGATAGTTACAAATCCACATTCCGTGGATATGGATTTCACTCTTCTGGCTGTTTTATATAAATGAAATCATCAACACACGTGGCCTTCTGTGGATGGCTTTTCCCTTAACATTAGCGCTTTCAGGGCTCAAGTAGAGTTGTTTAGTTGCTAAGCCGAGTCTGACTCTTATGACCCCATGGGCTGTAGCCCGCCAGGCTCCTCTGTCCATGGGATTTCCCAGGCAAGAACACCGGAGTGGGTTGCCACTTCCTTCTCCATTCAGTAGGTTTGCAGCATGTATCTGTAATATCTTGTTCTTTACTGGCAGATACTATTTTACTGTATAGATATATCACATTTTATTTACCTATCCATCAGTAGATAAATTGTTGGATGGGATGTTTCTACCTTTTGGCTATCATGAGCAATGCTATGAATAATCCTGAATGAGTTATCATGCGAACCTATGTTTTCAAGTTTCTTGGGTATATACCCAAGAATAGTACTGCTGGGCAATATGGAAACTCTATGTTTGAGACTGGTGGCTTGTCAAATTCATAACCTCTTCTGAAAATTCACCATGTCTGCAGGTACCTGCTTTAAACAACAAAGGTAGGGGCCTTCAGGGAGTTCATAGTTATATTCTGAACCTCCTGTCCCTACGCTCTCCAGCAGATTCCTGACACCAAAGCAGCCAATACAGTCACTATGATGCAAGGTTTCCAATCTTGCCAATATTACTAATCTCACTAATATTTTGGAGCAAATAAAAATCTTTGACAGGGAGTATGGGGGTGTGGGCATGGAGGATGTTTTAACAGTTAGCATCCCTGGTCTATACCTACTAGATACCAGTGCCACTTTGCCCTCAGTTGTTACAATCAAATATATTCATATTCTCGGACAATACTGAATGCCTCCTGGAAGGCAAAAATCAGCCCTGCATGAACATTTGGCTTACCTTGTAAGTAAGCCAAATGCCAGAGCTGCACCTTTTCTCAGCAACCTTCTGAATCCTGAACTAACTTCTGATTTCTGTAAAGCCTAGTATTGGTGATTCCTGTTTTCTCCTTCCACAAGATCTGGCTCTACAAATACAGTCTTCTCTTCCTTATTTCTCTGTGTATCCTGCCAATCCATTTATTATCCCCTATTTAGGGTAATCCAAGTGTTTCTCATGTTCTAAAATGCCCAATAAATACTTAGAAATTAAAAAAAACATGTTAAGGAACATAAAATTAAATGAACTGCCACTAGCCAAAAACATATAAAATGTTACAACCGAAGCAACAATAAACCATTAACAAACAATGCAACAGAAACATACAGTAATACAAGGTACTGTCCCTAATAAATTTTTCCAAACATTCAAAGACAAAAATCTCTGTATTACACTAGATTTGTAATAGACATTCAGTAAAACAACGTTATTCTCAACATCACTAGTTAAAACTCTTAAGACAGACACGAACAATTTAATTTTTTAAATTCTCTTCCTCCACTAGTCTCTTACAAATTAGTATTCCCCAAGGTTTGGTTTCTTACCACAAAAGACACACATTAACTCATTTCATTTATACTCATACTTTAGATTAATACCTGTAGACCACTAACATACAAATGAATAGACCAACACAATTTCCATCCCTAGTGCTACTCAGATATCTGACAACATACTGGACATATACATCCTGATGTCTTAAAGGTACCTTAAATTCAGCTGACAGTCAAGTCATTCCACTATCACCATTCTCCACAATTTACTATACTATCATCTACCCACATCAAGAAAATAAAGCCTCCAAAAAAATGAATATGATAGCAACAATGACAACAGGAACATTTCATTTCCTAATACCAAGTTCTTAGAACAGTTCCTAGAACCGTAAGCAGTTATCAAGTATTAGTTATAATATTAGCTGTAATAATTAATATACTGATGTAACATTTTTATGAAAAGAAAGCATGAAAAAGAAAATGTTTGTCTTAATTATGCCTCATTTCACTTAACTACTTGTCAACTCTTTCCATATTACCATTATCCCTTTCAGCTTCAGTAATTACATTAATTCTAAACTATTAAATTATTTACCTTAAAGCAGTAGTTCTCAAAGTGTGGTACAGGGATCCTGCAGATTCCAGAGACCCTTTCAAAGACTCATGAGATTAAAATCAAATACCAGTAAAAGATCAATTCAAACTGCAAACAGACCAATGACATTAATGCAACACCGTATGAGAAGGATAGAGGTATAGTTTCAGACTCCACACCACAACTAACTGTTAAGAAACTACCACTTGTTGAGTTTTGTTGTAAAGTCAAAGAAGAGTATCACAATTAATTCAAAATGGTATTCAGTTACTCCTCCCAACACATTCCTGTGCAGCTGGATGTATGCTTCAAACAGAACAACATAAAGACTTAATGCAGAAGCTGATAGGAGAATCCAGCTGTCTTCTATTAGGTCAAACAATAAGGAGATTTACAAAAATGTAAAACAGTTGCTTTCTTTCCCTAATCTTTTTTTTG
>SJYQ01012924.1:84462-127192 GCA_006410935.1 Redunca redunca | reverse complement strand
CAGCTTCGCGCTCTGCTGACCTGGCTTTGGGGCATGGCCTCGGTTGTCTGCCGCTGATGTCTGAGGTGACATCCCCCTTGCTTCAGTTGAGACCCATATCTTTCTCCCAAGGGACCCTCCAAAGGAGGAGCCGTGAACAATATCCCATCCCTCCAGAGCTGCTCCACCCTGTCATTTCAGTTTTTAAAAGATTCTTACTGGAGTGTAGAGGACTTCCCTGTAGCTCAAACGGTAAAGAATCTACCTGCAATGCAGGAGACCCGGGTTCAACCCCTGGCTCGGAAAGCTTCTCTGGAGAAGGGAATGGCAGTTCACTGCAGAATTCTTGCCCGAAGAATCCCTTGGACAGAGGAGCCTGGAGGGGCACAGTCTATGGGGTCACAGAGAGTCAGACACGACTGGACGATGCGTGTCAGGTGTGCCCATTGACTTGCACTGTTGTGTTAGTTTCACGTGTACTGTCATTTCTGTGAAGTGGTATCACTGGGACCAAATGAAAAGGGCAGAGTGGCTGTCGCCTGTGCAGGTGACACGTGTCTTGTAGCGGCGTGGTACTCAGGGTTTAGTGCACAAAGCCCAGAACTTCCTCCCGCGGTGCCCTGGGGCTGCGGACAGAGCAGGGGGCGCTCTTGCTTTCGGGACCCACTGAGGGAGGGGTGGGAACACTCAGAAGCGTGAGCCCTGCTGCTGCGGAGTCGCTTCAGTCGTGTCTGACTCTGTGTGAGCCCATGGACTGCAGCCCGCCAGGCTCCTCTGTCCATGGGATTCTCTAGGCAAGAATACTGGAGTGGGTTGCCATTTCCTCCTCCAGGGGATCTTTTTGACCCAGGGGTCGAACCCAGGTCTCCCGAACTGCAGGCAGATTCTTTACCACTGAGCCACTACCAGGAGGGTAACTGAAGAGTGTTAGGGGTTGCAGACAGAGATGCTAGTGCTCTACGTCGGGGGTTAGAAACCGCTCCAGCCCCACAAACGGGCCTCAGTGGGTCCAGGAAGCAACTTCTCCCCTGAAATTGCCTGTCTCAAGCTGTGTATGTGTATGTTTGCTTGTTGCTCAGAAGAGGGTCCAGAGCCTTTTATCAGCATGTCAGAGGCATCTGTGAAACCTGTTTGAGAACTAGTGGAGAAGAAAGGAACAGATGGTCAACGGAACCCTGGGTGGGACCCTGACTGATGGAGATGGACTCTGATGAGGAGCACTGCAGATGCTGCATTGCTTTGGAGGTGGGAGCACTCTTCACAAGCTCTAGACCCCGGATGTCCTGCGTCTTCAGCTCAGGGCACCCTTGCCCCTTGCACTGAGCTTCTGGCTCACAAAGGCCACTGAACCAAGATTCTGCTTGTGAAGTTCAAGGGCTTGACCTGGGGCTAGAGTTCTGGCCAGTCTCTGCTGGCAGGGCTGTTATTTTTGCCTGTACCCTGGACACTGGGGTTGTTTTTGGCAACACAAAATCAAGATGATGGAGAAATTTGGTGGGAAAGGGTAAAGTTTGCAAAACATTGTTGCTGAAATTGAGTGCTTTCCTTCCAAAAAAAAAAAAAAAAGGCAGTTGAAACAGTGTTACTGAATTCTTGGGTAGCCAGACAGAGATTAAGAGCCATCTGGGAGCAGGACTGAGTGCCTGTAGGTGGTGTTGGGACAGCAGGGTTGTCGGTGGGCAGGCTCTGCTCTCTTTCCGCCCTTGGCTGTCTCCTCCAGGCCTCCCCCGACTCCCCACCAGGGCCAGCGGGTGACCCCTCAGTTTGGGAGCTGTCTCAGTGCTGTAGCATGGCTAAACTGGAATAGTCTGAGTGAAACCAAATCTTAAATTTGCTGCCAGAAAGTAGGATATATATATTTTTTCCCTTTTAATTTGGCCACACCTCACACAAGTGGGATCTTAGTTTCCTGACCAAGGATCAACCCTGTGCCCCCTGCATGGAGTCTTAGCCACAAAACGGCCAGGGAAATCCCCAGAAAGTGGGATTTAATACTGCCCTTTCCCTTGGGGTCCAGCACTGAAACAAGTGCCGAGTGAATGAGAGTGCCCCCAGATGCCTCAGCAAATGGGTTCTCCAGCTCCGTGGGCACTGAGCTGGTTCCCATCGGGAGGGGGCCAGAGCCTGTGTGTGCGTCTGGTCCCATGGGCAGGGGACCACAGTGTGTATGTTCTGCAGAGATGGGCCATCCTGAGTAAGTGCCAGTGTCCCCTTGCCCTGCAGCTTGCTTGTCCTGGGGTGGGGGGAGCCCGAGCTCCCCTTCCTGCTGCAGAGACCCTTGCGCGGCTCCCTGAGTCCACGAGTGAGTGCCTGCAGGAAGCATCAACCCCCTGCCCCCAACCTGTGTGCAGACTGCGGTCAGCTNTGCTCTACGTCGGGGGTTAGAAACCGCTCCAGCCCCACAAACGGGCCTCAGTGGGTCCAGGAAGCAACTTCTCCCCTGAAATTGCCTGTCTCAAGCTGTGTATGTGTGTTTGCTTGTTGCTCAGAAGAGGGTCCAGAGCCTTTTATCAGCATGTCAGAGGCATCTGTGAAACCTGTTTGAGAACTAGTGGAGAAGAAAGGAACAGATGGTCAACGGAACCCTGGGTGGGACCCTGACTGATGGAGATGGACTCTGATGAGGAGCACTGCAGATGCTGCATTGCTTTGGAGGTGGGAGCACTCTTCACAAGCTCTAGACCCCGGATGTCCTGCGTCTTCAGCTCAGGGCACCCTTGCCCCTTGCACTGAGCTTCTGGCTCACAAAGGCCACTGAACCAAGATTCTGCTTGTGAAGTTCAAGGGCTTGACCTGGGGCTAGAGTTCTGGCCAGTCTCTGCTGGCAGGGCTGTTATTTTTGCCTGTCCCCTGGACACGGGTTGTTTTTGGCAACACAAAATCAAGATGATGGAGAAATTTGGTGGGAAAGGGTAAAGTTTGCAAAACATTGTTGCTGAAATTGAGTGCTTTCCTTCCAAAAAAAAAAAAAGGCAGTTGAAACAGTGTTACTGAATTCTTGGGTAGCCAGACAGAGATTAAGAGCCATCTGGGAGCAGGACTGAGTGCCTGTAGGTGGTGTTGGGACAGCAGGGTTGTCGGTGGGCAGGCTCTGCTCTCTTTCCGCCCTTGGCTGTCTCCTCCAGGCCTCCCCCCACTCCCCACCAGGGCCAGCGGGTGACCCCTCAGTTTGGGAGCTGTCTCAGTGCTGTAGCATGGCTAAACTGGAATAGTCTGAGTGAAACCAAATCTTAAATTTGCTGCCAGAAAGTAGGATATATATATTTTTTCCCTTTTAATTTGGCCACACCTCACACAAGTGGGATCTTAGTTTCCTGACCAAGGATCAACCCTGTGCCCCCTGCATGGAGTCTTAGCCACAAAACGGCCAGGGAAATCCCCAGAAAGTGGGATTTAATACTGCCCTTTCCCTTGGGGTCCAGCACTGAAACAAGTGCCGAGTGAATGAGAGTGCCCCCAGATGCCTCAGCAAATGGGTTCTCCAGCTCCGTGGGCACTGAGCTGGTTCCCATCGGGAGGGGGCCATAGCCTGTGTGTGCGTCTGGTCCCACGGGCAGGGGACCATAGTGTGTATGTTCTGCAGAGATGTGCCATCCTGAGTAAGTGCCAGTGTCCCCTTGCCCTGCAGCTTGCTTGTCCTGGGGCGGGGGGAGCCCAAGCTCCCCTTCCTGCTGCAGAGACCCTTGCGCGGCTCCCTGAGTCCACGAGTGAGTGCCTGCAGGAAGCATCAACCCCCTGCCCCCAACCTGTGTGCAGACTGCGGTCAGCTGTGCTCTGGCCAGCGTTCTCCAACACTACCATGTGCTCGGGTGACTTCAGAGCAAGGTATTATTTACCCTGCTGACGTCAATGAGAACATATCCACTGTCCTTCTCTGCAGCCTGAAATGAGCACCAGAGCTCAGGGAAGACAGCCACCGTCCATACTTTTCAAAATTCCACCCAAGGCCTGACGAGGGAATGGCCCTGCTTCACCCGCCTGCCATTCAGATCACCCGGGGTCTTAGAAAACAAGTTGTTTTTATTTTAATTCAAGAGGGTTGGAAAGGTAGAAACAGTACATTTTCCTTGCAGAAAATTACCCCATTTAAATTACGCTTGATACAAAGATCATTTATTAAACTGTATTTTAAGCAATTTTCTAACATTGAGTGACAGGTTACATTTTGATTTTTTTCACATTGGAGCTATTATGATTTGCACTCAAAATACCAAAGCTATTGAACTCACCATTTTTTCTTAGTAATTAAAAAAAAAAGCACACAGGAAAAAAATAACTATGATTAGATTAATTTTATCAAAAGTAACTCTTTCACAAACCAAACATCCAGCAAAGACCACCCTCCTCCCTTCAGAAATAAGCAAATAATCTTGCCCTTTCTACAAAGTGCAAATAGCTCTATCAGTTTTGTTTCCTAAATTGCAAACCCCAAAGAGAAGCAAACCTTTCTCTGTGGTTCTTTTGCCTTCAGAGATTTTGGATGGATTTTGCCATCAGTAGTGGGATGGTATCACCACGTGAATTTCCTTGACTGAGCAAATCTTGAACAGATAAGCATTTCACAGCCCCTAGCAAGGCCCAGTTATCTGTATTTGCTAATGTAACATTATACCAATCTAGGGTCACATTTTTCCAGGATGTTATTTTGTACTTCTATTTTTAAAGCTCCTCCCTACCCACCCACTTTGCCTCTGAAGACAAAAGTATTCAAAGTATGTTATTTTTTTAACTCTATGGGCCTTCACTGTAAATAACACTCCACCCCCCTCCTCAGGACTGTACTGAGCTCCTGATTCTTTTCTAAGCAGGACCCTTTCTTGGGGTTGAGTCTGTTCGTCTGCAATGGTGGCTAAAGCTGTGCAACTGGACCCCTTGGTATCAAGAAAGGGTGTGTCCTATTACCAGCTTCTGCAGGAAATTATTTTATCGTGGGAGATGGAGAAACGCGGCATCTCTGACACGAGTCTGAGCATCTGCAGTTAACTGGACACTGAAAGATGGCTCCTGTGGGCTCTGCGGCTCCCCGGGCCTCGCTCATGCACTGCTGTTACCTGGAGGGCAGCTCTTCCACCAAAGCCAGGCAGCAGTCGATTCGGAATAAGGTTTTGGGGACAAGGTCACGTTTATCCAGCGCTTAACCAACATGGGGGCTTTGCTTATATAGCTGTTTACTGGTGAGATGCCTCAACTGCTACTGAGGGAAGAGTGTCCCAAGAGCCTCCCTCAGCTCCTCTACTCCTGAGCTCTGTGGCTTGGACGTCAGTCTTCATAGAGCTTTGGTTTCCTCAGCTGTAAAAAATGAGGACTAACTGCTCAACTAATTTCATAGTACTGCTGTGAGGAATTAGCAGAGATCACTTGTGAAAGTGCTGGGTCAATCAATGTGCAGATAGAAGCTACTGCTCCTTTTGGACAGACGAGCTGAGTGCCTGGCAGGAACCAGCAAACCTACCCTGACTGCGGGCAGTGCTGCCGCGTCTTTCTCAGTCTCTCCAACAGCAGGTGCACGCCTCTGCCCAGTGTGTTGAAATCTGCATATGAGATGTGGGCAAGATGGTGGTATAACTGGGGCGAAACAAAGATGGGAGGGGCACTGTGAGGCCAGGGTCTGGGGGGTGCTGGGGAAGGCCAGCCTGGGTCCCCTCACGCCTTCCAGGGGCCGTGGGCTGACAGATAGCGCTCCGTCATCAGCCTCCTCCCTGGGACCACAGGCCGGGGAGTGCCCAACTACCAAACCTGTCAGAAGGGATACGCGGATTTGTTCAATTCTTTTGGCCCCAGTTTAGAAAGAGAGGCAGATGACACCGTTCTTGTCTTCCACACATCACTCTGTAGACAAGTTCTAGAAAAATTTCCAGAAGCAATAAAATGATCAAAGATCCCTGTCTGTACAGTGACTCCAACTTACTACCTGTTCTCCAGGTTCCACCTTTGATTTCTAGGCACCAAGAAACCGAGTGGCTCGAGTGGCTTCCGAGGAGGCAGCAGAGGCAGCCCAGTTCAGGGGTCCAGGTACAGCCAAGGTCAGCCCTCAACAGGCTCCACCACTGCTCACGGGACGTATTGTCTCAAAGGAGAACAAATGTGAAAAGTTAGCTGGAGTGAAATTTCTCTCCAGCCAACTGAAGTGTGTCTCCTCATCCAGGCTTTTAAATGCAACCGTGGCTGGAAAATTCTGACCCCAACACAGATAACCTGGGCTTGACTGCGCTGGGAGCACCCTGCCAGGGAAAGCATTCACTTCCTCATGTCCACACGTGTGAACTGCCCGCACCTGAGCAGGGCCTCCTCTTGACCACTACACACTTGGACCTCTGACCAGCCAGAGCGAAGGCGGCTGCTGCTTACCTTTCTTTCGTATCTGGTTGGCCAGCCAGTCACGCTTCAGCTGTGATCACACCCTTCTTCCCAACTCTGGCAATTAGGCAGAGTTCATTTCTCTAAGACCCACCCTTTCAGGCAGAGAGGAGGCCACGAGAGGGCGCCACTGCCTCCCCGGCAGGGCGCGGGCCCCGTCCCTCAGCGGCTCCGGCCAGCTCCTGCAGACTGGCTCAGGTCACAGCCCCAACGCTGAGGGAGAGAGGGACGCTGTCTGTCCTTGGAGGCGAGGTCTGATGCGAGGGAGGAGCCCTTCAGCTCCGACCTCCTGACGGGCCCCTCGTGTGGAGACTGGAGGACGGCTGGCATGGAGAACCTTCCTCCGGGGAGGGTGGCGGGCGTCTGCGTCGCCGTTCTGGGGACCCTCCACCCCGCCTGCTGTGCTAACGCGCTCTGTTTGCCTTACAGGGACCAGCGTATCAGCTGCATGCAAATCCTAGAGACACACTTCCCCAACTGGACACTGCAGAGAGAGTGCTTTTTCTCCCAAAGCACAGACTAATATCCCGGATTTAAAAAAAAAAGCATACACGAAAATAAAGTACCACACATATTGCACTTTTTGCTGAATGAAGTTTTTACCTCACGTTCGTCTCACCAAAGTGTCTTCAGAGGAGCCCGGTTTACAAGAGGGTGATGCTAACGGTTATCATACAGTAGTGTACACACACTGGTGTGAGACAGACTGCAAAGGCGTCATTCCAGAGTACCTCTCTTATAAAAAGAGTAGTACAAGCCTTCTTAGTGTTACTTTAGTATTTGTGAAGAGAAAACAGCTTGGAGGCTCACACAGGTCACTAGTCAGGGGACAGAGCAAAGGAGATGGTCAGATGGGGGTGGGAAAATGCCTGACTGAACAACAGAACCAGCCTCCTCTCACCAGCTTACATTTCAGAGAATACAGATCGTTATGGAATTTATTGATTTCTGCTTGAAATGAATGAGAAAAGCAAACAGGAGCTTACAACACAGTCCAGCAGGACGGGTCATGCTCCTCGATTGCGGTCTGAACAGACCCGGGCACTGCTGGGTGCTCCCCGGGGCCCACCTCTGGGGCCGTGACACTCCCCCAGCCTCTGCTGCCTCATCCGTCAGCCCAGTGGTCCTGGGCTCAGCGGCTCATGGCCTGGCCTGCAACTCTGCCATCCTAGGGACTCGGAATGAGCGGACCCCGTCTTCAATCTAGAAGGCATTTAATTTCATAAATATTATAGCACTTCTGTAGAACATTTTGGGAAAACATCCTTCAGTCTAAACAAATCAAGCTTGTTTTACAACTGGCTTATTTTGCAAAAACTTAGAACAGATTAGAGATCTTAACAAAAGGATCTCTTAAACAATGTTGCCTATTTCACAAAATCATCCATCTTAAGCATGAGGAGGAATAAACAATTCGTAGAAGGAGCCTACTTCCTTCTTGGGTTTCTGCTGCGTCTTATTCAATCACAAAAACAAGTCCTCCACACCGCCCTCCCGTGCTCAAACTGAGTCCAGCCCCGAGCAGAGTGCCTGCGGGGCGTGGCCCCCACAGAACCCCGAGACCCTGCGCGCTTCTCCTCGCCTGCCGGGCACGCACTACAGAGGAAAGGCACCTTAAGGGTGTTTTCTAGATGCAGCATCAGTGTGGTATCTCTCTTCTCTGTGCTTTAAGGGAGATGCTTTGTGCTTACGCGTTCATCTGCTCACAGGGCAAGCCATTCTAAGGGACAGAGACGAGAGTCTGTAAATAATACTGAATTTGTGTCACTTGGATCTTACTGTCCCAATGACAGATTACTCATTATTTCTAGGTTACACAGTCAACTAGCTGTGGCATCTTTTTTCACGTACTCTGAAGACTGAATTGTAAGGGTTCAGTTGTACGAGTAATATATCATATGTTTGGCAGATGAATCTGCTCAAATGGTTAACACATCTGTGGTCTTCTGAATATTGCTGTAATACTTGAACATTTCATTACACGTCAAAACTCTAAGGAAATTAAGGATGTGATTCCCACATGGTGGAAAACAAATTCTGAAGTGACTTTGGATTTAGCGTTGACATAAATGGAAAACTTGGTTTCTACAGAAAAGAAATTGTTAAAGCGTGATCTGGGGGAGGGGAAAGGCACAGCACTACCACTTCACATGGGAGATAAAGTTCATTTTTCCTCGTCCTTAAAATTTCTAAGCCCTATATGAAACTGTCCAAATATACAAAGCTCAATAAACAACTAGCAACACCTAGTGTAAAGTCAAAGTAGTTATTACATTTTTAAAAGAGACACGAGGTCCTCTACAGACCAACTGCCCCAAACCGGAAGTCTCCACAGAAGACCGTGCGGGAAGAGCCCGTCTTCCCCGGCCCGGGGCTGCTGCTCTTGACCGATTCTTGACTTTCCCGCCCCTGGTCTCCACTGCCGCGTGTCTCTTGGTTCCACAGGTGGCATCTTTGGGAGCTCTCAGGACACTCTGACACTCTGGAACCCAGGGACCTTCTGAGGAGGTGTGTCACCCATGCTCGGATGGAGGTGACCGCTGGTCTCAGGGGTCAGGACCCGCTGTTAACTCAGTGGACCCTGAAACAGAGCTCACGCTCTACCGTTTTGAGTGGTCTCGGGAACACCATGCATCAGCAGCTCAGTACGTAACGATTCAGCGACAAAGTACAACTTTTATTTCTTGTGCATCAGTTTCAATATGTATTCTTGATTTGCCTTTGAGGAACATGCCGTTGCTTATTTCAGTGAAAAATATATTGCCTTTATTTTTTTCCTGCTTTCACCGAGGTTTCCCTTGATGAACTGATGTAGTTTTGTGTAAAACCTAGGTCTGGATGTCTTTTTCTTATGAAACTTTTCTTGGTGCCTCCGCTGAGAGCTCGCTCCACTTGACCTAAGGGCATGAGCTGCAGTCGACAACCGCGTTCCGGCACTTGCCACAGAAAACCACGGTGGGACAGAGCCAGCAGGAGGTGACACCTGGCTGGCCGGCCCTCCAATTCCAGTTGGGTGACTTGACCTCTTCCCCATCAGGGAGAGGGCGGGGAAAAAGAGCTTTTAAATTTAAAAGGCTGGAATGAAAATAGAAAGACAACACTCTTTTCACCCAACCCGCCTCACTTCCTGTGAAGCTGAGGTTAATTTACCAGGACGTAGCCGCTGTGCTGTGGATCCACGGCTTCCAGCATTTCACAATCAAAGAGTCCGGGGAACTCGGAAAGCGCCAGAGTGTCGTAGCCGGAGGGGGCCTCCTGCAGTCCTGAGCTCCTGGGACAGTCTGGCCCATCCATGCTACTCTGCGGGGTTCCATCCGCCGGGTACTGACCCGGAGTGGGATGCTCAGGCTCCGGGGAGGCCGCGCCCGGCAGCTCACAAGTCTGATAGAACTGTAAGGGGGCCGGAGCGCCCCCCGACTGCGGCGGCGGCGGGGACCCGTGGGCCCCCGGTGAGGCGGGCAGCGGCTGCAGCCGCATCTCCGGGTACGGGCTGAGGAAGGGGCTGAACGGCATGTGCTCGGAAGCTGGCTCCAGGACGGGGCTCAGGGGCTGGGTCAGGCTGAAAGGCGGCGACGGCTGGGAGGGCGGCGGCGTCTCCTGGTGGGGAAGGGGCTGTGGGTACGAGCTCTCTGCTATCTGCATCTGATTAAAATATGCCTGCAGCTGGGACTGTTTCTGGAGGAAGAGCCGCTTCTGCTGGAGTCTAAGTTGGCAATACCAAAAGAAAGAAGTTTAGGTCTTCTTCAGTGACGGCAATTCTAATGTAAATCCAGTATCAGTCATTAGCGTCCGTCCTCCCACTTCTCTCTTTCCCAAGGCAGGAAAAAAACAAAAAAACAAACAAAAAAAACGGGAGTAGGAACCAGTCATGTTTGGTTTTTTAAACCCAGTCTTATTTTTTGTCTCTCAATTCTGGCTGATCCCTCAGTGCTCAAGTGAACACAGTGAATTCCTTTTCTCTAAGACCCTTGGGTTTTTCCTCCCTTTGAAGCAAGGGGCACACTCCCCATCCTCGGGTTCTGAGGGGGGGGTGGGCCTCTGGAGGACCATGGATTAGGGGACATCTACCTTGCTCAGCTGGTAAAGAATCTGCCTGCAGTCTGGGAGACCTGGGTTCGATCCCTGGGCTGGGAAGATTCCCTGGAGAAGGGAATGACAACCCACTCCAGTACTGTGGCCTGGAGAATTCCATGGACTGTGTAGTCCATGGGGTTGCAAAGAGTCGGACACGACTGAGCGACTTTTACTTTCACCTTGACTGAGATGCTTCTACTAGGGAGTCCGGACAGCACCTATTACTACAAGGGAAGCTGGACACCTTCTTTCCAGTAAAACCCACTTAAACTGCATTAGCTCCCAGTTCCTGAATGCTTAGGTTTATTCACAGACCAGAGAGGAAACACCAGGAGAAAATGAAAACAAAGCAGGCTTAGGGCTGCTCTTCTCCAACAGGCCTATATTCCACAGACAGTGGAATATCTGTGTTAGCATATGGAAACCTGTTGTCCTGGTACAGGGAAATTTTAGAGGGAAGGACAATGCACCCAGCTGAAGTCAGCCACAAAGAAAGTGACCTCTCTGGCTGACCACCGTCTCTCACCTATGTTCTTGCAGCTGCTGTTCCAGGCTCCGTGGCGGTTCTTTGCAATAAAGCTGACAGGTGTTCTGGGCTTTTGACAGAAGGCCGGGCTTCTAGAAAAGCAGAAAAAATACAAGCATGACATGCTGTCATCTAGGACACAGTCATCAGCCTGTACTTCTGCCTGGAGGATGAACGCACGGGAGTCCTCCAGAAGCTGCGGGCTGCAGGGACTGACACTTGCTCGCTGAGAGCCTGGGAGAGCCTTGGGTCAGCAGGCCTGGGAGAGCCTGGGAGAGCACTGGGTCAGCAGGCCTGGGAGAGCCTGGGAGAGCACTGGGTCAGCAGGCCTGGGAGAGCCTGGGAGAGCACTGGGTCAGCAGGCCTGGGCTGTCTCAGTCCCAACCTGCTTCACTTTCCTGTCTCTAAAGTCCTCCAGGACCAGGAGGTTCATGGAGACTAAGAACAATGAGAAAAGTCGAGTTAAATCTCTAGCAAAGGCACCTAATGAATGAGCAAGTGATTCATTCTTTATGGGATCTAATATTTTCAAGCACCAACAGAGAGCTTATGGTACCTTTTTGCTAAGTATTAAGAGGCATAAGGGCTTCCTAGGTGGCACTAGCAGTAAAGAAACTGCCTGCCAGTGCAGGAGAGACCTAAGAGATCCGGGTTCGATCCCTGGGTCAGGAAGATCCCCTGGAGGAGGGCATGGCAAACCTCTCCAGCATTCTTGCCTGGAGAATCCCACGGACAGAGGAGTCTGGTGGTCCAGGGTCACAATGAGTCATGACTGAAACGACTTAGCACGCACACGAGAGGCGTCAAACAGAGGCAAAGAAGCCAGAGTTCCCTTCCCTGCTGCTCAGTGGCAGCACCCTTCCCAGGGGTCTGAGGACAAGCCTTTTTCTGCTGCCAAGATAGAGCAAAAGGCTAAGTCTGAACATGTTTCTAGAAACTACAAATGAAGAGTCAGACCTGCTTGCCTATAAAGGAATTAAGCAGCTACCCAAAATAAATACCAAGCAGAATAGGTTCCTGCTGTGCAGAGAGGCAGAGTGGGGATGATCACGGTGAGCCAGAGCGACAGGGGGAGGAGGATCCCACCTGGAGTCGGTGCTGTAGGTACTGGGCCTCCAGGCTGTGGCGCTGGGAGAGCTGCGGTTGTGCGCTGCCCCCGGGGAGCGCAGACACGCTCTTCTGCTGTGGAGGCGCTTCCTCCTGGGGAACGAGGGGGGGACAAACTTTCAGTTTCCCATGTGGGAGAAAGTTTCAGATCTGAGTGGAAGCATCTTGGCAAACGTCCAAGGGGAACTCCAACTCTGTTAAGACTTAATCCTCAAGGCTTTTACGTAACTAGTAGGCTGAGGGTCAATCACTTTACAGAAGAGGAATATGGGCTTCCCCAGATGGCTCGGTGGTAAAGAATCCACCTGCTAATGCAGGAAATGTAGGTTTAGTCCCTGGGTCGGGAAGATCCCCTGAAGGAGGAAGTGGCAACCCACTCCAGTATTCTTGCCTGGAGAATCCCATGGACAGAGCAGCTTGGTGGGCTACAGTCCACAGGGTCGCAGAGAGTCAGACCCGGCTGAGCAACTGAACAACAGGACGAATGTGTGCTGTTTACCCGCAGTAAAGGATGATCGAGGCAGTACAGGAGCAAGGGCCCCTGCCGTCACTCGCAGCTTATTCCCTTCTTGTGGGCATCAAACGCTCTAAGACTCCTGATGTACTGAACATGGGCTCACACAAAATGAATTACATCAACAGCCATTTTTTTTGTACTTTTAGCACAAATAACTCACAGTATTTAATGAAGTGATATCACATCAAAAATAAATGGCCATAAGCTTCTCATTTATGTTAATACTGGTGATCTCTGTGTGTGTATGTGTGTATACACATGCATGGTCGGGGGAGGGAGTTCCAGGGAGACTAAGAGGGAATCCATATAGAATCCATATAGAATCTGTGCGATGAGCTGAGCAGAGCATGAGTGTCTAGGCTTCCACATAGTACTGACCACCTGGGCCAGTGGGGGTGGGCCTACCCAGCCTGTCAGGCAGACAACAGCAACACAGAAAGCTTTCAGGCTGCGGGCTTTCCAAAGGGACATGTCTGCTCCAGGAGGAGGAAATCCTCTGAATGAGATGACACACCTTCAGGACAGACTCATGCCTCATTTTCACACAGCCACGGGGGCAGGGCCTGGAGCACCCACCTGCGGGCAGCTGCTGGCCAGGTCCTGGAGCTGAGTGGCGGGAGAGGCCAGGCTGGGGTCTGCCTCTGAGCCCATCTGTTCATAGAGCAGCTGCACTTTGTTCAACTCTAGGATTCCTTTGGTTCTAGCCAGATTCTGAAGATGCTGTCTAAATGCTACAATTCCTGAAAGAAAGAACAGTGGCCAAATGGTTTAAATAAAATACAAGGCCTTTCAAGTGAGCACAGGTATGAAACCAACATGGCAATGGACCCCAGGGAGTCCTACAAGAGAAGCGCCTAGGGCCCGCGGAGAGCGCACCTTGGGTGAGGGAGGTATCTGACGCCCGGCGGCCCTCTCTGAAGCTCACTGGAGACCTGTTGTGGGCCTCGCGCTTCTGGGCGCTCAGGGCCTGCATGGCGGGGTTGGCAGGTCTCAGGCTCACGAAGGGAGACGTCATGCGGGGTGAGGGCGGGTTGGCTAACATCATGTCCTTGAGGGAAGGGTTGTCCTCAAGAAAGTGCAGGTCCCTCTGAACAGACCCCATATCATACTCAGAGTCCACACTGTCAAGGGAGGGGTTGTCACTCATGGAGAAAATTTTCCCTTGAAGAGAAAAAAACAAAACAAAACACCAAGATCACCACCAATAAACAGCATCTTCTTAGAGCATGGAATACAAAGCATGGCCAGTGTGAGTTTCCACGAATACCATGTCTTCAACCTCCAGCCAGAACGTTTTTTCAAAACTTTTTAACCTGTCAACTGAATCAGCTTTGAATCTTGTGGGGGAAAACACTTCCAGAATTTGGGACCGTATGATCTCTGCCATTCCAGAAGAGCCAGAGTCCTTGATGCATTACGTAGCTCTCGGATGAGTCCCGGGAGTTGGGTGTGGGGGGTGAGGGGCAACTCACAGCCATCCCAGTTTAATCTCTGTGAGTTGCTGAGCAGGCCTAATCTCAACTCCTGCTGAATGCTGTCCACAAAGGAACAGGAGACAAACAACATTCCAGGAACTGGCTGGGATCACGACTGTCTCTTGCAGCGGATGACACAGATGCTGCTGAGACTCAGCCCGGTGCTTGCTAGAAATCATACCTGAACCGGGCACCACGACCAGCTGATTGGTCACTTCCGACAGCGTGTGCCGCCTCTGCCCGCTGCGTGTGGATTGGAAGGTGTCGAAGGCCTGACTGGGCTCTTCCTCGGCTTCGCCTTCGGTCTCCAGCCCTTCATCGATGGAGGTCTCCATCATGTTGCTCGGCAGGGACTGGCACCCCTTCCTTGCCAGGACGGGAGGCACAGGGTCCAGGAGACAGCCGTTTACCTAAATGTCAGGGGCAGAGGGACGCGAGAGGAACCATCAGCTGCTGCAACATTTGAAAAATCCACAAAGGCAAAAATGTCAAGAGATCTGCGCCAATCAGAAATTAAGTAAAATATTGAAAATGTCCATATTTGTTACCAATGACAACTGTGTAGACTACAAGTTACGGCAAGTCAACCGCAGCACTAAGAGACACAAGCCCGTTATGTCCCAAAGCGGTGCTGCCTCCCAGGCTTCTCTGAGTCATCATTATTACAATAAACAATTTTTTTAGTGGTTTCCAGATGAATAGGGCATATTAGCTTCAAGCCTACCAGTTATTATTATTTTTAAGAGGGGAAAAGAAGAGAGGGAAGATGAGATTTAAAAACATCCTATTGCATGGCTCATTGGTAAGAAAAGAGGAGTCATCAGCATTCTTCTAATTTTCAACCACAAAATATACAAGAAGGCTCCAGATATTTATGTTCAGAATCTAAGTACCTGCACATTTGATTTAGTCTTCACCTCGGTCTATGGACCCCAGGAATGGAAAAGAGAATTCTTTAAAGATGCACATAACACAAAAAGGAGTGAAAAAAAAAAATCCAAATGGCAACTGGCCAAAGCCTTCCATTATAGAATAACAAATGACTCACAGGCCCGGAATTCCAGCAGAGGTTAACGAGCACCAAGGCTCGGAATTCTCTTTCCTCCAGCAATATACCGGGTGTGCACACTTCCTACCCCAAGGGGAAGAGCTCGGCACAGCTCCTGAGTGAGAACTCTGCCTGCCCCTGCAGTTGCCAAGCAAACCACCTCGAGGCGGGCAGGAACGGCACACAGAGGGGAGTTGTGGTTTCAGTTCTGGCTGTAAAAGCCCCAGTGAGGAGGCAATTATTTACCTCATTACCTTAACCATTCCCCTGTGGAAACCAATCCAACTTTCTCCCGTGAATAGCTGCTCAGGAGCAGCCAGGCGCGACACTGCGTTCCCAGAAGCACTTTCACCTGGAATACACCCTCGAGAGCTATTGTTTCCTCTGGAAGCAGGAGAGGCTCATGCATGTGAGAGGGGACGTGGAACTGACCATGCCAGACGCAGGCCACTTTCCTCTTATGGCAGCCACTCCGGAGGCGCTGCGAGGCCCTTTATTTGGAGAGGGAGACTTGGGTGACTCAGATGGTTGTTTGCTTGGGGGAGGGGACAGTTATTCCATAAAAAACTGTTCTGGGGCTGGAGCCATTACTAGGGGAAGGCGGCTAATGCACTACAAGGTTTTAAAGTGACAAGTGGTCGTTCAAAGTGAAGGATGACAGACGCTCTTTTCCTAGACCGAGACGGATCATGGCACCAGGAAACAACAGCTCTGAATGCTGGCCAGCAGCAGTCAGGGCCCCCTTCCCCCTTCCCCAGATGAGTGTTTCCTTTTGAGGACAGGACTTCAAAACACAGTGTGAGTGAAAGGCACATTTTCCAATAAAGAGCTTTTGCCTTTCCTTAAACTCGATCAATCACTTCACTTCTGATAAGAGGTCTCACATGCAGTAGGCAGCATACAGGTAGGAGTCAAGACCCTCAGAAACTCTACCCGTAACTAAGAACACCCCTGAGCTTGCAACAAATACAAGATTCTAGTACAGGAGACTGGTAGACTGTTACAGACTGAATGTTTGCATCTCCCCTTAAACTCACACACTGAAGCCCTAACCCCAGGGTGACTGTACTTGGAGGTGGAGTCTCCAGAGAAATGTAATTAAATCAGGTCTCAAGGGTGGGGCCCTGATCTGGTAGGATTAGTGTCCTTACACAAAGAGACCCTAGAAAACTCTTTCTATATATAGGAGAGCATCGAGGAAAGGCCACGGAACGACATGAGAAGGCAGCCCTCTACCAGCCAGGAAGCGCCCTTACCAGAAATCATACTGGCCACAACCTTGATCCTGGACTTACAGCCTCCAGGAACTATTACGAAAATAAATTTCTGTTGTCTAAGCCACCCAGCTTGTGGCATTTTACATGGCAGCCTGTGCTAACACAGCAGACTAATGCATAGTACTAGCCAGTGAGTCTGGAGGCTGGAACCTGCCTTATTTAATTCATATCTTAAGTGCCTGGCAAGTTTGGCATATATTGAAGAGGATTAAACTTCAGCTCTTATTAGGAAAGTTGCTTAACTTCTACAAAGCTCATTTTTTTCCCACTTGTAAAATGAGAGTAAAGTTTTCCAGGAGGGATAACTAAAGCATTGTATATATTATCATCATTTCTTGACTGAAGATAATACTTTATAACAATAAAATTGTTTAAAGCATGAGAATAAAGCAACATTTTCTTTTAAAGCATTTTTACCACCTTGAGGCAAATTAAAATAAACAAACAACCAGGTAAGGAAGGAAAGAACTGGATAACCCCAATTCTGGAAATTTATCCTCAGGAAATAATCAAAGCTGGTCAAAAATTTAGACATAGGGATATTCGTATCCCTGAAGCATATATAAGGCAGCAAAAAAATTTAAAGTACTTGGTATCTAAAAATAGGCAACTAGTTAAATAAGGGTACATCTAATATAAGGCAGTTGTTAAATATAACCCATGCTTTCAAAGATGATTTCATGGTATGGAAAAAAAAATGCCCATGATATTTTATGTAAAAGCAGGTTTCAAATTATATATAACAGAATAAGATTTTGTTTTAACAAGACTACCTACGTGCTGAGTCACCCTATACTCATCCACCCACCCATCCATCTATCTATCCATCTATAACATACTCTAAGGAAACATGTCAAAAATGGGCTTACCTTTGTTTTGGGTAGGGGGATTATGAGTAAGTTAATTTTTTCCTTTATCCCTCTCTGAATTTTCTGTGTGTGATTCTGATTGATGTTTTTTCATTTTAAGTTAAAAAATTCAAATTCAGAGGAATTTCTCGCCTTGACTAAGTTTTAGAGGTTAAAACTATTAAAGGTTTTTGACGATCCTTTTTAGACTCTGTCTTTCGTGTGCTACCTTTATAATTAAAATATTTAAAATGTCAATAGAGGTGGAACAGCTCTACTTCACAGTTTCACAGTTTCCTTCCACTCTCCAGCTATGAAGATGGCAACTCGGAAAATCGTTTTATTATAACCTCTAATAAGATGTTAAAAGTATCTGCACGTGTGTTTGTGTAAAGTCTGTTATCCCCCAAAAACTCTCAAAAGAGAAAGACTAGCCTTGCAGGCTTGCTCTGCCCCTGGATGGGCCTCTGTGCTTCCCGGGGGTCGTGGTGACTGCTCAGAGTTGGATGACTGTCTCAGAAAGGTGCTATCTTTTGCAGCAATCCCAAACCCATGTTTCCACACAGACTCCCTGAAGGATTTTACCGACAGTTTTAAGGTGAAGTTGAAAACTTCCGGGAGGGAAAGAGAGGTGAAACCTCTGAGAGGCACAGTGCCTGCCAATCGCGAGCAGAAATGATGGGGAAACACATCAGTTACTCGGCATCCTTGAGACGACAAACAGGCACTAGAGTGAGGGATGTGAAGCCAGACCAGCAACAGAGGGCCAGTGTCTGTCGGAAGGTTTTGCGTGTGTGCTTATTTATGGGCCCAGAGACAGAGGTGCTAGGGAGGCAAGAGGCACAGAGAACACCGCTGACAAATGAAACGCTCCACGAGTAAGACAGCAGAAGGCTACGGCCCGGCCGGGCGCCAGGGTGGCCCTGTCAGTGTGGGTGGCCGGTTCCAGCGTGGCACTGCTCTTCCTACAAATGCAAATATGCCATCTAGCTTCTGTCTGTATCTTTCACAAAATCATTCATTTCCTGTCTGTTTCCTGGTTACGGTAACAATCACAAGCTTTAAAAATAGCCTGCCCTATATAATACGGCAGACAGTGCCCAATCTGTGTTTCGGGCCTGATGCCCTTACAGCCAAGCTTTCAGCACACTGCATTTTAATTTTTTCAAGGGAATTAGATTTTAAAAATATGAATCATGTTGTCCCAATTTATGTCTAAATTTCCGGGTGGGAATGTAACAGTAGTTTACCAGGATCTGAACGTGCCAGGCAACCGCAGGCAGAGGAAACAGACTGTCCACAGGAAGTGGCCTTGTCCTCCAGGACACGGACGCTAACTCCTGGTGGTCGGGAACCCAGCAGCCTAGCTTCAGGCTGCCTTGATTACGCTCTAGCTGAACTCATTACTTAACTTCCGAATCAGCTCTACCTCTGTTTCTGAAAATGGCATTCACCTTCCTGATCCTCAAGGCTCATAATGCTGTCCTTGGTTTGGACTTCTAACAGTCTATCAGTTTTATCTGTGCAATCTCGTTTATACCATCGCCTCTTGTCCAGTTTCACGGGCACCATGTAGCGCAGTCTCTTATCAATCTCCCCTGACACACGCTCTAGCCTTCCACTGTCCTTGTCACCAGAATCTCTCCCACTCAAGGCAGGCTATGGACATTTCCAAGATTATTTGTTAAGTACAACATGGATCATGGTACTTCCTTATCAAAAAAATCTTCAGTTGTTTCCTGGAGAAGTCCATCTGAGAAAAACTCTCCTGATAATACTGAAACATGACCCCATGCTGAGAGCCTCAGACTAGACAGAGTCTATCCCTTGGCTTTGCCATTCAAGGCAGGCTATTTGTCTTTATTTTGTACGACTCCCCTTCACGGGCCCGCTCCCTCAGCCATGCTGAGCTCTGGCTCTGACCTGTAGGGAAGGGGCTTTCCTGACATTTCCCCTCCGTGGAGACAGCCAGCACACCCTCGTTGCCATCTATCCTGATTTTGTCTCTTAATTCCCAGCTCTGACAGTTAAACCAAGGACATTACTGATCAAGGAACTGTCTCCTAGTCTTGCAGCAGTTAAATTTTTGTCTCTTTTAGGGACCGGTCATGTATCAATGTACTCAGTTCTCGGCCTCACCGCTGTTAGTGATGTACCATGTCTCCTCTGCTAGACTACAGACTTTAAGGCAGAATTAATGTCTGAGTCATCTTTTTATTGCCTAATGAGGCTAAAAGACAGGAAACGAATATTTATTGAGTATCTACAATTTGCCTAGAATCTCATACACATTCTCTAAATTAATCCTCACAACAGTCTCATAAAGTTGGTATCCTTGTTTTACAAGAGAGAATGTAAGTTCAAAGAAATCAGTCACTTTGTCCAAGTTCACACAGCCAGAGAAGAAATGAGTCTATTTTAAACATGCTCTAAGACCTGCCCATTAATGTGATCTTCAGGATATCACTTGATGCTAAGTATATAAAACAAATAAGAAGTGGAATAAATATCCACTGGGCTTCCCAGCTGGTTCAGTGCTAAAGAATCTATCTACCAAGCCCGAGACCAGAGTTTGATCCCTGGGTCGGGTAGATCCCCTGGAGAAGGAAATGGCATCCCACCCCACTATTCTTGCCTGGGAAATTCCATGGACAGAGAAGCCTGGCGGGCTACATTGAGGGGTCACAAAGGAGTCAGGACATGACTTAGCAACTAAACAACAACAAATATCCATGAAATGAGAGGAGCTATCAGCGTCCACATACTAAAAGCCAACTTTATACAGCACACCAGAATAAACTTATCTCCTTTAGGTTATGTTCAAACTGGACACACAGAGATATTTAGTTGAACAGAAAAGGCTCATCGTCTTGTAGCTGCAGCAGATGCCGAGGAGGAGCCACAGTAACAGGCAAGGCCCAAGTCAGCACAATAGTCTCGTTTTTGTTTTCAGAACCACAGTTGGCTTAAAAAAAATTAAAAACCTATGAGGGATCTAGAACTTGTGAGAAGAGACTGGTTAAGGAAACAGAAGGAAGAAAGATTCTGAAAAGTACACGTGAGATCTGACGAGTTACATACTCGTGGTGAAGACAAGATGGAGAGGGAGCCGAGGTCATCTCTGGACAGGTTCCTCAGGTCTTCTGCACACAAACAACCCTCCCGAGTGCCTTGAGGAAATGACAAAGTTCAGCTAAGCCAAAGTACAACGTCTGCGGACCAAGCTGCCGGCTCCAGCCAACCTGCAAGCTCCTGGTCTCTCAAACACGTGCGTACCTTTGGAGTGTCGACACACTCTTCCTCCATGAACGCTGCCTCTGCCTGACAGCCAGGCGTGGGGAACGCGAAGGCGTCCACGGTGGATGCCTGGGGGAGGAGGGCAGATCGCATGGCTCGCACGCTGGGGGACTGCACGGTCGCCGGGAGGCCCACAGTCTGCGCCTGTGAACAGGGCAAGAACGGAAAGTTCGGGAACATTAATCCTCGCTTTATATACAGAAATGTACAAATCCCTTGAAATAAGACGATTTTTCCTGGTGCAATGAAAAGATAAACAGTGGTTTGTTGGAAACTCCAGAAAAGGTGTGAGGAAGTATGTACAGGTATAGGGATCCATCTGAAGCAGTCTCTGCCATCATGCTGAGACAGGCTGTACAGAAGTTTGTTCCTGTTCCACGGCGAGGTGCATAACTTTCACAGATATGACAAGAAAGCTAGTCTTTTCCAGGAAGGTAAGGATGTTCTTTTTTTCCAATTCAACAAACATGTATCATCCGTATCCTTAAATATATTACTCTGGAAAGATACAAAGAAGCATAGAACAGTCCCAGTCTCAAGGAGAAGGAGCTCAAATTGGAACCAGAGATGGATACGCACACAACTAACTGTAACACAAAGTACACTGCAATAAGGGCTATCTACCTGCATCTTTTTTTTTTTGGTAGGCTGTGTGGGGAGAGATGCTACGTATTTCTTGGCAAGGATGTGTGGGAAGAGGAAGAAGATAGAAGCAGCAGCTGCTTGGCCAGGGCAGGAGTTTCCTTCTCTGAAGGAGACGTGCAGACTAAACCCAGCCTTTTTGTCCAGCAGAAACAGAGATGCTGACTGCTGAGCAAGTTATGTTCATGAAGTCAGCCTCCTCTAGGACGTCCATTCTCCATGTCTCTTCCATTGCACTCTCTAAGTAAACAAGTATTACAAACTCTTCCTTTGAAAAATCATTTAAAAGAAATTTTCCTTTATGACAATGGTACAGAATGACTGGGAAGATGACACTGTTGGGTAATCCTTTCCTCCCCATCTCTTTAAAACTGGCAGAATAATTTCTTAGATCTCTTTTGAACATAACAGACATTGCAAAACATTGGAGGGAACAATCATCATACCAGTTTCTAAAAGCAGAGGAACGGCCTATATTTTTTCTGCCATTATCACTTCAGGAGATACAGGATGGTGAGTTTTAAGTTCAAACAAATGAAAAGGAACAGAATGGTATGATGCTAGCTTTTCCTTTCCCAAGACCTGGGTTTGATTTCTGGCTCCATCACTTACTAATTGTGTGAACTTAATCAGTTACCTAAACTCTTTTAATCTTATTTTCTTCACCTCCTGAAAAGGGCATAATATCTACTACACAGTGAAGTTAGGATTGTAACAGGCAACGTGTAAAGTCCTTCACTCAGTAATGTTGATTCCTTTCTCCTTCTTTCTAAAGTCTTAGATGATGACACAATTTAATATAGGAATTAGACGGCAAAATGAATATACACTTTTGTTCTCAGATACTACCTAACGGTTCTGAGTTAAAATTTTAGACTGGTGGTTTTCAATAATGGAGGGTATGTTAGAAATATACTTTATCCTTGACTATACTTTGAATATAGAGTATGCTTTATATTCCAACATTAACATCATTAGATATACTGCATGAAATAAAGAATAAAATATAGCAGTAGTAAAGTGTTGGTATTATATGGATGCTAAAAAAAAAAAGAAAGAAAATGCACTATATACATTCTGAGCATGATAAAGAAATAGCTTTTCTTCTATCAGTGCTCCTCAGGTCACTTTAGAAACTAAACATTTTTTTTTTCCTTTTCCAGCATTACTCATTTAAATTAACTGTTTTAGCCACAATGTAAAAATTAAACTTCCTAATAAAGTTGATATATTCTCCCTGCTCTTATCATTGTCTTTTCAATCAAAGGATAAAGTTAAACTTTTGATTTCCCTTTCCTAAATTTACTTGACTGCTCCTTCTTATTAGGGCAAAGCATTACCTATAGACACTGAGCTGGAATAGAGACCCCCAACATGACAACTAGGATAGGGTGTTCTTCTTACTTCCTGCCTCTTGTTAGCTGTGACTTTTTAAATGGCAGGATTGTGCTGGGCCAGATCAAGCATAGCACATTTTTCTTGGCAACTTTCACATCCAACCTGGACTACAAGAGCTTACCGTGAACTTGGTAAGGACAGAGACATAACACATTTTATTGTGACAATCACCTCATAGGAAATACAATGACAGACTTAGAGGTCTGCTTTTTAGGATTCTTGGAATCATGGAATTAAATAAATATTTTTGGTACAAGTTATGGTATAAGTATTCAAACAGCATGCCCAACACTAAGAAGTGAACTAAGTAATATGCTATTATAATAAATAGATGGTTGATTACTATCCCAAGCAAGCAGATATTACCCGTTTCTTCAAGAAACACGACTGGCCATAAACACGACTGGCACATGAAAAAATGCTTGACATCATTAATTATTAGGGAAATGCAAATGAAAACTGCAAGGCGATGCCACCTCACACTGGTCAGACTGGCTGTCATTAAAGAGTCTTCCCTGGTGGCTCAGACAGTAAAGAATCTGCCTGATCCCTGGATCAGGACGATCCCTTGGAGAAGGAAATGGCAACCCACTCCAGTATCCTTGCCTGGAAATCCCATGGACAGAGGGGCCTAATGGGCTGCAGTCCATAACGCTGCAGAGTTGGACACGACTGAGTGACTAACACAAACAAAAAGTCTACAAATAAATGCTGGAGAGAGTGCAGAGAAAAAGGAATCGTCATATACTACTGATGGGAGAGTAAGCTGGTGCAGCCACTATGGAAAACAGGGTGGAAGTTCCTCAGAAAACTAAAAATAGTATTACCATACGATCCCGCAATCCCACTTCTGGGTGTATATCCAAAAAAGAAAAAAAACCACTATAGAGAAAGCGGGACGTTCGGCTTGTGAGCGGGAACTTCTCGGTCGCACACGGAAAAAGAACGATTTAAAAATGGGTGATGTTGAGAAGGGCAAGAAGATTTTTGTTCAGAAGTGTGCCCAGTGCCATACTGTGGAAAAGGGAGGGAAGCACAAGACTGGGCCAAACCTCCATGGTCTGTTTGGACGAAAGACAGGCCAGGCTGCTGGATTCTCTTACACAGATGCCAACAAAAACAAAGGTATCACCTGGGGAGAGGAGACACTGATGGAGTACTTGGAGAATCCCAAGAAGTACATCCCTGGAACCAAGATGATCTTTGCTGGCATTAAGAAGAAGGGAGAGAGGGAGGACTTGATAGCTTATCTCAAAAAAGCTACCAATGAGTAATAGTTGGCCACTGCCTTATTTATTATGAAACAGAAGTGTCTCATGACTTTTTATGTGTACCATATTTAAATTGATCGCATACACTAGAATTCAGATCATGAACGGCTGATGGAATAATTCTGTTGGACAGTCCTGATTTAAATAAGATTGGTCTGTGGCTAAACAAATATGGTCAGCTTTTTTAATTTTGATAGTAATTCCGGTTCAACAAGTACTCTCACTTTTCCCATTCTAAAGAGATGATTGAACTTGAATAAGGAATATTAAACTTTTTAGGGAGATGGTGCATTCCTTCTCAAAACCTGTAAGAGATTGGTTTTTATATTTAGATTTCTATAACTGGTTATATTAATATATTTAAATACTGAAAAGGTCCCTTCACTGTCTCATAGACCAGAGGAGGATTCACACGTGTTTCAAGTTGTGTTCGTTAGCCTGTTAAGGCAAGGGTTGAAAATACACTGACAAAGTCCACTTTATCTGTTCGGTTTTATAAACTATGCCAATTTAATTAAAATTCTCTATCTAAAAAAAAAAACCAAAAAAAAAAACCATTATAATTCAAAAAGATACACACACCTCTATGTTCACAGCAGCACCGCATAAGACAGCCAAGACATGGAGACAATCTAAATGTCCACTGAGAGACAAATGGATAAAGAAGATGTGGTACATACACACAGTGGAATACTACTCAGCCATAAAAGGAATGAGCTAATGCCACGTGCAGCAACATAGATGCAACTGGAGATTATCACGATAAAGTGAAGGAAGCTAGAAAGAGAGAGACAAACACCAGGTGACATCACTTATACGTGGAATCTAAAACATGGCACAGATGCAGCTATCTAGGAAACGGAGAGAGGCTCATAGACGCACAGAACAGACTTGTGGTTATTATGGGAGAGAGGTTTGCAGGAGGGGTGGGCTGGGAGTGTGCAGACTGTAGATGCAAACTCTTACATTCAGAATGGATAAATAACAAGGGAACTAGGTTCAATATCCTAGGATAAGCCACAATGGAAAGGAATACATGTGTATGACTGAGTCACTTTTCTGTATAGCAGAAATTAACACAACATTGTAAGTCAATTATACTTTAACAAAAATTTTTAAAAAAGAGTGGTCATAAATAATGACCACGTCCACTAACTGCAATAACTTTTTAGATCACATATTTATTATCTTGAATCTCTTTCTGATTTTATGCTTTCCAGCACCATTAAAATGAAAATGCTTTCTCCTATGGGAAAAAATCTTTAGTGCTCCTGAAGGATGGCTGAAAACTAGTAGAGAGAATTCACAATAAAAAGGCATATTTTTAAACAGTCATTATAGTCAATTAGATGTCATGTTTCATGCATATTATGTGGCAAATATAAGTACCCTCAATCCATCTAAGATGGGAATCTCACTGTTTTCTAAGTAGTAATCAAGGGCAATTTATCACTACACCATAAATTCCCAGAGACTGTTTTCTGGGCACCTATGAAACTATTATGGCTGGCACTGTGTCTGGCACATAAGTGTTCTATCTGAACTGAACCACCGGAATCAATTAACCAAGTTCATCTTTGTAGGAAACTTGTGAAGTAAGTAGGTACTGCTGTTTTCATTCTATAGTTAAGGACACTGGAGCTCAGAGATGCTGACTTGCTGATGTCACTCAGCTCAATATGGAGCCCAAGCTCTGCCTGACTCCACTGCTCATGTGACCTCTGCATGGGATCCTGTGACCTCCTTGGTTCCTATGGCTCCATCGAGTAATACTCGATCTGCCACTTTTTAAAGAGAGCAGAACATCAAAGAATTCAAGGGGATAGGCTCTACTAAAACTTTAAGCATATTTATATTCACAAAAACAGAGGAATCTATTTTTTAACAAGTTCAACACTAAACATAAGAACGCAGTCTCATAGGAAAGGGCGAACCTCAACCTAGTGCCTGCTGCTCAGCACTCAGACGGGACTCATACTCTTTAGACATTTCAAGCCACAGGAAAATAGCCTTCTGTGATAATTTAGATCAGTGTATACAATGAAAAGAACTCATGGGGTGCTCGGTAATAAGAAGTAATTATCAAATAGAAGAAGCTATGCTAATACATCTGAACCTCAAGCCAAATGAAATACAACTTGAGATCTAAGGAACTTGGGTCAAATTTAGCTGTGAAAAGGAAATCATGTGCAATAAGAGATGCGTGTGCTTGGAGGGGTTGTTTATGTAACCCTCACTTCTGTAACATCTCAGAACAGAGGTCTGGGAGGGCAGCTGCTCAGTGTGGGGCTTCCCTGCTTCTTATTTTCCTGCTGTAGCATTCTCAAGAGGGAAGGGTCACCTCCATTTCCCTATTGCTGCCCCAAATTTGGAATTCTCATTGTGTCCCCACCTCTATCTTGAAGGCAATACTGCTCCACTTTGAAGGATTACAAATGCTCAGAGATACTTCAATCCAAATATTTGGAACTTTGGCGATACATGATTTTACTCATGTTAGTCTCAATATTCACATTATTTGAGATATTAAAGTATGTATAACAAAGCATATCATTTGCCTATTAAAATCAAGAAGATTTCAATTTCCTTGGGTTTCTTTTTCACATCCTCTGGAGAAGTCAATGCAAGATTCTAATATAATTCTATAAATTTTGTAGGACGGCCAAACAAGAAATACAAAGTGAAACCTCTTTTGTTCTTACTCCCACTTTAAATACGGTACTCACAGAAGTAGATGGACATCCTGAAAGTTCGTGTGAATGATGTGTATAGGCCATCTCCCAGTTGTCCTTAGCGCCAGCCTCTCTCTGGGGACCCAGGTCCATTCTTCCGCATCAGCTGAGTCGCCACCACTATGACTCCCTCAAGCCTTGGGCTCAACAATGGAGCCGCCTCTCCTTGTCCCTTCCTCCCCTACATTATTTATTACTTATCACTTATTATTTATTACTATTGCTGAATAATTATTTACTAATTTAAATGTCTCAGCATCTTATAATTATTCCCATTTTAAAGCTTGAGAAACTGAGGTACAGAAAGACCTCAGGTAACTTTTTTAAGGTGCACAGTAGGAAATGACAGAATCTGGGATGTGCTCCGGAGACCACCATGCTGGGCTGCCTCTCCAGACCAGGGCTGAGTTCAGCCAGGGTCCACGGGGGAGAGCTCCTTATGTTTGCCCTTCCTGCCTACTTCCACTGGCATCACTGGTTCGGTCTTCAGTATTTCTCATCAACTATCATCATCTAACAGCGCTCTCCAAATTTCTTCTCTCCCCTATCCAGTCTGTCCTTCACAATGTTAGCAGATTGCTTAGCTTAAAGTGCAATATAATTTTATCACTTTTTTTGCTTAATAGTCTTCGGCAGTTCCTCATTTCTTCCTGAATTATTAGTAAACTGAAGCTGAAGCACCAATACTTTGGCCACCTGATGAGAAGAGCCGACTCATTAGAAAAGACCCTGATGCTGGGAAAGATTGAGGGCAGGGGGAGAAGGGGACGACAGAGGATGAGATGGTTGGATGGCATCACCGACTCAATGGACGTGAGTTTGAGCAAGCTCTGGGAGTGGGTGAAGGACAAGGAAGCCTGAAGTGCTGCAGTCCACGGGGTCGCAGAGAGCTGGACACAACGGAGTGACTGAACAACAACTCTGTCCTTTACCTTGGCGTTCAGTCCTTTCACAGCATGGCTTCAACTTAACCACTCCGACTCTTTCATTTCCCTATTCTTCAGTTTAAGTGAATTAATTGGAACAAGTCTACACTGGCCCACTTGAGTACTTCTGCTCACACCGCTTCTGTCTACGTGTAATGCCTCTAGCTACTGCCTCTCCTGAACAGCTGTGAGGCTCTATCTTAAATGCCATCTCTCCCACAAAGCCCTGCCCGATCAGATGTATCTCTCTCCCCTTTGCCCTTTTTCTAAAAGACATTCTCTCTATCATACATCCACACAAGTTCAAAATGATCACATTCACAGCATCTTCTAAATTTTGCCTTTTCATATTTTTGAAGGATTGCTAGTCATGATGTTGTCTTATTTTGCTTCTATAATGTAATGACTCTGAGGGCACATTTATACATCCTGAGGGCACGTTTTACACATCTTCCCTCTAGTGCCTAGTAAGTGAAGCTTTTACAGTAAATCTGCAATAAAAATTTATTAAGTGAAATTGAATGTATAGACCAGTTACATTAATTCTCAACATAAATGAATGATTTTAAAAAAGAGAGAGAAGCCTCTTAAAGAAAAAAAAAACTGTCTGAAATAAAATTAAACCCTTATAAATAGGAAGATGGTAAAATGTTTGAGAACCTAGTAAATGACAGACAGAAACTTTACAGAGAAACAAGGTGGAGGATGAAATCCTAGCCCTTTGTACTACACCACGGAAAACGTGTCAAACGTCTGAACAGGCACACGCACCGATAAGACTATTGGCTAATAGGCTGTTACCTTGGCAACTGTTTGTTCGGCGATGGTGCTAGGCCGACGCTGGCGGGCATCAAGTCTCTGCTCCACGGGAAAACTGCTCCTGTGTGATTTCAGGCGCTCCACCAACAAGTAATAAATGGCAGCAAAGTGGTTATAGCTCTTGTTCTGCAAAGCCTGCAAGAGAAAACAAGTGCCAAAGGCAGAGAACCATAAAAACCAATTCAGTGATTTACACCTTTCTAAAAAAGGAGGGAAAAACACAACACTATAAATCAACTAATCTTCAACAAAATAAAAAACATAAGGGAATATATGTGTACCTATGGCTGATTCATGTTGAGGTTTGACAGAAAACAACAAAATTCTGTAAAGCAATTATCCTTCAATAAAAAAAGTAAACTAATTAAAAAATAGAATGCAAGGAGTCTGGCTAAAATAAGTAAATAAATAAATAAAAACGGGAGGGAAGATATCATGTGTTCTTAAAAAAAAAAAAAAAAAAAAGAGTAACAAGCAAAGTATGACTCAAAATGAAAGGTCTTCCAGAATTCAGAATAGAAGACAGGTAACTTCATTAATTGCATAAAGGGTGATACCTCTGAATGACTTGACTGGTCCTTCTACATTAACTGGACCCATTTATGTTTCTGCATTCAGAGAAAACGCCATCATTGTCTCATGCAGACGCTCCCCAATGCTGTCACTGTGGTCCCATCTCACGGCTGTAACTAGGCTGTAAGGTTGGTTAGCAACCTGAGCCCACAGGCTCTAATTCCACAGCCTCGACACAAGCCCAAAGCATTGCCAACCCTGAAGTCAATGATTAAAGTCTTTGGGGAAA
The DNA here is from genome assembly GCA_006410935.1 of Redunca redunca. Taxonomy (NCBI): domain Eukaryota; kingdom Metazoa; phylum Chordata; class Mammalia; order Artiodactyla; family Bovidae; genus Redunca; species Redunca redunca. The sequence goes on along the minus strand of SJYQ01012924.1, from coordinate 98,097 downwards.
TTTCTGGTGATTATTTTGGGCTGGAGAATGACATTTGGACACTACGTTGAGAGACACTGTGTCTCCATTCTTAGGTAATTTTTTCCTCTTGTTTTTGCAGTCCCACCCTCGTGAAACCTTGAAAATAAAGTTGCTTCCCAATTTTTCACATCCCTGGCTGGCCAGCTCTCCAACGACGCTAATGAAAAAGAAAAACAGAGGCTCCTTTGGCTTCTAATTCCATGTGACAGACTGCATAGGTGCTGTGCAGTGCAGCTCGAATGCAGAGCACTGGCAGCAAACATCACAGGCCAAGGGAACTGCGCTCACAGCTGCCGTCACAGGCAAGGACACAAAGGCCTCGCTGAGCACGTGATGGGCAAAAGCAGTGCAGTGTGGTTTCACTCATGGCTACAGCGAAGGAAAGGCGGCACAGGCCACAGTATTCTGTCTTCACCAGGCCGCATTTTATATTCTTGTTAGGCTTTATTCTTAAAAATACTGTTTTTAATTGCTGTGGAGGTATTAAAAATATGTATATCCTATGAATATGCTAACTATTAAAGGGCAGAAATAAAGCTGATGAGCAATTTCCCAGGTTCATGACCTTCTCAGATCTGTGACCCATAAAACTTCCAAATCAGGAATCCACCTGTTGTTGCCTTCTGAGTTTCTTCAGCTCACAACTAAATCCCACTGGTTTTCCTAAACCTGATGTCTTCCCTTTTTCCTTCATGTTCAGCTCTCGCCTTGTTCTGTATCTGCACACTTATGTCCCATATAAACTAGCTTATTACCTATAAGAGTTTGTTTCATCTTAGAAGAAACTTTCTACTTTTTATTTGTCAAGTTTCCATCACTGTCTTTCCTCAAACATACATAACGCTTCCTTTTGAAATTTTTGGCCGATGGGGCAAAGGCAAGAATTTATATATTGATTAACAGCAAACAAAAATAGAGTGTGATGAAATCTCCAGGGAACGCTGAACTGCACGCCGAGGTGCTGGTTGGGCCAGAAGACCAGGATGACAAGTATGAGAATGAAATTTTAAGTTACTAAGTACTGATACAAGAGAGTCCTGAAACATCTTTAGTCAAACCTCCAATCCCTTTACCTCAATGGTTTTCTGTTGATCTATTCCGAGGCCGTGCATTAATCGCAGAACCTGCTCGTTAAACTCCCCGATGGACGGCTCATTTTCTTGCCCTTGTGGGTAGAGAACCGGCCTCTGGACGGGGACTTCCACGAGCATCCACTTATGCTCCCTGATTTGTGCGATGGTCAGTCGTTTGGCCGGGTCCAGGACCAACATCCTTCGAATAAGGTGCTCACAATCTACAGAAAACACAGTGTTACAGAAGTCATGTGATTCTCCTTGCGCTTCGGCGTATTTACCTGACTCGTGACTTTGTACAGTAGTGATAATCTTTGTATCCTCCACAGTGCCCACTGGAAAGCAAAAGGTCAAATGAGAAAATAAAACCTGAAGGCTATTTGTATTCGTCAAGTTCACATGATGAGTGCTGACACGCTGAATTAACCACCTCCGTGAATGAATACTTAAGAGAAACAGGAGGGTGTAGGTCTATTCAAATCTGTACTAAACGAACCTTTCTATTGAATTACTCAATTGAAAATATCTAGACACAGACTTAGATTTCCATTAAAGAAAGAGACGGAAAAAAAAGTATTTTTCCTAGAACAAGCAAAAAGTAATGGATCCTTCTGGTCACTTCTGAGGCTGATATGCTAAGGTTGTGTGAGGCAAGAGCCCTCCAAGGGACTGTGGTTATTCTCCATATCCGTGCAACTGAGAAAATGTAGTGAACCAGCAGTTACTCCTGATGACACTAAGTAAATTGCACGGCTGCAATTCTGGGCACTTGCTTATCCTCTGAGCTGGTATCAGCCTCTTAACTACCCCGCATAAGCTAACCTTCCAGGCACCATGCGAAGAGCTCTACACAGATGAATTTAACTAATACCTCAATACCCCTATTAGGAACTATTGCTATTTCCATTTTATAGAGTGAGGAAACTGAAGCACAGAAATGTAACTTGCCAAGGTCAGACTGCCAGTAAGCGGTGGACTCAGGATTAAACCAGGTGGTCTGGCTCCAAAATCCCCTTTCTTAAGTACTAGAACATTACTTCTGTTACTAGGAACTGGTAAGTTAAGGATGATAACCAAAATCTAAACTGAGTGAACTTAACTGCTGCCTATGCAGCAACTCAATACAAGACTGGAAGGGACTATAGCACTTCATCTTAATTCAGTTGTTTTGCTAGTTGGTTTTAAATTTAAATAAAAAGCTTAATTCTGTAACCTCCCACCAGAAGATATGGGAAAATCCATTTTATACTTAGAGTGACATGGTTGTAAATCTGTATCTACAAAGTGCTTCTCAAAGGCTAAAATAAATACCTAGGACACTCACAGATGAGGGCAAATGGGAAGATTTACTGTTCTTAATCTGGGACACTTTCTGTTGCAGTTACAAGTAGGAAGGCTGGAATTTCTCTCACCTACATGGAGGGGGTAGGACTTTATTTGTATGACTTTCAAAGTGACTAGGTCACTTTATTTGGCACTCAAACTCTTAGAAAAAGAGAAGCCTTTCTTTAGGCATTCAATTGGAGAAAAAATTCTGTAAAGCACAGTTTTAAGATAAACAGGTTGTTACCTTCTGACATGAAATATGGAATCCGGAATCTTCCTTCTAAAACTCTCTGCCTCAAAATTGGAAGAGTTGGTCCGTCAAAAGGTAGAGCTCCACAGACAAGGACGTAAAGAACCACTCCCATGCTCTGTGGGAGAAAATAAGGCTGTCATTTTTCTACTGAGAACTTTGAACGTGCTTTGTTTTCCTAAAATATCCTCAAGCTCTTAAAATTATATGGACTGAAAATTCCTGTTTGAATTTACTACTGTCTCAGAACAACAACAACAAAAAGCTGAAATGCTGACTACTGCAATAAAGCATCCTATAATAAATACCAAAAGAACTAAACTTAATCATTTTGATAACTAAACTTTAAATCACTGCTGATATTAGGATGATAACATCTTCCCCTGGAAATTCTTTCCTAGAATCTTTACCCTCACTAATTACAGGCCAGTGGACAGGAAAAGTATGAACTACTATCTATGTATTAGGTACCAAGAGCTTCAAAATGGGCCAGAGTACCCAGTATTATCATGATAGATGCATTTAACACAGCAAAGCAAAGAAATACCCAAATATCCAGCTGTGGTCCTTCATACTGCTGCCCTTCAAAGACTTCTGGGGCTGCATAAGGGGGGCTGCCACACCACGTTGCCAGCAGTTCACCACTTTTAAAGAAATTTCCAAAACCGAAATCTAGTGGGATGGAAATAAATGTTACTTTCATCTATGCTCTCAAACTATACTGAATTTCTCATACTAATTTTATAATACACTGTATCGACAATACCACTACTAATTCACTCTGTGAGCAAGGGGTGGCATGTAACTTGTGATGTTTCCTTAGCATTTAGCACAATGAATAGCAAATATTAAGCATTCAATAAATATTTCTTGAATGAATGTATTAATGAATTAAATTTTCTTCTCAAAGAGAATGAGTGAGAGGCTGGAAAAAAAGACTTTAAATCATTTATTTTTAAGGCTGAAAAGAAAAATTCCACTGATAAGGACCACCAGCTTGAATTTGATAATTTTAGAATTTCAATGACTCCATGATTAAGAGCTCTTGAGCTTATACGGTCTCTAAAGAAAGAAACAAATGAGTAAAACTCTAAGATATTTACCTAAACACAACCAAGGGACTGGCTGCTCTTACAGCCATTACTCCAAGGTAGCAAGAGAACCTTTAAGGGAACTGAGGACAGTGTTTCCTAAGTAACAACTCCGAAGTGCTGGCTCCCACATCCTGAACAGACAGATACTTATCTGAATAGCTCATTAACATGTGATGGCTCTGCGGCTCGACCACAGGCCACTTATCATCATTATCACTTATTTACTCATTTATGTAATGTGGTGGCATTATACTTCTCAACAGTTAATAGCCTTCCCCTAATGATGTTAGTCACACCGAATCTGCAGCTTAGATATATAGCATGCACTCTGGAAGCACTGTACTCAGAGGCCTTGAATACACGTGAAAGTTGCCACGGGAGACAAACGCAGTGAGCACTCTGGTGAAGCTGCAAGCGCGTGCCCTTGTGCTAAGCCCTCACACAGCCTCATGTTCTCAGCAGAGGAGCAAACTCCTGTTATGTTGTAAGTTACAGCCATACTGTCTTTATGCTGCAACAGACTCCTGACTGAGGGACACACCTCAGTGATGAGAACTGGCTCTCCTCTGGCCAGTGTCTGCACAGCATGGAGGGTGAGCTTTCAGAGGTGCCCCCAGGGGGCTGGAGCAAGTCTCCTGCACCAGACTGACTGTGGAACACAGGCTCGGTCTTCCTGAGCCTCAAGCTCCACAGCTGCAACACAGAAACATGTGTAGCCAGCAGGCTGCTGTGCAGATCCAGTGAGTTAACAGACACTCACACTACTCACACCTTGAGACTATGGTGCACTTCTCTACTTATTTTTATTTTCGGCTTGCTGGATCTCTGATACTGTGCTTGGGCTTTCTCTAGTTGCGGGGAGGGGGTCTACTCTCTAGTTGTGGTGCACGGGTTTCTCATTGCGGTGACTTCTCATCACAGAGCACAGGCTCTAGGGCGTGCGGGCTTCAGTAGCTGTCTAGTAATTAGTTATTTAACTTTCCTGAATCTTCCTTTCTGTACCTGTAAGTGTGGGGATAATTTGCCTACCCAGATAGGATGCTATGAGGAGTAAATGAGATTAAGAATGCAAGATTCTTAACTCCTGGAGCACAGGAGATGTGAAGTGTTAGCTCCTTTCTCCATAAGTAAAGCCATCATTACCAGTGACTGCCCTTCACAGAAATGGGTCCTGAGAAAATACACGGGAAAGGTAAGCAAGGTGTGGAGAGGGACTTTCCTGGTGGTCTAAGACTAAGACTCCAGGCTCCCAGTGCATGGGGCCTGGGCTCAATCCCTGGTCGGAGAACTGGATTCTGCATGATGCAACTGAAAGACTCCGTGTGCTGCAGTGAAGACGGAAGATTCCACATGCCTCAACTGAGACTTGGCACAATCAAATAAATAAGGAAACAAATAAATACTAGAAAGAAAAAGAGCCATGGAGAAGCTTAAGGGTTCAGAAGAGAAAAGATGGTACACATGGGGAGAGGGACGGTGTGTCTAAACCTGGAGGAACAGTGGTGTGGCCCATCCTTGGTGTCCAGAAACGCAAGGCAATGAGAACACCGCCCTCCATCATGTGCCCACAGTTCAGTCCTACACTTGGCTTTCCAAACTGACTGTCAGAGAGGTCTTGTCTTCTCAGCCCCACTCTAAACCTAACAATTCACACCCCATCACAATCTGTGTGTTCATATTGACAGGTGTTTCTCACTTTCTAAAAAACTACACTCAAACCAGCCGAAGACAATATGGTCAAATAATATCTAAAGAGGAAGATGTTAATTTCAGTCACATGGAGAAGCACAAGAAGCTCTGGGATGTGTGTTTGGAGATCCTGAAATAGGCCCAATAATTGCTGTCCTTTAAACCATAATCACAGGATGAGTTTCAGCACATGTAAGTTGAGGATACTCTCCAAATAGCACTGTAAAATTTTAATGTCTCAAAGAGCCATTCTCAACCCCTTCAATCTGAAACCCTTCCCCTCCATCCCGCCCTGACTCCTGTAGAACAAACTCAAAGAGGGACTTGGCTGGGACTCCACTCCTCTCAGCACCCTCACTGGACGCTTCACTAGCAGGAAGACAGAAAAACTAGGAGCACATCATGGCGCCTATGGTGGGCTAGACTCAACCTCGGCTGTACCCATCTGGGACAAAGAAAGCCGCCTGCTACCTTAGAAGAAGAGGGGTACTACCCAGATGGCACCTCTATTTCCTGTAGGTAGCTGAAGAAATTAGGAACTTGAGCCTGCAGGAACATTCAAAGAAGCACTGCAACACTCTCAGGGGCATTAGAATTATTGTAATAGCATTTAGGTAGATGTTGTCTATAATCCTGTCAAAGCATTAAATACTTTATTTGTAATCATGCGATCTATGGGTTAAGGAAGGCTTTGGAGTCAGGCAAATCTTGGGTTTTCTGTTTAGCTGTGTGATCTTGGGCAAATTACTTGATTTCTCAGAGTCCTGGTTTCCTCACTTGCAAAATAGAGACAATGTCTACGCTCCACAAAGTGACTATGAGCAATATATAATGAGTATATGTAGATATGTACACTTAAAGTAGATAATATATAATGCTTTAGGTATGCTATTGAAACACAGCAGGTGCTCAATAAACAGTAGCTGCTGAGTAAGCTACTCGATACGAGGGAAGAATAGCAATTCTTTCAGTTTTACTTATCTGTCTTCCTATCAGACTAGACTCCTTGAGAGTGTAGAAGGGGGACTGTAACCCCAGACTCAGCACACTGACAGCCGTTCAGTGAAGGATTGCTGAATGAATATGTTGTCATCATTTCTTTTAAAAGTGCCAGAAGCTGATCTAAGCTTTCCTAAGATGATTTTAATAACCCCATGAAGTATCCTTATTCCAGGAGGAAGTGAGGGCAGGATGTTAAGGACCTTGCTAGAAATTATACTAAGCTGCAGACTTGCAAGAGGAGCCAAATCTGACTACAGAGCATTCACTGTTAACCACCTTTACATCCTTCTCTGGCCCGTGACATGTAGCTGTTTTTTGAACAAGTTAGTAATTATCAGGTTTAAGAAGTGGCAATGGGAAGACACTTGAAAGTCTTTTTATTTCTTACTGGAATCTGGACAACTTGCTTTGTTCACAGTCTGCAGCTTTCTGCTTAAAGGCATATAGTGAAACAAGGGGTGGGCAAAGGGATGAAATATGAAAACAGCAGAGCTATGCAGGATCTTTTATCGTTATTTATTCATAAGGAATAGGTCAATGTTTCAGCACATCAAATTCTTTCCTTCATCAAACATCTGAGTGCATACATGTGTCAACCATTCTACAAACAAAGAAAGACAGTCTCCCAACAATAGTGAAAAATCAAAGACCCCACATTATTACCTGACTTTCAAAAAGCATGAACTGTCACGTGGGCATTCCTCTCTAAACCAGACCCAGACCCAACCCCTGTCCTGCTGGAAAGGAAACCTCCTTTGAGTTTAATGCCTAGTTTAATGTGTTCTCTGATGCTCTGATCTGCCAGTGAATACCTCAAAGATGGCTGCTATTTCCTCACTTTTTTTTGATTCTTATTTCTCTGTCACAGAATGTATGCCATGTTATGATGGATTCATTTTGATATTATTTAACTTTTAATTCTGAAATAAATTTAGATTTACTGAAGAGTGGCCACAATAAAGTAAGAACAACTCCCTCTGTCCTTCATGCAACTCCCTTCTCTAGTATTAACATTTCATATAACTATAAATAATCAAAACCAAGGATAACACCGACGCAACGCTGTTAATTAAAACATGGACTTCATTAAGATTTCTCCCGTGTTTTCACTAATGTCCCTTCTCAATGCAGGATTCCACATTGCACTTAGTTGTCATGACTTCTTTGTTGCTGTTTAGTTGCTAAGTCGTGTCTGACTCTGCCCATGGACCGTAGTCCACCAGGCTTGGTCTTCTCTAATTTGCAACATCTCCTCAGACTTTCCTTGTCTGTCTTGACTATGACCAGGGCAGGTCACATCTTTTGTGGACTCTCAGTCTGGGTTTGCCAGGTGTTTTCTCACGATTAGATTAAGATGATTACTTCTGGAGAAGAACATCACAGAGGTGATGTATTCTTCTCAGGGCCTCATATCAGGGGGACCAGGTATTACGCCTTAATTACAGGTGGGGTTAATCTTGATCTCTTGATTAAGGTGGTATCTGCTGGGTTACCCCATTATAAAATTATTTTTCCCTTTGGAATTAATAAATATTTTAGAGAGGATACATTGGCACTATATATACCCTTTTCTCCTTAAACTTTCACCTATTATTTAGCACTCATTGGCAGATCTTGACTGTAGCAGTAATCACTGTGGTGGTCTAATGGGAAGCTTTTGTTTCCTGTTCTTTCTACAGTATTAATTACAACTCTTCAAGAGTTGTCCCTTCTTCCCCTTTATTTATTGGTTAGATCATTTCTTTATTTTTTTCAGCACTGTCATATTATGTTCATCGTAAGTATTTATTCTGTTCTTTGGATTATAATTCAATACTGAAGGAAGAAAGTGAAAGTTTAATAGCTCAGTCATGTTCAATTCTTTGCAACCTCATGGACTGTAGCCTGCCAGGCTCCTCTGTCCATGAAATTCTCCAGGCAAGAACACTGGAGTGGATTACTATTCTCTTCTTCAGGCGATCTTCCCAATCCAGGGATTGAACCTGGGTCTCCCGCATTGCAGGCAGATTCTTTACCATCTGAGACACCTTCTGATGCTTAAATAGTTCCAGCTTTGGCCACTAGGAGATAATTCAGGTTGGCTCCTGTATCCTTTCAACATGCCCCCATCTTTTAAAAATTTCTTTTATTTTAAATATTTCCTTATCTTTTGGTAGCAGAAGATGTAGCAGGCTCATCTTGTAGTTTCCTGGACCCTGATTTCTTTTACAGAGAAATGGTATTCAAGAACCAAGACTAAGACCTTGATGTACTCACTGCAGCTGGGCTGTCATCAAACAGAAGAAATATATGTATGAATGCTTATCGGTATACACACACCCACACCCTCTATTTATGTTGATTCCTTTCTATATGTATAGGTATTAATAAGAAATGTTAACCTATGAGTTCATATTGATACTTCTCACTCCAATTCAGGGTTCAGACTAGCATTATTTTGATATTATTTTTATTCATACTTGATTGACTAAACAACTTGACAAAATTTTGAAGGTATAAAGTTTTTTTCCTTGAGGTAATCTGTTATTCGTGTGGGAGTAATTGCTTGAACTCTCACTCATAACATACCTTGAATTTGTCAGATCAATTAAGATTTTCAGCATTTCCTGAGCATAGCAGGGAAAATCAAATCTTTCTCAAAGAACTTTTAGCTTCAAAATTTTAAGATATGAAAGCATACATTTTTGAAGCAAAATGACAACTAGCCTCTCAACATGGCGTATGAGTTATAATCAAATCCAAAAATCATTTACATATTGTCTACTTTGGACTAGGCATTACACATCTGGTATTTTTGTATATATTACCTCAATCATGAATGTCCTTACCTTACAAAGGGGGAAACTGAAGCTTAAAGTGGTTAATTGAGTTGCCCAAACTATCTACAAGTGGCTTAACCAGTATTCAAATACAGGTCCTTTGAACTCCAAGCCAGGTGGATTTTTTTGTTTTTTATTTTTACCTGTATCACCATCACTCTTCAGAGAAGTTTTAATGCAACTTAAAAATGGATGTAAGGCTACTATAAAACCTGGGGAAAATCCTTTACATTGTACAGAGATGAGAGATTTTCTAATTTATCCCTCTGATAGCACTGACAAGTGAGGGCTTTCTCATCTTGAGACTATTGAATGCTTTGTTAAAAGCATCCTTAACAAGTGAATGGGAATAATTAGGATGTTTTCAAAGCAAATCTCAAATATACACCTACATTCATTTTAGAAATCCATATTTATTTTAAGAATGCATGAAATGTTAAAATAGACACATCTTGTCCTTTAAATATGAAGATGATTTATGGCATCTTATACTCTGAGGGATATACTCCAAGGTTTTACTGTGACGTTAGCTTTGGGATTTCCTGCTATATCCATATTTTCTCACTTGACTTTCATGTCACATAAAATGTCAATAAAGAAAGCATTTGGGGTAGAGTTTCTAACTACAGAGCAGATTAATTATTGTTGACTAGTTCGCTCAGAAATCAACTTGGCCTCACAAGCTGAGTCCTCTAATTATTTATTATCTAACTAACCACTAACAGACCATGGATATATTTGAAAACAGTATTAGAACTGCTATTATTGTTTTCTGCTTTATATTTTTAAAGTGATTGATTGACCCAAATCTTCCTGATAAGAAAAACCAACTATTATTACTGTTATCACTAAGCTACATAAATTATCATTGCCCAAACACCATTAGCAAAGGGCTAACGTTTTAGGAATAACAAGGCCTTACAAAGAGTAAGCAACCTGACATCTGGTCCCATCACTTCAAGGCAAACAGATGAGGTAACAGTGGAAACAGTGACAGATTTTATTTTTCTGGGCTCCAAAATCAATGCAGATGGTGACTGCAGCCATGAAATTAAAAGACGCTTGCTCCTTGGAAGAAAGGTTATGACCAACCTAGGCAGCATATTAAAAAGCAGAGACATTACTTTGCCAACAAAGGTCCGTCTAGTCAAAGCTTTGGTTTTTCCAGTGGTCATGTATGGATGTGAGAGTTGGACCATCAAGAAAGCTGAGTGCTAAAGAACTGATGCTTTTGAACTGTGGTGTTGGAGAAGACTCTTGAGAGTCCCTTGGACTGCAAGGAGATCCAACCAGTCCATCCTAAAGGAAATCAGTCCTGAATATTTACTGGAAAGACTAATGCTGAAGCTGAAACTCCAATACTTTGGCCACCTGATGTGAAGAACTGACTCATTTGAAAAGACCCCGATGCTGGGAATGATTGAAGGTGGGAGAAGGGGATGACAGAGAATGAGATGGTTGGATGGCATCACTGACTCAATGGACATGAGTTTGAATAAGCTCCGGGAGCTGGTGATGGACAGGGAGGCCTGGCGTGCTTCAGTCCATGGGGTCGCAAAGAGTCAGACATGACTAAGTGACTGAACTGAACAAAGAGTAAATAAGCTGATCCTGATGATTACTGTCTGATGGGAACAAAGCACATCAGTGAATACTGTCAGAGTGAAACAGATCAAATATTAGCATGCATACAAATCACCTGGGGAACCACTGAAATGTGGTTCTGATTCAGTAGGCCTGGGGTAGGGGAGTTCGAGAGTCTGTAGTCCTAACAGGCTCCAGAGTGATGCTCATGCTGGTCCCCTGACCACTCTTCCAGTAGTCAGGACATAACGAGTAAAACAGAGGTCGTGAAAAAGATACAGAAGATGTTGAACAGCTTGTCACTGTTTAGTGTTGTGAAATAGAATTACTAAATACTTTCAGGATTTAATATTTACACGACAAAGACTAATAGAAGTCCTTAGGTAAACTATTTCAAGTCATTTTTTTTTAAAGAAAAAAAGTAACCGAAACATTGAAAACCAGTCTTCAAGCTAAGAAAAAAGTAAATGATTTCCAGGAATCAACACAACCCAGGCAACTTTAATCTCCAATAGTGTGTTATAATGTCTAATTTATAATTTTAAAAATCCTCCTACAGAGAAGCAGATGGCTTTAGTGTTAAATTTATCCTTGTTTCTAAAATTGCCAGTAGAATTCAGATATCCAGTCTTGCTGAACAGCTATATGTCTTTTGCAGTTATCATAATAGGAGAGAAGAAGACAATTATGAGGAAATGAAAGCTGACAAATGAAAGGTAGTAGAGTGTGGAGCCAGACCGGACCCACTGCACAAACTGAATGCCAATCAGCCATCGCTGACGTCAACGTGTATTTTGTTGCCCACCGGCAAGAGAAGGCCAGCTGCACAGTTCACTTCCAAACATCAGTCACCCCCTCCCTACCTGACAGGAGGACACAAGAACAATCATCACAGCTGACATGAAACGTGATCCTGCTGACCATGGTGAGGCGTCTATTTGTCCAGTCAGAGAGTTTAGTGAGCTGAGAAGTGAATTAAATGCTCTTCCTCAGCCCAAAACGGAGTGGGGAGGAGGAAGGAGATGAAGAGGGGAGAAATAAGACAAAAGGAAACAGAAGCCTTTGAGCCACCTTCCATGCTCCAGGCTTAATGCGTGACCAGGGCTAAGCAGGCTTGAAGGATAAAGACAAGGCCTCACTCTGTTTGCTGATGCAAATCTCTCTGCACATTTTACATAATACTAGTAGCAGGAGGATAACAAATGGAAGACTTTTAATAAATACTTTCTAACAAAACCTGTTTCAGAGTATCCCACCCTCTTTTGGTTCCAGGGCAGAAAACTAGAATTATATATACAGAAATCTGATCTCCAGTTCTTCCAGTAAGCAGGAAGATTGCTAGAAGCACTCAGGAGAGATGATGGGCTACTTATAGATTACAGGTCAGTTCAGAAAGGAAGTATTCCTCTTGGGTGAAAGACAAGAGACCCGTAATGCACAGGTTAGGTTTATTAGGCTTATTACACACAACTAATTACACTGAAGATCCCTCTTAGGAAAATATATTAATTTACATCAAGCAGAAACAATTTAGAATATAAATGATAAACTTTCTTTGTACCTCTGGATTTGTATTGATAAGACTTTAAGTCTTGGTAATTAAAAAGACATGGTCGGGGGTGGTTATATGGCTATTAATTTTTAAGATTTGTTTTCACATGGAATCAATTATACATTGAATACAAATATGTTTTAGTGTTTACATGCTGCCAGGAATTTTAATTAACAATTTATTTAACAAACACTTAACTAGTACTAACTATGTACCAGGCACTGTTCTTAGAAGTATGCAATTATTAACTAATAACCACTATGAGATATGAACTTCCATCACTCCCTTTTAACTGATAAAGAAACTGAGGACAGAGAGATTAAGTAACATGTCCAAGGTCACGCAGCTAGTAAAGTGCAGAGCCAGGGTTCAGACCCAGGTAGCCTGGCTCCAGAGCCCATAATCTTACCTACAAGCTCCCTGTGTTTAACATTATCACTAATCCTTACAATGTTCCTGACAGATTAATCTCTGTTTAATAGATTTGGAAACCCAGGCTCGGTTAAGTTAAATAATCAGCCCAAGATCACACAGCTAACAAATGGCACAGCTAGAATTTGCACCAGTACCGTCTGATATCAAACTCCACATGCTTTATGTGACGGCTTGTCTGACTACTGATATTTTTTGAAAATTTTCTCTGAGTAGTTCATACATATTAATTCTTATCTAAGTATTCACTGTAAGCATTTCAGATTCAGTTCAGTTCAGTTCAGTTGCTCAGTCGTATCTGACTCTTTGCGACCCCATGAATTGCAGCACATCAGGCCTCCCTGTCCATCACTAATTCCCGGAGTTCACTCAGACTCATGTCGATAGAGTCAGTGATACCATCCAGCCATCTCATCCTCTGTTGTCCCCTTCTCCTCCTGCCCCCAATCCCTCCCAGCATCAGAGTCTTTTCCAATGAGTCAACTCTTCGCATGAGGTGGCCAAAGTACTGGAGTTTCAGTTTAGCATCATTCCTTCCAAAGAAATCCCAGGGCTGATCTCCTTCAGAATGGACTGCTTGAATCTCCTTGAAGTCCAAGGGACTCTCAAGAATCTTCTCCAACACCACAGTTCAAAAGCATCAATTCTTCAGCGCTCTGCCTTCTTCACAGTCCAACTCTCACATCCATACATGACCACAGGAAAAACCATAGCCTTGACTAGACGGACCTTAGTCGGCAAAGCAATGTCTCTGTTTTTCAATATGCTATCTAGGTTGGTCATAATTTTTCTT
>SJYQ01012924.1:39353-76270 GCA_006410935.1 Redunca redunca | reverse complement strand
AAATAAATAAATAAATAAAAATAAAATTTATTTAAAACAAAGAACATAAATAAATTCTTGGACTTCTCATTAGACAAGGGATATCCTTCCTCTAAACAACCATTTGTGAAGTTACTGGACAAACCATCTGTAATAGAAGATACAACAGTCCCTGGAAGTAACTTAAATAATTCACACCTTGTTATCCTGTTCAGGGGAGCAATGCTGATCTACCCTAAAATATGCAGATTTGTTGTCTCCATGTCCTCTAAACAAGTATACTTTGCAAGATACATTAGCTCTTTCTGTGCAATATTATAATATCTATTAAAGTATTTTATTTGAAAATTAATTCTATATGAATTCAATAAAACTAAACATTACAATTTATTCAAGTTTCACCTGAAGATCTGAAAGGCCTCTGACATGATCTTTTCAGGAAAATGGGGTCAACGTCAAACCTGAAAGGCTTTTCAGTTTAAGATTTTTTCTGAAGTTAGGAACTATATGAGTGCATTAATATTCACTATCATCGTCACGTATTTTCTGCTCTAGGCTTCGTGGTTTTACTGGTTTTCTAATTCCACCTTTTTGGCTAACGCCATCCTCAATATTTACTATAAAGTTTACTAACATTTGTATAGCACTTTACAGTTTATCAAGCATGTTCATATCACAGTATCTCGCTTAATCTTCCTTAAAGTCCTCTATGATAACTATTACTCTAATTCCCATTTTGTAGATGAGGAAACTCAAGGCACCAACTAATCTGGCTGAATTCAGACAATTGGTAAGTGCATGGCTGCTCTGGTACTAGAACCTTTGAAAAACATTTTTAAAAACTGTATCAAACTTCTTTATTAGACTCCTGCTGAAGTCCTAACTATCCTTTCAAAACCCTGCTCAAACACCACCTTACCCTGAAAGAGTCCATCATCTCTCAAGAGAAGAAGTGAAGTGAAGTTGCTCAGTTGTGTCCGACTCTTTGCGACCCCATGGACTGTAGCCTACCAGGCTCCATCCATGAGATTTTCCAGGCAAGAATACTGGAGTGAGTTGCCATTTCCTTCATCATAGGATCTTTCCAACCCAGGGATCAAACCCGGGTCTCCCGCGTTGCAGGCAGACACTTTACTGTCTGAGCCATCTCTCAGGTAGTATTTAATAATCGCTCTCCTCTGGACTCCTTCTCACTTATAATGCACTGGCTCGTAATTTCATTATTTGTAGGTATAGCACAAACATCTAACATGCACAGACATGCAGCCCTTGTTCTAATACTCTGTCCATTAGAAAATAAAAGACCCTTCATTTAAGCTTCTTGAAGATAGACCCATATCATTCTCTTCTGTATTTCCCACATTGTTTATAGCATTATGCACAAAATAGCAGAGGTAAAATACTAAATACACAGCTGACTAAGGTCTTAATACAGATGGTATCATGAAACATTCCAAAAACAATATGATGAAAGCATGGAGCAGGAGTGCTCTACTCTACATGTCAGTTCAGTTCAGTTGCTCAGTCGTGTCTGACTCTTTGCAACCCCATGAATTGCAGCACGCCAGGCCTCCCTGTCCATCATCAATTCCCAGAGTTCACTCAGACTCACGTCCATCGAGTCAGTGATGCCATCCAGCCATCTCATCCTCTGTTGTCCCCTTCTTCTCCTGCCCCCAATCCCTCCCAGCATCAGAGTCTTTTCCAATGAATCAACTCTTCGCATGAGGTGGCCAAAGTACTGGAGTTTCAGTTTAGCATCATTCCTTCCAAAGAAATCCCAGGGCTGATCTCCTTCAGAATGGACTGGTTGGATCTCCTTGCAGTCCAAGGGACTCTCAAGAGTCTTCTCCAACACCACAGTACAAAAGCATCAATTCTTCAGCGCTCAGCCTTCTTCACAGTCCAATTCTCACATCCATCCATACATGACCACAGGAAAAACCATAGCCTTGACTAGATGGACAAAGTAATGTCTCTGCTTTTGAATATACTATCTAGGTTGGTCATAACTTTTCTTCCAAGGAGGAAGGTCTTTTAATTTCATGGCTGCAATCACCACCTGCAGTGATTTTGGAGCCCCTCAAAATAAAGTCTGACACTGTTTCCCCATCTATTTCCCATGAAGTGATGGGATCGGATGCCATGATCTTCGTTTTCTGAATGTTGGGCTTTAAGCCAACTTTTTCACTCTCCTCTTGCACTTTCATCAAGAGGCTTTTTAGTTTCTCTTCGCTTTCTACCATAAGGGTGGTGTCATCTGCATATCTGAAGTTATTGATATTTCTCCGGGCAATCTTGATTCCAGCTTGTGTTTCTTCCAGTCCAGCATTTCTCATGATGTACTCTGCATAGAAGTTAAATAAGCAGGGTGACAATATACAGCCTTGACGTACTCCTTTTCCTATTTGGAACCAGTCTGTTGTTCCATGTCCAGTTCTAACTGTTGCTTCCTGACCTGCATACGGATTTCTCAAGAGGCAAGTCAGGTGGTCTGGTATTCCCATCTCTTTCAGAATTTTCCACAGGTTATTGTGATCCACACAGTCTACAGGCTTTAAATGTGAGTGAACTTTTATATATTTTTATATATGTTAAGATAGGACTTCCCTGGTGGCTCAGACGGTAAAGCGTCTGTCTACAAGGTGGGAGACCTGGGTTTGATCCCTGTGTCGGGAAGATCCGCTGGAGAAGGAAATGGCAATCCACTCTAGTACTATTGCCTGGAAAATCCCATGGACAGATGAGCCTGATAAGTTACAGTCCATGGGGTTGCAAAGAGTTGGACACGACTGAGTGACTTCACTTTCACTGTTAACAGACTGAGATGAGTTTGTCACAACTCCCTGTTGCCTTTATAGAGCACGCAGTAGCCATTCATACTTGTAAGAGGGGAACAAGGATCACTTAAGAACAAATCTAGACTTTTCAGCCAAAATGTCCAAACTATCATCAGAGTGACTCTAAATACATTGGCAAGTGAACAATGTGCTTTCTATTCATAATAGTAAACTGGAGCCTCATTTCTCTGGATGAGCAGGGACACAAGTTAATTAAGGGCAAATGCAAATTCCCAGGGGGAATGCAGTATGTTTTACGTAAGGGATTATCTTTTGACTAGTTAGTTATAACCTTCCTAAGAGTCTAGATAAATGCTACTTAAACTGTATCACTAAATGAGACAATCTTTCTACAGACAAATGACTAACTTTTCCAAATAGAATTTCTTCCTGTTGAAAATTCTGAGTCAATGTGGATCAATGGAAAATTTTTTTTTGAGATTTTTGACAACACAGAGAAACTTAACAGATGCATTATGAATAAGTACATGTAAATATATGTAAAAAAATAACCCAAACTCTTGCCTACAAAATGAGTCCTGGGACACACAATAGAATCTACAGTAACTGATGGTTTTTTGAAGTGATCAGTCCAAACTGGAACTACTATAGCCAAGGGGTTAAAAAGCTTTGTAGCTTGGCAGGAAGGGACTGTCTGTAAAACAAAGTAGGGGCATGTCTGGAGCTACAGTCATCACATGTCAATAAACCTATAATAATGTGAGAAAAATGACAACATTCATGTTCCAGAGAGTAAGACACCATTTACAGAGGTGAAATTTTCACTTCTTAAGCAAAAATCCCAGCAAGTATTTCAGCATATCTATGCTCTTCCCTACTCTTTATGATTTCTGCAGTGCAGACAACCCCCAGAACTAACCCCCAGCGATCAGAAAATAGGTAAGGTGAAGTCGCTCAATCGTGTCCGACTCTTTGCGACCCCGTGGACTATAGCCTACCAGGCTCTTCTGTCCATGGGATTCTCCAGGCAAGAATACTGGAGTGGGTTGCCATTTCCTTCTCCAGGGGATCTTCCCGACCCAGGGATCGAACCCAGGTCTCCTGCATTGGAGGCAGACGCTTTAACCCCTGAGCCACCAGGGAAGCCAGGTAAAAACCCGTGACTGCAGATTATCATCCCCACGAGGGGCACTGTTATCAATCCAACTCAAATTAATGCACAAGGTTTAAAGATAACATACAAAAAGCATGCATTTCAGATTAAAAAACTACTTAGTTACGGTTATAGAAAAAACCTATAAGTGAAATAGGAATTCTCTATACGAATTGCCTATGTATTTTTGCTGAGGGGATAGTTCTAAAAAATTCTTTCTTAGGTTTGCATTTGTTCTGATTGTTAATTTTATGTTTTTTGGTTTTAATAACGAAACTTTAAAAGGACTTATTTATCTGGCTGCACCATGTCTTAGCTGTGGCACATGCAGTCTTCGGTCTTTGAGCAGCAGCAGCATGCAGGATCTTTAGCTGCAGCCTGTGAGACCTAGTTCCCTGACCAGAGATTGAACCTGTGTGCCCTGAGCGGGTAACGAGGAGTCTTAGCTACTGGACTGCCAGGGAAGTCCCAACAAGACTTTTTAAGGCTATATTTTGTATGTGTGAAAGTGTTAGTCGCTCCGTCATGTTGGACTCTTTGTGCCCCTTGGACTATAGCCAACCAGGCTCCTCTGTCCACGGGATTCTCCAGGCAAGAATACTGGAGTGGGCTGCCATTCCCTTCTCCAGGGCATCTTACCAACCCAGGGATCAAATCTTGGTCTCCCACACTGCAGGCAGATTCTTTACCATTGGAGCCACCAGATAAGCCCTATATTTGGTATGTCCTTCCCCCCAATTTTGCTCTTATGATTGATTTTTATCATATTTTGATAAACATCATGGTCCGTGACAGATTGGCCAATCAAAAAATCACTGGTCTTTCAATACTGACAATTTGAGAAATACTGGTACAGACAAGTAAACAGGCAATTACAATAAACTGTGGTAAAGGCTGGGCTTCGCTGGTGGCTCAGGGGTAAGGAATCCGCCTGCAATGCAGAAGCCACAGGAGATGCCAGTTCAGTCCCTGGGTCAGGAAGATCCCCTAGAGGAGGGCATGGCAACCCACTCCAGTATTCTTGCTTGGAGAATCCCATGGACAGAGGAGCCTGGCAGGCTACAGTCCATGGGGTCGCAGAGAGTCGGACACGACTGAAGTGACTTAGCATGCATGCACGTGATAAAGGCTAACACAGGAATAAATATATCCTAGTAAGTATTTTTGCATTTGAAATTAAAATTTTTTTATTACGGAAGTTTCAAACATACATGAAAGTGGGGAGAACAGTATAATTCTCCAGACTGAAAAGTTATCAACATTTTGCCTTATTTACTTCACTTATCCTTTTTTTCTTTCCTTTATTCTTCCTTGTGAAAGTTGAAGTGTTAGTCACTAAGTTGTGTTCGACTCTCTGTGATCCCAGGACTGTAGCCCACCAGGCTCCTCTGTCCATGGGATTCTCCAGGCAAGAACACTGGAGTGGGCTGCCATTTCCTTCTCCAGGGCATCTTACCAACCCAGGGATCAAATCTTGGTCTCCTACACTGCAGGCAGATTCTTTACCATCGGAGCCACCAGGAAAGCTATTCTTCCCTGTGATAACGGTTTATTTCACACTCCACCAACACTGCTTTAATGTCCCTGGAAACTTTCTCAGTTCTCATCTTTTATGACCTTTCAATTATTAGCTTATACTTAATTGGTTCTCAAAATAAACATCTCTTCCTGTTGATTCTGTGTTTGTCTGGTTTTTCTCCATCTCTTTCACTAACTGTCTCTACTTTCTCTTCAATCCCATAGTATAGTTCTGGCCTTTTGCTGTTCTTTTCCTATGCTCCTTCCCTCATAGAATTAATCTAAACTCTTACCTTCATAGGGATAATCTTTGATCTGCTTCATTCTTTCTTTCTTTTTTTAAAAATATATTTGGCTGCGCTGAGTCCTAGTTGTGCTATGAGATCTCTTAGTTGTGGCATGTGGGATTTAGTTCCCCAGCCAGGGATCAAACCTGGGACCCCTGCATTGGGAGCAAGGAGTCTTAGCCATTGGACTACCAGGGACGTCCTGGTCTGCTTTATTCTTAACTGGGTGATTTTAGTTTTCTTTCACATGCTTCTCATTTATTTCCAGTCTTGGGGGGTACTTCTTCAGTCACTTCAGTCAAAATATGTTGTAACATCTGACCTGGAACTTTCTGGTCAGAAATTCTATTGAGAATCTAATGAAAATTATACTTACCTACAAAGACACACGTAAAATTTTTTATGTGCAATTTCAAGGGGGTCTATAAAATCATAATTTAATCAAAGTTAGGAAATTCTTCCTTAAGGGATTTCATTCCCTGATTAGAACTTCCTCTAGATCTAGCAAGGGGCTTCTCTTGTGGCTCAGCTGGTAAAGAATTTGCCTGCAATGTGGGAGACCTGGGTTCGATCCCTGTGTTGGGAAGATCCCCTGAAGAAGGGAAATGCTACCCACTCCAGTATTCTGTTCTGGAGAATTCCGTGGACTATACAGTCCACGGGGTGGCAAAGAGTCAGACATGACTGAGTGACTTTCACTAGAATCAGCAAGCACATTTAACCTTTCAATAACTAACACAACTGTGGACCTACACAGATTTTCTTTCTGCTACTGTGGTGTTAACAAGACTGAGTTCATTTTTCTTTTTATAAACTTCACTACCACCTTATAAGTCACTGTAACTATCATCTTACAGTCACTCAACCTCAAAATTTCAAGCATCATCTTCTATGAACCCCTGAACCAAGTATAGCTAAAGCCCCAATGGGCTTCCCAGATTGTTCAGTGGTAAAGAATCCGCCTGTAATGCAGGAGCAGCAGATGTGGGTTTGATCCCTGGGCTGGAGAAAATCCCCTAGTGGAGGAAATGGCAACCCACACCAGTATGCTTGCCTGGAACATCCCATGGACAGAGGAACCTGGCAGGCTACAGTCCATGGAGTTGCAAAGAGTCACACACAACAGGGTGACTGGACACATGTGCACACAAAGCCCCAAAAAGTAGGTTTCAAGATTTAAGTTTTATATGGTATAATTAATGAAAGTTTTCGCCTTGCTTTTATAGGAGTCTAGATTTCACAGCACAGTGCATGACTGTGCTCATATACGCTCAGTAAATCTTAGCTGCTACCATCATCATGGTTGTCCTCATCAGCACTACCACCACCCCACGTGGCACCCCTTGTCTTTCCCCTGGGATATGGAGCACCTTTCCAAGGCTCTTATCAAAGTGGAGAAACCCAGTCAAGTGACTCTTCTCAAATTTCAGGAGTGTCAGACTCTGAATGACTAACTTAAAAGTTAACGCTCTTCCCCCAGAAATTATTAGAACGCTCTTCCCTCAGAAATTATTAGTTTTCCTTAAAGCTGGAGCTGGGTAATAGATGAAAAGATTAATACTTTATGTAATTACATACTTAATGTTATGCTAAAAGGATTTAATTTGTAATTTCATCAATCTGTAATCTGGGAGTAAAGTAAAAATGTTGATGCCAATTTAATATTCTATGGTGAAATAGCCTTTTTTTTTTTAAAGAGACAAAAAACCAAATTACCTCAGATGATTAAATCTTGGTCAGACATTCCTAACCCACAAATTTACAAAGACTAAATCTGAAGACACATAGTGTTTTATGGAATCTGACCATTATGAATCCTGAAGCTCTAACAAGGTAATCAAAATT
Source organism: Redunca redunca (assembly GCA_006410935.1). Classification (NCBI taxonomy): domain Eukaryota; kingdom Metazoa; phylum Chordata; class Mammalia; order Artiodactyla; family Bovidae; genus Redunca; species Redunca redunca. Next base: position 68,687 of record SJYQ01012924.1, on the reverse strand, counting down.
GGTTCATTTATTCTCTTCAAAATACTCTGAAGATCCATTATCTTCAAGCCCCATATTCAAATCTTTATTCATCTTTTCCTCTAACATTCCTTTCCTTTAATCAGTACAAAGTATCACTATAAAATAAAACCACCTCACTATAAATTAGGACTCTGGTCTTTGTCAATTTAGTCTGTGCTGGTTCTAACCAATCACTCTTGGATAAAATATAATTAAGAAAGGGAGGTCCATTAAACAAAAACCTGAAAAACAGTTTTTAGCACATTAATACACATACCATCTTACACTTGTAAACACGAACAGAAAACAGATTAGTTGTATGATCTGTATTGAATTAGGATAATGAAGGTTATTCTAATTTAAAATACTAGACTATAATATTATTTATACTATTAAACTACATTAAACTTTTAATGTAGACACATTTATGAATATGAAACTATAGATTTTAAAACATTTTGCTTTTCTCTGTTTGTTTCTGTAAGTACATAATCATTCCAAATTGGGAGTTTGTCAAAAATTAAAGGAAATTGTTGCTTGTGGTATACTCTGGCAATCTAATTGTGCTTTCAGCAATTTCCCTACATTAGACTGTTTGCATCTGTTCTTCAAGCTATGTGTAACTACTGAAGCAAACCACAGTCTTCTGAGAAGTAAGATGAGCTTTTAGTTACAGAGCTGAAAGTTTTAAAGATTATTTACAATCAACTTCTTTGACTATACATTTAAGTTTTCAGGGACGATTAAAAGCAAATATGGTCAAACTTTTCTAAAGTTATTTGTAAACCCCACAGAGAAGCCAACGATTGTGATATCTGATGACAGTAACGGACACAAGCAGATGACTTCAAAAAATTGTTGTATATTTAGAAAAATACATAAGTAAAATAAATTTCTGATTTCCTTGTACATAGGAAGACATCAAAATATAGCAGAAAAAGTTATGGGATCAGACAACCCTGATTATGAATGCTGTTTCTACTTTTCACTGCTGAATAACACTGGACAAGTTATTTAGGCCCCTGTCTACCCCGACTTTTCAGTAATAAACCTCAAATTTGTTCTTTGTGGGAATGTCCTACCTTACCTGCTCCTCAGATGAAGTCTAACTTTATTGCATAGGACCTTTTTAAGCGTATTTTATTTCCATATCTATTCTAGTCTATTGATTTCCATCTATACACAGCAATTTTTATCCTGTTGTATGAAAACATCATACTCTCTGCTGTGTCTGATATGAATCTAGTAGTTATGACACAAAATAAGCAGTAGAAAAAAATTATATTTCCAGTTTTGAAATATTTAATAGAAAAATCAAGAAAGAAGACTTGTAAAAATAAATATATACAAAGAACATGATTTGGGGTCCAGTTTCCATATATGTGTACAGATCTTAAAAATGCACACAGACACATCTCAATTATGAATCAGAATAAACTCAATCACAAAGATTAATGAAAAGTCAAAAGTGTTAGTTGCTTAACTATGTCCAATTCTTTGTGATCCCATGGGCTGTAACCAGCCAGGCTCCTCTGTTAATGGGATTTCCAAGGCAAGAATACTGGAGTGGGTAACCATTCCCTTCTCCAGGGGATCTTCACAACCCAGGGATCAAACCTGGGTCTCCTGCATTGCAGGCAGATTCTCTACCGTCTGAGCCAGCAGCAAAGCCCAGGAATAATGAGCATAGTAGCATATGATGACATGGGCCCTCAATCGTACTGATTCTTTTCAGATCAGTCTTGAAGCACAATGCTTTCTCTCTCATGGAATCAAATTAAGGAAGAAAGTTACACTTTATTGTGAGTTTAAAGTAAACAGCCATCTGTTTGTTCATTCATACAACAAACATCTTCATGACCTCTTTGTGTTAGTGACTACGTCAGCACTTTGACCTCATGAAACTTTTATTTGGGTGGAGTAAACAACAATAAATAAGGAGATACAAATTATAATCATCAAGTATAATAAATGCCAGAGAAGGAAAGTATCTGGGAGAGGCTACTTTATACAGAGTGATCAGGAGAGGCCTTTACTCAGGAGAAGGTACTATTTCAACTCAGGAGAAAAGCATTCAAGAACAGAAGAAACCAATCCAAGGCTAAGTCATAAAGATCAAAGAAAAGCGGGAGGCATAGGAGGAAACTGAAAAAGCAAGGTCAATAAACAACAAGATCCTACTGTATGGCACAGGAACTCTGCTCAATGTTATGTGGCAGCCTGGATGGGAGGGGAGTTTGGGGCAGAATGGATACATGTATATATTCCCTTTGCTGTCCACCTGAAACTATCACAACATTGTCAATCAGCTATATTCTAATATAAAATAAGAAGTTTAAGAATACAACAAAAAGAAAAAATAAACAAAAAGAAACAAGGTCAAACCCAGCAAGAATTTAGAAGCCTAAAGAGGGAGTCTATATTTAAAATATTGGGAAATTTTTAAACGGTTTTAAGTAGGTGAGAGACCTGACGTAACTCACAATTCAGAAGCACTTAAAAATAATCTGAAACTCTGAACTCTATGTTAATAAGCAATACAGTTCCATCAAGTAAAAATTCAAATAAAAAATTTAAGCACCCCTATGGGAACGATCCTCATGGCTGATGTGAGAGCCAGAAAGAAATAAAACTCAGTCCCTAATAATGCAAACAAATTTACAATACACATGAGAAAAGAAGGTTAAATAATAAAAACTAGCTCTTCAAGACAATAGATGTCATGAGGTAATACCGGCTTACAGATGTTAAGATGAGATATTGTATAAAACATTATAAAGACTCTTAATACAATTTTAGAGCAATAGCTGGTTTTCTTACTGATTTTGATATATGTAGTAACATTTCATTAACTGTACCAGAACTGCTTTTAAGATGGTATTTTTTTTTTAATGTCAACTGAATAGCCTAGGAAAGTGCCCAGACTCATATTTAATACTACCAGATGATGATGTCATCTCAATGGCATTAAACATTCCAGACAATTCCTTAAATAGGTATTTTCATCTCACCTATTTTTATCATCTTTACACGGCCTCAAGGTCTGTTGTGAATTATTTCCGAGTAATGAATATGACTGGACTGATAAATGAGTCACTCTAAACTGAACTACTGATGTTGTATGCTATTTACTCAATTTATGGTAGTGTTATAATAATATTTATAAATGCAATCTGGTCACACTTCTAACACATTCTTTACATAGATAAATACATCCAGATAACTAGTTTGATATGCAATTATTTCTTAAGAAGGAAAGAAATACAGGCTAAAGAACAGGCTGTGGTTTACCAAACCATGCAATTTTTAGGAATTAGGATTTTAAAACAAACAAACAGAATAAGATGCAGATGAGGAAGGGAAAAAACATGTTGATTTTAATATTTTGGTTTCTGTATATACATACTCTAAAGATACAAGGTTAGCACATACTTGAGATCTAAAATATTGTTGTCATTCACTCATAAATCAAACAGCAAATATATTTATTTTTTTTTCATTGACTTCTTCAGGTGAATTGTGAGTGGAAAACAATGAAGCCAGGCTGGATGGGTTCATTCAGAAATGTACACAGAGAACTCAAGACTATAGCTTAAACTGTGCTAGGAAAGAACAAATTTTCAAGGAATCTCTCTCAATAAAGTTAGTTACAGAGCAAATCAAGTTTCTTGGGTAAATAAGTTCAGGAGAAGTCAAGCCCCTTAATTTATCATCCAGTGGCTTGACTATAATGTATGTTTCCTGGGGTCCTACACAGGTAAGAATGACATTGTGAAGTCACTTGTCAAAGAGGAGAAAGGAGAACAGTGAAAGGGAAGAACTATCTGGAAAAAACAAGACCCTAGGTACTTGCTCAACTACTCAGAAAATCAAAGAGGACGGTTAATTCAGTAACAAACTGCCATTACAAAGTTGAAATATTTCTGTGGCAGATTTTTGTTCCCGTATCTTTACTTCACCCCTGTAAAAAGATTATATTTATCTATCCTCTCTGCTGTATGCTTCCCAGTAGAATAGATGGTATATACCCTCGCCCTATGGCCTTTGTGCTTGGTCATGGGAAAAGTGTGTGGTCTGACTTGATCACATGTGTTTCTACCAAGTATCATGAGAAGAGCATGCCTCAGAATGAGAGACATTGAAGCAGACTGAATCCAACCTACAGCCTGAAATAAAGTGATCCCAGCTGACCCACAGACAAAAAACAATTGATATAAATCACTGAGTTGTGGAGTTATGTAACATTATTATAGCAAAAATATGACTGATAAAGTTCCCAGTATTAGAAAAGAGAAGTTTGCTCAGCTATAAAATGAACTATAATTATACAAAGAAATCTTTTGAATACTTTTGCCACAGAATTTATGCAGTATTTTGTGTTTCCTATTATATGTACACCTGTATTATTTTTACACATCTGAATGATTTTTTTTAGATATCAAAACCAATTTGATTCCCCCTGAAGAACAACTGCTCACGTAGACTGTATTAGTTATTGGCTCTGTTATATAAGATGATGCAAAACAGACTAGTCTGGTTTCCTGGCAGAAGCATGTCACATGATCATGTTTTCCAAGCCAGTTTGTCCATTATCAGCACCCAGCCTTGCCCACTGCCTCTTCCTTCCAGGTTCAGCACTGGGTAAGGGGGACAACTGATTAGACATAGTTCTGAAGAACCAATTATGATTCAATTCCAAAGGAAGATAAAACAGACAGAGGGGTTAGTTAGGGCTGTTCCTAAGTCAGGGAAGTAATTAAAGAAGATAGCGCCAAAATAGACATACACTAATGTTGAAAACACTGGATTCTATTCTCAGCTCTTATGCAGATCACTTAATCTTTCTAGGTCTCAGTTTCTAAACATACTTAATACACACAATAATTTCTAGAGCTGCTTTTTATTTTGTTTCTAGTTTTATTAAGACAGAATTTATATTCATTATTGTATAAGTTTAAGGTATATAGCATAATGATCTGACAAAAACATCATGAAACAATTATCAAAATGAACATCCATCATCTCATATAGATACAAAATAAAAGAAACAAAAAATAGTTTTTTCCTTGTGATGTGAACTCAGGATTCACTCTTAACAATTTTCATATATAACATACAGTAGTGTTAATTATATTTATCATGTTGTACATTGCACCCCTAGTACTATTTACTTCATAACGGCAAGTCTGTATCTTTTGACTGCTTCTAAGGCTGCTTTTTAATTCAATATTAATACTTTAGTAGATATCAACTTGTGTAAAAACATGACTTCAAATTTCCCCCGGTTCATTTATTAAAAAAACTTTTTTTGTGGTAAAACACACATAACAAAAAGTATTGTCTTAACCAGTTTTAAGTGTACAGTTCTCTTGATTTTTTAAAAACATTTTAATTGGAGGACAATTGTTTTACAATGTTGTATTGGTTTTTGCTGTACAACAATGTGAATCAGCTGTAAGTAACCCCCTTGGTTTATTTTTATCAAATCTTTTTCCTTGTAATTGATGGTATAAAAACCCTGAGGACACCTATTTTAGGGCTGGAGAGAAGTTAGATGTATCAGGGATGTGGAAAGGACAGAATCCTAAGTGGAGATGATAAGAAAAAACAGATCAAATCCAAGACGCTCACAGGAAAGATAAAAGGTAAATGGTTAAGGTCTGGGCAGTATTCAGGGGTCTAATATAGTCAGGAAAGCTTGGATCCTTACTTCTGATAGTTTCAGATAACAATATCTGACATTTCATAAAGCTGGTAGTAGTTTGATCCCTGGGTTGGGAAGATCCCCTGGAGGAGGGCATGGCAACCCACTCCAGTATTCTTGCCTGGAGAGTCCCATGGACAGAGGAGCCTGGTGGGCTACAGTCCACAGGGCTGCAAAGAGTCAGACATGACTGAAGCGACTTAGCACGCATGCAGTGTGCCAAAACAAGAATACTCAGAGTGACAAAAACCAATTAAGGCCTCTAATCACGTAGCTAATTAATAAATGTTTCTTTTTAACAAGAGACAAGAAGCTGTAAATGCTTATACAACTTACTGGTTTTAAGAATGTAGTGGTAAAGATCCTGAAGAACAGAGGAACAGGAATAGTCTTGAGCAAAGTTCTCTCCTGTGGCCTTTGAAAGATTAACATTCCACAAGGGACGTGACTTCATACAGCTGGGTGTGCAGATTCAACTCTAACATGTAACGATGTCTCCAGGTGGTTTAAGTGGCTAGCCTTGTGTTACAGGTGTGGCTAACCATAAAAGACATCAGCATGGGTTTCTAAGCATTACTATTAGGAAAACCAAACATACTATTATCACGTACTGCTGACATACAAAAGTTTAAGCACTCTAAGATACAACTTGGTACCATTTTCGCTAATCCAAAAATTTTTATTAGTCAGAGTTTAAACTAATAATGGTCAGATCTACAGAGTTTAGAAGAGTCCGCACTCTTCTCAAAGCTCCATATCCACTAAAGTTAGAACATGGTTCCATGACTTGAAAAAATTAAAAGTCCTTGTATTCGATCATAGGTGGTGTACATGCATTTCACAGCAAGAGTCTTCTGACTACCTTATTATTGTTTAGTTAGCAGTTTCTCAACAGTCTCTGACCTATCTCTCTAATCAACCTTTTAGATCCTCTTGTTCCTTCCTCTTTGAACAAAGGGAAAAAAAATAATAGTAAGCCCATTTTACTTTCTAGGAATTTGTTAAGGCACGCTAAATCTAATTAGCCAATTATTACAAGAATGTTAGCAATTTTAAAAGTAGATTCCCTTAATAATTCTGAATTTAAAAATTGCTACTCTAAGGTTTACTAAACATTCGAGGAACAGTCAAAGAATATCCTATTGGAGTTTAACATGTCTCATAATACTATGGACTTTTAGAGCTGTGTAACCCTGAGAGGAGCTGAAGCTAAAGCCTTGGAGAAATTCTGACCTTACTCTATTTTTAAAGTCCATCATGTGCTAGTATTACCAACAGTTCAAATAGGATAGCTTATGTACTATTCAAATATTTGTGAACCATTAAGCTTTTGTATAAATAAGGATGTCTATTAACCAAACAAATTGGAAAAAAACAGTGAGATCTGTCAATGACCTTGGATTTGATCCTTTGAAATCTACAGGATTAAGCAATCAGTGCCAGCATGTGAGTTGCCTAAAGAAAATTTCATCACAAGGATAAATGACAAACACTAGACTGGCAGTCTTTTGAACTACTATAATTAAGTTGCAGTTCATGCCATGAAAAGAGTGAGGCTTTATCAAATCTGCATATCCCCGTAACATACAGATAAAAGGCCAGTAAAGATACCTTGGAAACAGAGAACGTGGAGTAAAGTTAGGAAATGTCGTCTATAGTCCGTAAGAAAAGGATAGCCAAGATCAGAGAGGATGGCAGGGGAGTAAAGAAATGATGCATTCAAAAGGCAAACCAAAGGTGAGGTCTAATGACCATGAAGTCATTATGGCTGGGTGAATTACCACAGCCAGTACACCACAAAGTGATTAGTATCTTAGGTGCTAAGAAGTTTTCCAACTCAGCTTATTAGGGATTCCTGTGGGAAAACATTTTTAATTTAACATGCAAGTCAAAATGAAAAGAGGTTTTCTTTATAATCATTTTGATAAAACAAAGCAATTTCACAAAGACAGAATATGTAAAATTATTAATAGTAACTTTTTCTGAGGACCGTCATATCTTACATACAGGTAGATTTGGAGACTTTGATGCTGGGAGGGATTGGGGGCAAGAGAAGGGGACGACAGAGGATGAGATGGCTGGATGGCATCACTGACTCGATGGATGCGAGTCTGAGTGAACTCCGGGAGTTGGTGATGGACAGGGAGGCCTGGCATGCTGCGATTCATGGGGTCGCAAAGAGTCGGACACGACTGAGCGACTGAACTGAACTGAACTGAATACATATACAAATGTATTCTCCCCCCTTTTACCTCTCCAATCTATTACCAGTTTAATTCAATTCCATTCAAAACAAGACCTACTTGCAAGCGGAGAGAAAAGGACCGTGTATGTGAGTCGTAATAAAGCAATTAACTGTAATTCTGGTTCTCTTTTAAACTTTATCCATTTGCTTCCTAATTTACCTATCCATGATTTAATAAATCATTCATTAATAAAATATTGACCATGCTAATCACTAGCCTCACCTCTTAACTGCCTACTCACCAACCCACGTGGATAACTAATAAGCATTTCATACTTAACATGCCCCAAATAGAATTCTTGATCATTTCTACTAAGCATGAACCTTTCCCAGTCTTCTTAAGAAGGGCTAGAACTTTCATCTGACAGTTAATATAGAGACCCCTGACAAACAATCTGTTAGAAAATCAAGTCAACTCTAACTTCAACAAATGACTGGAATCCTATCATTTTTCTTTATCATTTCCCCTTCAGTCCAAGTCACCATTATCTCCTGCCTGAACTACTACAGTAGCTTCTTAACTAGTTTTCCTACGTCTGTCCTTGCTTTTTTATCTTTTATTCTTGACACAACAGCCAGAGTGATCTTTAGAAATATTTTTATGTATCGTCAGTCCTCTGCCCAAAATCCACCCATGGTTTCCCATATAGATGGCTTTACTTAGAGTAAAGGCCAAAGTTTCACCATGGCTGAAAAAAGGCCCTAACTGACCTGAAACTGAAAAGATCTTTGAGTTAATCAATACAGCAGACTCAAAAATTATACAGTATAATGAAGTATGATTGGTCATAACTCAGTCCTGAGGTGAATGTTCAAATCTGTCAAAGCTATTGAAACCAAGACCTAACCTTTGACACAGAATTACATTCACAAGTTTGCAAGGATATATGCACAAGTATGTTCAGTGAAATATTATTTGAAATAGCCAAAATCAAGCAACAATTTAAATACCCATTAATATAGGAATGGTTAAATAATCTATGGCATATAATCATACTGTGAAATACCATGAAGCTTTAAAAACCTGTGGTGAATCTTTATGTATTAACAGGGAAGAATTTCTCTCCCTCTCTGACATACACCCCTCACTTTAGTAATTCCAAACTGAGTGCAGTTCCCCACATCTGTCTGCCATTGCACAGGCTGCTGCCTCTGAATTTGTCTACAATACTCACTGTACTAATTTCTGCACATACTTCAAGACATATCACAGTGGCACCTCCTTAAGGAAGCATTTCCTGATGCCTCCAGTTGTGCAGGAGGTGCTCAGCGTTTGTTGACGAGATTAAAAGAAAAGTATCTACTGATATATTTTCTCTATTCTAAAAACTAGCTTGAAACATTATTCTAAAAATTAAGTGGTATCTGTTCTCTCTTTCTCTCAAATACAATATGTTTAATAATTTATTTGTGTGTCACACATTCTACCACTGATAAAGAACTATGGTCTTTCCCTAGAGATCTTAACATCTACTCAGAAATGCGTGCAGTGAGGAATAATTTTTGTAACATCTTTACTGAGATACAATTAGCACAAACATGTAATTTAACCATTCAAATCACACAATTCAATGTTTCCTAGTATATTCACAGGGAGAATTATTTTTTTTTTAACAACACTAAAAGCACTCTTTGAGTTTGGAAACCATCAATTGTGATTATCCTAAGATGTAACACAGGGGTGGTTAAAAAAAAGCAGCAATTATTACATCTATGTAATCCATCTTGGGACCACATTATTGAGCTTACAGGAGTAGGAAAGAAACCTGTACTACTTTCAGTCTCATCAAATGTTTAAAAAAAAAATCTCTCAATTCAGTTCAGTTGCTCAGTCCTGTCTGACTCTTTGCAACCCCATGAATCGCAGGATGCCAGGCCTCCCTGTCCATCACCAACTCCTGGAGTTCACTCAGACTCACGTCCATTGAAGTCAGTGATGCCATCCAGCCGTCTTATCCTCTGGCGTCCCCTTCTCCTCCTGCCCCCAATCCCTCCCAGCATCAGAGTCTTTTCCAAAAATCTCTAGGGCTTGATAAATACTTGTTAAATAAAATTTCCAACTATCTAGTAAATATACTGGATATCATACCAATCCTCATATTCAATATATTCTGAATGGAACTCATTACTAACTGGTTTTCTTTGTAAACTCCTCACTCCTGTTAATGGCACCAGTACTTCCTTCATAGTCAGTCTGTGACACCTGGCTCTCCTTCACCCTGTCACAGTCTGTAGTTTTTACTTGTAAGGTCATATCTGCAAATTCACACTCAGGACATAATTCTCCCAACTACCCAGGCCACCTGAAAACTTTCCAGCTACTAGCCTCTTAATGTTTTTATTTTTAATTAATTTTTATTCGGTATAGTTGCTTTATAATGTTCTATTAGTTTCTATTGTACAACAAAGTGAATAAGCCATACATATACATATATTCCCTCCCTTTTGGATTTCCTTCCCATTCAGGTCACCACAATGCATTCAGTAGAGTTCCCTGGCCTATACAGTATGTTCTCATTAGTTATCTATATTTTACACAGTACAAATACTGAGCCTCTTGATGTGTTTGGTGTGAACCACACATGTAGGTCTCAGTGCAAACTCAGTTCACTACCACAAGTATGGTCTACTGCATCATAGAACAAAATAATACTCTTTAATTAAGATAACCAACAACAGCCATTAGTAAGGATTTTAAAAGATGCCTCTTGAAGGAGACACAAGTCTCTGGAATGATCTTGTCTCTTTCTCCCTAATACTTATTATTGTTATCCATAACTAAATCTTTTTTTACTCTCCAAAATCTGATTAGAATGCTCATGCGATCCGAGAGTTCAGTTCAGTTCAGTTCAGTCGCTTAGTCGTGTCCGACTCTTTGCGACCCCATGAATCGCAGCACGCCAGGCCTTCCTGTCCATCACCATCTCCCGGAGTTCACTCAGACTCACGTCCATNACTCAGCCTTCTTCACAGTCCAACTCTCACATCCATACATGACCACAGGAAAAACCATAGCCTTGACTAGACGGACCTTAGTCAGCAAGGTAATGTCTCTGCTTTTGAATATACTATCTAGGTTGGTCATAACTTTTCTTCCAAGGAGTAAGCGTCTTTTAATTTCATGGCTGCAGTCATAACACACATTTTAGAGACTGTACTTATTTTTGGTACTGCAAATCAGTTAGCTATTTAGGAATTAGCTCTAACTCTCCTGTTCTCTCAGGCAGTACCAAAAAAACAATGAACACATCTTAGAACTGTAACAGAGCATAGATATGTCATATAGTTATTCTCTGCAATAAGTCCTAGTTTCATAAGATTTTCTGCCCTTAACTATTATTGTCACCAGGAGTTACTAGTTGGGTGTTTCTGGAAATTTACATTCAAGTTCCTATTTTTAGGTAAATATGGCATCATAAATGTAGATTGGTTTAGAAAAAAAGATTGTTAAAGTGAAGTGAAGCTTTAATTGAAGCATTAGAAATTTATTAATCTGACGTGAAAATCATGAACATACCCTAAATCTGAGAAAAAAGAGAACAATGGAAATAGAAATGTTTGGAATATTTAGTGCCCTAAAAAGAAACAATAAACAAACCAGATTACTGAAATTAGGAGTCTAGTCAGCCTTCAATTTATACTGCAAAATTCTCTGTTGCTGTCAATAGACTGAATTACTTCAGCTTTTATAAATCACCTCTAATACATAGAGTATCTTTTTTATTTTTCAGTTTCAAACATAAATGCTTATCAGAAAGCAACTTTTAGGCAAAACTATCCTCCCAACCCCACAGAGGATTTTGATTAATTTCACAGTAGATCAGTAAATAACACAGAGAAGCAATATGATTCCCTGGGACAGTCCTTAAAGAGAATGTACAGGTATCTGAAAGCCCATGTCCTTTTCATAACATCAGCGTTTAATGAAAATCCCATTGCCACAGTGATGGCTTTATGCTTGTTCCACAAGATGGACTGAAATCTCTAGCTCCACCAAGATGTCCATGAGGTTGTGGAGAGGCAGAGGCACCAGACCTTTAAATCTTGGAGATACAAACAGAAAGCAAACAAGAGTGTTGCTTCAGCACTGGTTGTTATGAGTCTTTATCCCGTCTACTACATGCCAATGCAATAGTTATAGTCATATTTCTGCTCCGCTCAGTTTGGAACTCTCCAAGGTTCTGACCCTTAATGGTGGTCGGCTAATCTGGAGCACTTGGAAAACCAACGTCCAGGCAAAATGGAACTATAGGCTCAGTGGTCCTCTGCCATTTCTAAATCTTGATTCTAGTATCTCACACCCACTGTGGTCTTACCCTGATCACTTCATCCCACTCCGGATGTACACCTGCCTCACAGCACCCTGATACATCGCCAAACTCTATGAAGTTCCAGGAGCTGTAAGAGACGCAGGTTTGATCCCTGGGTCATGAAGATCCCTTGGAGGAGGAAATGGCAACCCACTCCAGTGTTCCTGCCTGGAGAATCCCACGGACAGAGGAGTCTAGCGGGCTACAGTCCTTGGGGTCGCAAAGAGTCAGACACGACTGACGCACTGGATCTACTCCCTTCTTCCCAGTTTCAAACATTCTCCCAAGTCCAGTATTTTAGAAACTGGGTTCAATGGACTGTGGAAGAAGGGTCAGATTTAATTTAACCTTGATTTGTTTGGTTAGATTAGAGACAAAGCAACTGGAGAAAAGTATTTCTCCCAACAATTTAAGTATTTCACTCCACTCATTTCTTGCTTGGTTGGTTTCTCAGGGAAGCCAGATATACTGGGTTGGCCAAAAAGTTCCTTCAGTTTTTAAGTAAAAATAAAAGACACATTTTTCATTTTTGCCAAGAGCTTTATTGAACAATGTATTCACATTTTGTTCCATTACCTTCTGCCATCTTTTCAGGCAACTTCATAATTCCATCTTCCCACAACTTTTTATCTTTTTGGGCAAAGAACTGTCCCAGGTGCCTTTTATAAGTCTTCCAGAAAATTGAAATTTTTCCCATTTAGAGAATTTTGTAAAGACTGAAATAAATGGAAATCCGAAGGTGCAATGTCTGGTGAATGAGGGGGATGAATCAGAACTTCCTAGCCAAGCTATAACAGTTTTTGCCTGGTCCTCAAAGACACATGCCGTCTTGTGTTATCCTGGTGGAAGATTATGAAATTTTCTGTTGACTAATTCCAGATGCTTTTCGTTGAGTGCTGCTTTCAGATGGTCTAACTGGGAGGGGTACTTGCTGGAATTTAATAGTCTGGTTTTCTGCAAGGAGCTTATAATAGAAGACTCCCTTCTAATCTCACCATATATACAACCTCACATTCTTTGGATAAAAACAGCCTTTGGTGTGGTTGGTGGTGGCTCATTTCAGTTGCCCCATGAGCCCTTCCTTTCTACATTATTGTACAGTATACACTTTTCATCTCCCATAACAGTTTGTTTTATTTTTATTTTTTTAAAATATAAATTTATTTATTTTAATTGGAGGTTAATTACTTTACAACATTGTATTGGTTTTGCCATACATCAACATGAATCCGCCACAGGTATACACGTGTTCCCCATCCTGAACCCCCCTCCCTCATCCCTCCCCATACCATCACTCTGGGTCATCCCAGTGCACTAGCCCCAAGCATCCAGTATCATGCATCGAACCTGGACTGGTGATTCGTTTCATATATGATATTAGAAAAATGGAACATTTTCATTACATTTAAGTACAGAATTTCATGTGGAAATAGGGTCAGAAATAGAGTAAAGAAGAGTTTTTTTTCCTCTTAATTTATGTAGAAATCCAAATATCAAAGCCATTAACATAAGCAAGTTGGTGCAAATAATTTTCAATGCTTGATTTGGATATTTTGAGTCTATCAGCTATCTCCCATGTGGAATAAACATTCTGAATTAATGTCTCTATTTGATCACTATCAACTTCATCTGGTCTACCAGACCATGGAGCATTGTCCAGTAAGAAATCTCTAGTATGAAACTTTGCAAACTTCTGTTACATTCAATCAGTCACAGCACCTTCTCCATATACTGCACGAATCTTTGTGTTTCAGTTGTGTTTTTACTTTTCTTGAAATAATAAAGCATATATGATGAAATAATAACATATAATATACCATTGCTTTTTATCTTCCATCTTCACCAATTTTGATAAATTTTTTTAAAAGGCAGGCAGACGTGACAGCTGTCATAATACTACCTAACAAAACTGAAGATGAAGTTAAAGACAACTCAGTACTAATACAGACATCTTAGTGAAAAAACTGAATGAACTTTTATTGCCAGCCTAATAGTTCTCATCTTTTTTCCTTTATAGGTGAGTCCTCTCCCTCAACCCTCTGGCCTCCTTTGAAGTTTTTCTGTTTTTTTTTAAACTTTATCTTTCATTTTCTGCTGTTTGGATACAATATGTCTAGGTATAGCTTTTCTGACATTTATGCACTTTGGTGTTCTGAGCTCCCTGGATCTGTAATTTGGTGTCTAATATTAATTTGGGGGAAATTCTCAGTTATTGTTGCTTCAAATACTGTTTATGTCCCTTTCTCTCTTCTCCTCCTTTCTAATTACTCATCTTATACCCTCTGTAGTTTTCCTACAGGTTTTGGATATTTTGTTCCATTAAAATTTTATTTTCTCTTTGCTTTTTGGTTTGGAAGATTCTGTTGATATATCCTCAAGCTTAAGAGGGTTTTCCTCAGTTGTGGCCAGTCTACTAATCAGTCCATCAAAGACATTCTTCATTTTTGTTACAGTGTGTTTTTACAATGTGTTTTTTAAAAAATATTTATTTATTTGGCTGTGCCAGGTCTTAGTTGCGGCAGGCGGAATCTTTAGTGCGGCATGAGAGGTTTTTAGCTGAGGTATGTGGGAGCTTTTAGTTAAAGCAGTTGGTATTTAGTTCCCTGACCAGGGATCAAACCCCGGGACCCCCTGCTTTGGGAGTGTGGAGGCAGCCACTAGACTACCAGACAAGTCCTCTTGTTTTTGATAGCTACTATGTTTTTTTATTCTTTCTCAGAAATTCCATTTCTCTACTTGTATTATTTATCTGCTCTTACATGTTGTCTACTTTTCCAGTAGAATTTTTAGCATATTAATTATAGTTGTTTAATTTCCAGTTTGATAATCTCTTATATTTGAGTTTGATCTGATGTTTGCTTTGCTTCTTCAAACTGTGTTTTTTGCCTTTTGATATGCCTTGTGATTTTTAAAAGGAGCTCCAGTAAGTAGGTTGTAGCTGTGTGGTGGGAAGATGTGGGGGAAGGGGCAGCATTCTAGAATTCTAAAACTCCGAGAAGTGTGGAGTCCCCCACCCTGCCCCCTGAAGTTTTGAACTGTCAGACTTGTTTACACTGACCTTCCAGCTACTCATCAGTCAGACTTTCCTACCCCAGTACCGGCTCCTTCAGAGGTTTCTGACTGTAGACTTCCACTCTGGTTAAGGTGTGGTTCTTTGCATTTGCCTGTCTGCTTTACTTTCCCGGAGGTGGGGTGAGAGGAGTGGGAGGTGGGGGGGTGGGGAGGAGGGAACAGGACAGTCATTTGCCTGGTGTTGATTTTCAGTTTGTTCAGATTTTTACTTGTTGTTGGGATGGTGTGATGACTTCCGAGCTCCTCAGATGCCAATCAGAAAGCAGAAAAAAATGTTTCAAATATGTGAATTCCTAAGACTACCTCCTCCCTCCCAGAAAGGTCTCTGAGGCTCTCAAGCAAAGGAGAAAAAAGGAAAGGGTAAGAGTAAGATGATGATCAGTAATAAGAGTTCTCCTGTTTCAATCATTCAGAATCACTCTAAGTAGTCTGGCCCTAAGCTGGAAACAAAAGGCAGTTTACAACATCCTGAGAGCTATCCCATCTCTCTAACAGAAGGGGTGAGTGGGGAGGGAATTTTTCAAAGAACTGTCAGAATTAACCCCAAAGAACACCTGGAATCTTATCTCACTCTCTCCCACACTCCAGTCTGCCCAGCACCAGTTTATGCTGCCCCAACCTTTTCCTGTGGTAAAAATAAAAAGTCAAAAAAAACCATGATTTCCCCTGAGACACTCTGAAAGTCTTTCAAAAATAGTTTCACAGAAAAACAAGGAAAAGGACAAGGATATGAAAAATTAGCTCAAACATTTTGTAAGCAGATTAAAGAAAAACTTTGATTTTATTTCTAACGAAGTGTACATATATTCAGTTCAGTTCAGTCGCTCAGTCATGTCCGACTCTTTTCGACCCCATGAATCGCAGCATGCCAGGTCTCCCTGTCCATCACCAACTCCCAGAGTCTACCCAAACCCATGTCCATCGAGTCGATGATGCCATCAAACCATCTCATCATCTGTTGTCCCCTTCTTCTCCTGCCCCCAATTCCTCCCAGCATCAGAGTCTTTTCAAATGAGTCAGCTCTTCGCATCAGGTGGCCAAAGTACTGGAGTTTCAGCTTCAACATCAGTCCTTCCCATGAACACTCAGGACCGATCTCTTTTAGGATGGACTGGTTGGATCTCTTTGCAGTCCAAGGGACTCTCAAGAGTCTTCTCCAACACCACAGTCAAAAGCATCAATTCTTCGGCACTCAGCTTTCTTTATAGTCCAACTCTCACATCCATACATGACCACTGGAAAATCCATAGCCTTGATTAGACAGACTTTTGTTGGCAAAGTAATGTCTCTGCTTTTTAATATGCTGTCTAGGTTGGTCATAACTTTCCTTCAAAGGAGTAAGCATCTTTTAATTTCATAGCTGTAGTCACCATCTGCAGTGATTTTGGAGCCCAGAAAAATAAGTCAGCCACTGTTTCCACTGTTTCCCCATCTATCTACCATGAAGTGATGGGACCGGATGCCATGATCTTAGTTTTCTGAATGTTGAGCTTTAAGCCAACTTTTTCACTCTCTTCTTTCACTTTCATCAAGAGGCTCTTTAGTTCTTCACTTTCTGCCATATATTGGGTGAAGATAAAAGGCACTGACCCAAGGTTTTCCTAATTCCTCCCTAGAGAGGGTAGGGGCAATGGGGACAGAATGACCTAACAGATCACAGTGAAAGTCGCTCAGTCTTTCCATAGGAAAGTCTATCCATAGGAAAAGGATAGATTTGTTTTGAACCTATGTAAATAATAACATGGTCATGAAAATGTCAAGTAAAAGTAAATGGCACCTTGTGTGATAATCACTGTTCTGTATAGTTTTACAGACAAAGCCAGTCAGTATGTGTTACTACTTTCCTTGGAATCACTTTTCTTAGTTATTGTTTGCAACTTATACAAATATGAAATCATTATGTTGTACATCCGAAACTAAGTGAAAGGCACTCAGTCATGTCCGACTCTTTGCAACCCCATGGACTATAGTCCGTGGAATTCTCCAGGCCAGGATACTGGAGTGGGTAACCTTTCCCTTCTCCAGGACATCTTCCCAACACAGGTTTCCCGCATTGCAGGTGGATTCTTTACCAGCTGAGCCACAAGGGAAGCCCACAGGCTCTGGAGGTAAGATGCCTGGGTGCAAAACCCAGCGCCACCAATGAAGAGCTGTAGGGCCCTGGGCAAGCTACTCTTCTGTGCCTTGGTTCTCTGAGTTGTAAAACAGAGATAAAAACTGTACCTACCTCACAGGTTTTTTAAGAAGATTAAATAATTTGGGTTAAACACTTAAAATAAAACCTGGTGCATGGTATCATCAACAGAAATTCTTGTCAACTCTTAACTTTAAAACTTGTCTTTAAGCCAACTTTTTCACTCTTCTCTTTCACTTTCATCAAGAGGCTTTTTAGTTCCTCTTCACTTTTTGCCATAAGGGTGGTGTCATCCGCATATCTGAGGTTATTGATATTTCTCCCAGCAATCTTGATTCCAGCTTGTGCTTCTTCGAGCCCAGCGTTTCTCATGATGTACTCTGCATATAAGTTAAATAAGCAGGGTGACAATATACAGCCTTGACATACTCCTTTCCGTATTTGGAACCAGTCTGTTGTTCTATGTCCAGTTGTAACTGTTGCTTCCTGACCTGCATAAAGGTTTCTCAAGAGGCAGGTTGTGGTCTGGTATTCCCATCTCTTTCAGAATTTTCCACAGTTTATTGTGATCCACACAGTCAAAGGCTTTGGCATAGTCAGCAAAGCAGAAAGAGATGTTTTTCTGGAACTCTTGCTTTTTCCATGATCCAGTGGAAGTTGGCAATTTGATCTCTGGTTCCTCTGCCTTTTCTAAATCCAGCTTGAACATGTGGAAGTTCACGGTTCACATGTTGCTGACGCCTGGCTTGGAGAATTTTGAGCATTACTTTGCTAGCGTGTGAGATGAGTGCAATTGTGTGGTCGTTTAAGCATTCTTTGGCATTGCCTTTCTTTGGGATTGGAATGAAAACTGATCTTTTCCAGTCCTGTGGCCACTGCTGAGTTTTCCAAATTTGCTGGCATATTGAGTGCAGCACTTTCACAGCATCATCCTTCAGGATTTGAAACAGCAATTCATCTTAGGTATCATTAGATCATTTTTACTAAAACTTTGCTTTCATGTTATTTCTCTGCTCATGAAGACTCCTCTTTGACCTCCACAGTTCTTCAATAAGCTCGGCGAGACGTTAATAGATGCTGTATCACAAGAGGGACTTGGTTATTAAGAAAGTGTGGAAAATATAGGGAGGAATTTGTGTTCTTTCTCAGAGTGTTTAATATACTAATGTGCATTATAAATCTCCTGGAGAAAGATTTGATGTTTCCCACTGTTTGTGACTGCAGAATGAATTCTTTTCAGGGAGCAGGTCAAGGACCAACCTTGTGAAAGATGCTGCAAGTACCTATGGCCATTTTCAGAACAGGCCACCAGGGCTCTAGGTTAAAAGGTGAAGAACACAGTTATCTTCGTTGCTTTCCTAATTCCTTTCCCCACATCTCTCTTCCACATTCTATGGGTCCTCTTTCTTACTAACAGAACTTATTAAGGGGAAAAAACCCATCTCAAACCACAGATATGTATATTGGCAAATATGTCTGAAAAGAAGAGGCTTTCTGGGCTTCTAACCTACTTTAGTTTTCATTTTGATCCATAAATAATCTTGCTCTTCAATGAACATATGTTATATTTTGAATCTTTTGCTTGCATACGGTATCAAGCAGAGCGTCTGATAGTAGATACTCAGTATTTTTAGATTCATTAGTATGCACAAATTCAGCAAGATACAGGCCATGCAAAGTGTGACACTCCATACTAAAAATTAAATCTGAAAATCATATTAGGTAACACAGCTTGGATAGTAAATCTATTAGGTTCAGGTTTTGGCAAGAATGTCTCTACTGGTACTATAGTCATACTGAATGCTCATTGTGAACAAGGGACTTTCTTTAAATTATACTCCAGACTTTGCAAAAATCTTATGTGACTGAACATTTTTTTATGACAACAGTAAAAAGCACTGTTTCACTGAAATCAATGTATTCATTTCTGAAAATCTCCCAGGAAGGACTGTATCTGTAAGAATTCAGAAAATGGATTCCAAACAGGTATAGACCTCATATATTTCAGGGTTCTTGTCTGCCATGTTCTTTTGGGAAAGCCCTCACTTATAGTATAAAGTGGTTTTGTTTCATACTGTATATATTCTATATACTATACCTCTCTCTCCAGGTCACTGGCTAACTGGGAAAGCGGCATATACCTCACCCAAAATAACTCTATCTTTCATCCTGATAGCACTTCAACTTTCTTTAGGCAAAATTTCCACAGTAAATTTCATTTTTAGAAGAGGAGTTTATGTGTCAATGTACATGGACATACACCTTGAAGAGAAGGACTTTTCTGGATTTCCATCCATGGACTGTCATTCCTTTCCACTCTCCACGTACAAGGCTTCATTTAGCACAGAGACAAGTGACTTCTATTCCAACTCCAGAGATGGGCCTGATTTAGTCTCTGGGTAATCACGTTCCCCTTGTTAGTGATGGGGCAGGAATGATACAGTCTCACCATTTCTGTTTCTTACTGCTGCTGCTAAGTCGCTTCAGTCGTGTCCGACTCTGCGACCCCATAGATGGCAGCCCACCAGGCTCCCCGGTCCCTGGGATTCTCCAGGCAAGAACACTGGAGTGGTTTGTCACTTCCTTCTCCAATGCATGAAACTGAAAAGTGAAAGTGAAGTCGATCAGTCGTGTCTGACCCTCAGCTACCCCATGGACTGCAGCCTACCAGGCTCCTCCGTCCATGGGATTTTCCAGGCAAGAGTACTGAAGTGGGGTGCCACTGCCTTCTCCCTGTTTCTTACTAACACAGTTTATTAACTCAAACAGATCTCTAACTGCGAATTTGGTCAATGAGACATGAGGAAAAATCTGCTCATTTCCAGAGCAGATTTTAGGAAAAATTTCCTCACTTCTAAGAAAAAGCCACAGAAAGAAATGGCCACCTCCTCTTCTGAATGTTGTGTCTGGATGTGATGCCTAGAATGGTAAGAGCTATCTTACTAAGGATAAAGCCAATCCTAAGGATGGTAGAGTAGAAGGATGAAGAGAACTCAGGGTTCTTGAGAACACTGTTGAGTCTCCAATCAACCAAATCTAAAGGCAAATTCCTTCCTCGGAACTTCCTATTATAGAAGATAATGCAGTTCCTCATTTTCAGCCAAATTAAGTCAGGTTTTTATTACTTGTGTTGGCTCGTCGGTCTAGGAGTATGACTCTTGCTCAGGGTGCGAGTGGTCCTGGGTTCATACCCCAGATAAGCCCGGCCTTTAAGTTTGGGCTTCCCTGTGGCTCAGCCAGTAAAGAGAAGGGAATGGCTACCCACTCTAGTATTCTTGCCTGAAGAACTCCATGGACAGAAGAACCTGGAGGCTACAGTCCACAGGGTCACAAAGAGTCAGACACGACTGAGCAACTAATACTAATTAGCTTTATCACTTGTAGCTGAATGATTGCTGGATCAGAAAGGATATGATGACTAGGACTGAGTGAGCTGGGTGAATCAGATTCACCTCTCTTGGGAAATACAAGAATTAAGAGACAAAGAGGGAAGCTGCCAGTTGTGAGGAACTGAACAAGTGTATAAAAAGTTGAACCTAACCAAGCCATTATAAAAGGAGTAAGGAGACAGAGGAAGCCAGCTAGCAGAGAGAGAGAATTGGAATACAGAGATGTGTAGCAAGAAGCAGAGAAGCCATTAGAAAGAATGAGACTGCTCCTTCAAGAAAAAGACATTCTTTTCGCTTTCTAGTTCCCCTGGGGCCTACCTAAGCTTTCCATAGCTCTGAATTACCATGACATCCCTCTAACCTGACGTTGCACTAGCCTGCAGGAGTTAGTTAGGTTGAGTGTGTTCTCTGCTACTTAATAAGCCCTGTCCAAGGACACATGAGGGTTGAGGGAGAGGGGAAAGTCAAATTAGACTAAAATTGTTAACTAAAAAGGGCCACAAATGATGGACACACAGACAAAAAATGGATGCAATGATAGCAAAAACCTAACAAATAAGATTATAAAAGAAAATAAAAAGTGAACAAAATTATCACACAATCAGTATCAAATAAACTGGCCACCAAAACAGAAAAAGATCATGGGTCAAAGATACTTTATACACAGCAAAAAGGTACCCCAGATCCAGCATTAGATTCTCAAATCCTTTCCTGACATATTTTTACCTTTCATTTATTCTTATGCTTTGGAAAAGAATGCCCGGGCTTGACATTTCCTCTCTACCACCTTTCTCCCATCTGGTGCCTCTTTCTTCCACTCCCCGCACCAACTGAGTTCCGCTGATATTGCCTCATACTGGTCCTTATCACAGTTCACTTGGATTTTTGTAATACAGGGATTCCCTGGTGGCTCAGTGGTAAAGAATTTCCTGCAGTGCAGGAGATGGAGTTTCGATCCCTGGGTCAGGAAGATCCCCTGGAGAAGGGAATGGCAACCCACTCCAGTATTCTTGCCTGGGAAATCCCATGGACACAGGAGCCTGATGGGCTACAGTCCATGGGGTTGCAGAGAGCTGGACACGCCTGAGCAACTAACAACAACAAACTGTAAACTGTAATACTTGTCAAGTACTCACCAGAGCTCTGGAGTCTCCCAATTCCAAGACAAGGGAATCTTTCTAGAGCAGAACTGTCATGCCATTCTTTTTAAAAATTCTCAGTAGCTCTTCCATGTTTATGGCTTTAATTAAGCCTGTATTACTTCTTAGCCTGCTTAGTACACAGAACCTCCATAATATATAGTTTCATCCCATTTTTACAACCTTACCATTTCCCCCTACTCTCCATCTTTCCTCCCCTATTTGCTCCAGTCAATCTGAACTGCTTTGTTCTCCAAATAAACCTTATAATTTTTTAATTTTGTACCTTAGCTCAGGGTAAGAAGATGCACCTCCATCTGAATCTTACCTCCCCCACTCTAATTCTCTTCTGCCCTTGAAGGCAGCACAAAGGAGTAATAGATTTTTAGGGACAGCAGTACAGTCTAATGAGTAAAATTAGCACATGAATAGAGCAGAGTGGATATACACAAAATCAACCTAAGGACTACCAAATCAGTAACCCTTTACTGAAACAGAAAGACAGAATGCAGCCAGAATGGGATTTTGTCAGCAAGGGCAGCAGTGATCTAAGTGCTACCCAAAAGCATTAGTCAGAGAAGCTAGATCCTTTCAATAGTCCTTCAAATTCCAACTGAAATGCCACCTTATTAAAGAAAAACTCCTGCCTTGCTCTTTAAGCTTTGTCATTGTTGTAGGAATAAGTCTCATTTATTCCAACAGACTTGAAAGCAGAAAACCACATCTTATTCAGTTTGTATCCACAGCACTAAGAACAATGACTTGTAAGTAATAGATGTTCAATAAATATTTGCATAAATTTATTCTTAGGCTATTGGAGAACAAAAGAGACACTGAGGTTCCTTTTTTATTGGCAGGTTAAAATATTAAAGGAACGACCTTTTAAAGGGTTTCTACTTCTCTCTCAAGGAGAATTTGAGTTAGCCAAACATCTTGTTTAAAGTATAAAAACAATGAAAATGTGTGATGATATTACACTGAGGGGGGAATAGAAATTTTTAAGAAAAATCAAGTAAAAAAAAATTGAATGAGAACTGAATTGAACAAGCTTACTAGCAACTCAAGTCAGAGTTTAATAGCATAATTATTTTACTTGGAATGTCAAAATCATTAAAAGTAAAGATTAAATAATACATGTAAGGAATAACACAAAACAAAATCTCAGCTCAGACATTTCAAAAATGTTAACATGCATTTCAGAATCAAATTGAATTGGTTATTTTACATTATGAGTAACTTCTGTTTCTTTCCATTAGAGTTTCTCTAAAAAAGAGATCAAAGGTGGTGATAACTAGTATGTCAGTTATCCTCACAGAGTGGTAAAATACAAATTGGTGAGTTACACATATGGAGAATGGGTAACAAACTTGAAGTCATTCAATAACCAGGACAAAGTATCCTTATGTTAAAGGCTTATTAGCATTTGACTATACTCTGCCAACAAAGGTCCGTATAGTCAAGGTTATAATCTTCCCAGTGGTTATGTATGGTTGTGAGAGCTGGACTGTAAAGAAGGCTTAGCGCCAAAGAAATTGATGCCTTTGAACTGGTGGTGCTAGAGAAGACTCCTGAGAGTCCCCTGGACAGCACGGAGATCAAACTAGTCAATCTCAAGGAAGATCAACCCTGAATATTCATTGGAAGGACTGACGCTGAAGCTGAAGCTCCAGTATTTTTGGTCACCTGATGCGAACAGCTGACTCACTGGAAAAGTCCCTGATACTGGGAAAGATTAAGCGCAGAACAAGAGGGTGTCAGAGGATCAGATGGCTGGATGGCATCACTGACACAATGGACATGAACTTGGGCAAACTTCAGGAGAGGGTGAGGGACAGGGAGGCCTGGCCTGTTGCAGTCCATGGGGTCACAAAGAGTCATACACGACTGGGCGACTGAACGACAACATGCTGAACAAAATGATCTGTAAAGGAATACACTGAGGATGTTAAACTTTTTTGGTAAACTGAAAAATAACACATCCTCTATTAAATAAATAACAACTATTAAAAACAGAGACATGGTTAAAAGCAATATAATTATGTGTTCGGCTGACTACTGCTGCTGCTGCTGCTGCTAAGTCGCATCAGTTGCGTCTGACTCTGTGCGACCCTGCCCACCAGGCTCCCCCATCTCTGGGATTCTCCAGGCAAGAACACTGGAGTGGGTTGTCATTTCCTTCTCCAATGCATGAAAGTGAAAAGTGAAAGTGAAGTCGCTCAGTCGTGTCCAACTCTAGCGACCCCATGGACTGAAGCCTACCAGGCTCCTCCGTCCATGGGATTTCCCAGGCAAGAGTACTGAAGTGGGGTGCCATCGCCTTCTCTGGGCTGACTATCTAGGTCCACACAAATGCAATCTTATTTCAAAACAGCAATCCCATCAACGTTGCAGAGTCAATCCTCTCTATTCCTCAATAAATATTTACATTGTATTTACAATATGCTGTGGGCTAAGCACTCAGCCAGGTACTGAAAATATAAATAAAAAGACTTCCCCAGTGGCCCAGTGGTTAAGACCCTGTGCTGCCAACTCGGGAGGCGTAGGTTCGATCCCTGCTCGGGGAACTAAGATCCCACATGCTCTGTGTGCAGCCAGAAGATTAAAAAATAATAAAAGTGGAGAAGATTACATAAACAAATAAACAAAACACATCTGTGCCCCCAAGGGGTTCGAGTTGGCAGAGGAGGCAGATCTAGAAGCATACACTTAGAAAACGGCAAGCAGAGCATCTAGACACACAGGCCACTGTGGGAGCACAGAGAAGGGACCTCTGCCTAACCTGCCTGGGGAGTCAGGAGAGGCTTTCACACCCTTTTTCTTTCAATAACTCCCATCACCCATCACCAGTCTATCACCACTATCACGATCATCAAAAGTCTCTATACACACCAAAACAGCAAGTGGTAGATTCCCCACAGATTTTAAGCAAGAGCTTCCAAATGGCATAATGGTGAAGAATCCACCTGCCAATGCAGGAGACACGGGTTTGATCCTTGGGTCAGGAAGACCCCCTTGAGTAGGAAGTGGCAACCCACTCCAGTATTCTTGCCTGAGAAATCGCAAGGACAGAGGAGCCTGGCGGGCTATAGCCCATGGGGTCGCAAAGAGTCAGACATGACTGACTGAGCACGTTATAAAAAATAGAAATGAAAAAATTACTGACATCCATTACATTTAAGATGTCAGACTTTACTAGTAGATAAAGTGACCAAGACAAGAAAAAAATTTTAATTTAATTAAAAAATCTGTTATAAAAAAAAAAGTAAGGATTGGAAGAGTAAGGTAAATTGAAAAAAAAATCTATTATATATGGTAAATATGTCTAGATATGAAGGATCTGCTGATAAATCTAACAAATTGTTTGCTACATTGCACAATAATGTTTTAAATATAACTTTTTCCTCAAGGGAATGTGTATTCTGAAATCAGATTTTATACTCATAATTATCTTCTAAAGGATCTGCATCTGTGTGAAAAATAAAATCAGTCCTTACCTGGGAAGGGAAATTTCACCTCACATAAAACATAAAGTCATATTCTCCATGAAGCTTTTATACTGTACTCCTCTAAAAGTGTGAAGTTGATGAGTGTACAGATTCTTAATAAGACACAACAGATGGACATGGTTAGTGAAACATGGTTGAGACCGAGGAGAAGCAGCAGCTGATGACAAGCAGAAAAATGTACAATTCTCACTTGAATTTAGGTGTGGGGAACTAATTTAAAAGCTATTTGAGATGCCTGTCTTAGACTTGTAAAACAACACTTTAAAAAGTTATTTTACACTGATTAAACACAGCACAATATTAAAGAATCTACATTTCACTTCAGTTGGGTTCTTATATAGATAGAATTATGAACAGAGTACTAAGTGACAAATCATATAACTAAGTCAAGAGATAAGTAGAAAGAGGCAGGTAAATAATACCTCTTTTGGCTAAACAAGCTGACAATGGTCAAATACTGTTTGAATATTAAATCTTGACTTAAATCTTGGAGCATTCTATACTACAGAGAATACAAACCTGCAGACAAGAGATTTCCAACAATCAGAGATTTCAACAAGCAAATGAAATGCGTGGCACAGAAAAGGAAATTAGCTACTCTAACCCTGATTTCTATGTTGTTTTTCCCATAAGGATTCATCCCATTATTGGAGCTTCTCTAAGACTTTTTTCGGGTTTAATCTGCACTGAAAAACACTGAAATAACAAAGCAGAAATTCCTTTAAGAGGGAATAACTAAGATCTCATGGAGCAAAAAATATTTATTAACATATTCTTTATCATAATCATGTTTTACCTAAACAACTTTGCTTTCACCACGGTTTTCTGTTTCAAATTCTTAACAATGGACCACATCTTACAACTGACTACAGAATTCTAAAATACATGTACAAGTGCCAAAGAACGGCTAGTCAACAAAAAGGAATAAAGCAAAGTGAAATCAGGAAGGTGTTCAACCTACATAGATAACCTGTAAACTGCAAATAACAAGGATGGGGATGAAAGACAGAACTGAGAAGGATGAAAGACAGAACTGAGAAGGTTAAAAGACAATCTGCATCCCAGAGACCTCCCAGCTTGCCACACAGCAACTTTAAAATCACGGGTGGAACATTTTAGCACAACTCTGAAATTCGATCAAGTCTACTTCCTGATAATGATTCTCTGGCATAATTCTGCATCCTGTTGCTACAGCTGACCATACCTCATTGTTTTAAGTTCTTAGAAAGCTTCCATGCAAGTCAGTATGTACATTCATGTCTGTATGTAATCTGATAGCCATCCGATGAGGAAGACAAGCCTTCATTATACCAGTGTTAGAAGCCTCTCTCTGAAAATGTCAATTCCCTTTCCCAGTGCCCTTCTATTAATATTTGGATTGTCTCTTCTCTTTCCTGCTGTTGGAACAATTCTTCTAGTGCAGAGGAAGGGTGGAACAAGGGCTGAGGATCAAGTCACTGAGCATTTCTGAGCTACAGAGGAAGAACAAGAGGCTGCTTTCCTCATTCTAAGCGTCCCAGGATGACTCCAGAAATGACAGCACTCAAATTCAAATCTGAAGTTCTTTTAATAATGTATACTGTGACTGAAGAATCTCCAACTAAACTGTCTTTTCAGAATTGAAGTAAAAATGCGTTTACCTCTGCTGTTGAATATTTTCCCGTCTGTCCTTCTCTTGGGGTGACCCTTCTGGTGGAAGGGAAAGATAGTGGGTCCCACAGCCAAGGGTCAGGTTACCCAGCCCCCCTGTCAGTACTGCTGAGCAGAGGGAAGACAGACTGCTGAGACTTCCTGGAAATTTTCCTCTTGGGGCATCTGGAAAGACTCGGGGCTCAAGGTTGGGTTAAACTTCAATAGTTGGTTCATACAAGCCAAGTCACAGTTTGAAGCTCCTGCTTGGATCTGTGGGTCTAGACAGGGAAGTGATACTTAAGGTTCTCAAATTTCTAAAAGTTGGCCCAGAAAGGACTCCAGCCCACTTGGGGCCTTCCAAAAGTTCTAAAAGAAAAAAAATAAAGTGAGACAATCTGACATTTATTAGGGACCTGTATGTATTCGGAACTAGGTGAAGCGATGGGGACACAACAGTGAATAAAACAGAATATCTAGTCTGAAGGATACAGGTGTGAGCAAAGTGTTAAAGAAGCAGAAAATGTTGGCATCCAACTCTATTCAATCTACCAGGGACTTCCTTCTTTTTCTAAAGCACTGTCCTAACCTTTAATTTAGAGTTCAAAGTCCTCCAAGTCCTCTATATAAAAACAATCTATGTTTTCCAGTGTTACAAATATTGCAAGTCCATATGGAGCTTATTCACATGTTCAATACCTCTTAACTGTCATTCCTAACATCAGAAGTATCCTTCATCCTCCTACTCACCAGTCCTTATCATTTGCATATTCAAACTTCATACCAGTATAGTATAGAATACTGGGTCTCACACTTAAGTGTTCGTAAGAACCATATTGGGAAGGTTGTTAAAAATGCTGAGCCCTGGTTGCCATACACAAGAAATCTGATTCAGCAGACCTGGTAAAGGACCTAGAAATCGTCTTATATAGTTAACCAATATAATTTTTATATATTGCATATAAATATATATATATATCTAGCATTAAAATATATATAACCTTGATGCCTGTTGTCAATAAAACATACTTTGAGAAACACTGTTACAATGGTTAAAAACCCAAGTTTTTTTAAGTCAAGACACATCTGCATTTGAATCCTACCCTTTTAACCTATATTAACTTTATCACTATGGGCAAATTTTACTTTACCATTGAGTCTTCCTTTCTTCACCTATGAGGATAATGATAACACATTCACCTATGTGAAGTTTAAATGAGACAAGACATACAGAGTGATTAGCAGAGTTCTTGGTACATGGTAATTATTCAATAGATGTCAATTATTATTATTAGCATTATAAACAATCATTTCAAATCAGCTTTGCTAATCAAGCCATCTAAATCTGGTTAGTTCTGCCTTTTTAAGTATTTGTAGTAGTTAGATGCCCTGTTCAGAGAAGGCAATGGCACCCCATTCCAGTACTCTTGCCTGGAAAATCCCATGGATGGAGGAGCCTGGAAGGCTGCAGTCCATGGGGTTGCTGAGGGTCGAACACGACTGAGCGACTTCACTTTTACTTTTCCCTTTCATGCACTGGAGAAGGAAATGGCACCCACTCCAGTGTTCTTGCCCAGAGAATCCCAGGGACAGGGGAGCCTGGTGGGCTGCCATCTATGGGGTCGCACAGAGTCGGACACGACTGAAGTGACTTAGCAGCAGCAGCAGCAGATGCCCTGTTATACAAATTCAAGTTACTCTCATTCATACCTAACTGATCTGTGTTTTTCATGACAATCTGTTTAAAACTAAAGTGGTGAGCCAAATGGCAGCCCACAGCTCCAAGATGATATTAATGACATAATGTATACCACCAGGATTCTAGGCAAAACTGTAAACTAAGTGATTTGATTTTGATGTTCCATCAATTTCTGTCATTTCCCCCTCCCACCAGCCCTACCCCATCCCACAGAGGTATAAAACCCTTGACTATCAGTTCAGTTCAATCACTCAGTCGTGTCCGACTCTTTGCGACCCCATGAATCGAAGCACGCCATGCCTCCCTGTCCATCACCATCTCCCAGAATTCACTCAGACTCACGTCTATTGACCATCCAGCCATCTCATCCTCTGTCGTCTCCTTCTCCTCCTGCCCCCAATCCCTCCCAGCATCAGAGTCTTTTCCAATAAGTCAGCTCTTTGCACGAGGTGGCCAAAGTACTGGAGTTTCAGCTTTAGCATCAGTCCTTCCAAAGAAATCCCAGGG
>SJYQ01012924.1:0-38317 GCA_006410935.1 Redunca redunca | reverse complement strand
AGCTATTTGTAAGGCCTCCCCAGACAGCCATTTTGCTTTTTTGCATTTCTTTTCCATGGGGATAGCCTTGATCCCTGTCTCCTGTACAATGTCACGAACCTCATTCCATAGTTCATCAGGCACTCTATCTATCAGATCTAGTCCCTTAAATCTATTTCTCACTTCCACTGTATAATCATAAGGGATTTGATTTAGGTCATACCTGAATGATCTAACATTTTTCCTTACTTTCTTCAATTTAAGTCTGAATTTGGTAACAAGGAGCTCATGATCTGAGCCACAGTCAGCTCCTGGTCTTGTTTTTGTTGACTGTATACAGCTTCTCCATGTTTGGCTGCAAAGAATATAATCAATCTGATTTCAGTGTTGACCATCTGGTGATGTTCATGTGTAGAGTCTTCTCTTGTGTTGTTGGAAGAGGGTGTTTGCTATGACCAGTGCGATCTCTTGGCAAAACTCTTATTAGATTTTTCCCTGCTTCATTCCACATTCCAAGGCCAAATTTGCCTGTTACTCCAGGTGTTTCTTAACTTCCTACTTTTGCATTCCAGTCCCCTATAATGAAAAGGACATCTTTTTTGGGTGTTAGTTCTAAAAGGTGACTATAAAAGGTGTTTAAAAGTCAGAGTGATGAATTTTAGTTACAGTTTCCTAGCCACCGAAAATCCCATGGACGGAGGAACCTGGTAGGCTGAAGTCCACGGGGTTGCGAAGAGTCGGACACGACAGAGCGACTTCATTTTCACTTTTCACTTTCATACATTGGAGAAGGAAATGGCAACCCACTCCAGTGTTCTTGCCTGGAGAATCCCAGGGATGGCGGAGCCTGGTGGCCTGCCATCTATGGGGTCGCACAGAGTCGGACACGACTGAAGCAACGCAGCAGCAGCCACCAATTTCCAATAGATCTACTGAATCTAATGGCAAGATTTAAAGTTACATGTGTTTTCTGTGTGAATTCAGGATTTGATTACATTGTTTTTATATACATAAAACAGTGTCATATATTTATACACACTGTTATATATACATATTCATGTTTATATACATATACACTTAGACCTATATATAAATAATATTTATTCATTTTACTACTGTGTGTTTTTCACTGTATGCTCCATAAATTTGACAGATTTATCAAGATGAGATCTTACAAACACCCATGCATCATCTTCAATAACAAAATTATATGGGATACATATTTGTATAAAGAGCGTCTGATATTCGCTCCTTGGTATAGCTAACAATTACTCTTAGGTAGTATTTATATAATACTTTAGAAGTAGCGGATTATTTCCATTAAAATTATCCACCTACCCGATACTACAGAGCCGCAAAGTCATCCTGGCCATAGTAATATACTTGTCATTGATAAAGCCAAAACCATAACTTATTACACTGAAACAAATTAATCAAACTGAAGTGCTTGCCTTACTGTAGGTGTTCACTGCATATCTACTGAATGAATGAATGTACAAACAATGGTTACGTCTGTACACATGTACTGGACAAAAAAGAAGTAAACATATTATCTTTAAAAAAAAAAGGCACTAAAACTAAAAAGAGCAAGTTTCCCATCAGATCTCAGTTAAAGCCTATCTAATTCCTACAGAACTGAACTGGGCTTCCCAGGTGGTGCTAGTGGTAAAGAACCTGGTTGCCAGTGCAGGAGACATAAGAGACGCGGGTTCAATCCCTGAGTTGGGAAGATCCTCTGGAGAAGGAAATGGCAACCCAATGCAGTACTCTTGTCTGGAAAATCCCACGGACAGAGGATCCTGGTGGGCTACAGTCCATGGGGTCGCAAAGAGTCGGACATGACTGGAGCAACTCAGCACAGCTCCAATAGATCACTACATTCATAACTCAAATTTAAATTACCTTTAATTTTACTTTATTCTAGTGAATTAAAAACCAATCTTCCTTGTATATGATATATGAAATATTAAGCATTTCAGCAAAGATAATATATCTTGAGGCAACTTAACAATATTATCAATCTAACTTTAACTCAGAGGTGCTCTTCACTAAAGACTTATAAGATATTCAATAAAAGCAGTAAAAATAAATTCCATTTTTTATACATAACATCAAAGGTAGAAAATACAACTTTTCCTCTCTGCTGAAAGTCAAAACGAAACAGTACTATTTCTAGAAAATGCATGCCTACCGAGACCAGCCATATTATTAGGTAAACGTAAAAGCAGAGTTCACTTTGGTTTTAGCTCTATTGAAGACAGCCTTTCTTTAAGCTGATTATTGCTACTTTCACTTACTTTGTACAGTTTTATAAAAAAGTATTTTTCTAATTTTAGACATAAAATAACATAGGGGAAAACAAGCAACATAATCAATTCAAAGAATGTGTATTTTACTATTTGAATTACCAGTGGTCTGAATAGAAAAAATAGAAGAGGTTAAGAATGATTTACATGAGCTCAACATGTAAATGTTTATAATATTTTTATATATTGATGCCAGGCCTTTACTTTCCCTAAACTAATAATTATTCCAAAGATTTTATAACTCTACTAGGGTATTATATTATTATAATTTCTACAATAGGTATAAAGAAGTATTTTAGAAATAAATAAGAAGACTTTCTACTTTTTAGGGGAATACTATTTTCGTAAGAGTTTTTTTCTTATTGACTTTCAATACAGAGGTCAAAATTCTATGAACAAAGTCTTAAAGAACAGCAAGTAGAATATATAACAACTGATAATTAAAGTCATGTATTTCTATACAGATCAGAGATTTTTTTCTACTTGTTCGGTTCATAAAAGAGATAGCTGAACTAAGTCATGAGTTGAAATTTAGTTACTTAGATAAGTCAAAGAAAAGAAAAATCAATTGCTAAAGAGAATATTTAAAATATATCTAAATGAAGGATATTAAGCAATATTTTAGTCAGACATGACTGAGGGACTGTTTGTGACCCCATGGACTGTAGCCCCACCAGGCTCCTCTGTCCATGGGATTTTCCAGGCAAGAATACTGGAGCGGGCTGCCATTTCCTCCTCCAGGGGGTTTTCCCACCCCAGGTATCACACCTGTGACTCCCGTGTCTCCTGCATTGCAGGCGATATTTTAACTGGTCAGCATACTGACGCAAAGGGATACATCTACTAACTCAGTGTTTTATGAGGGAAGAATCTACAGAATCACAGTCAAGCAATAAAGCTTTGGGGGCTAATGAACTATTTATAGTCAATGCTGAGAAGGTACAACTGTATTTGCATATACCTTGAACATGTGTTTATTAGGAAACCACTAAATAGTTATTTGTCAGCTTCTCTTCACTTCCTTTTTGCACTTTTGGACGTGCAAAGACTTATGAATGCTTCAGTGAAAGTGTTACACGCTCAGTCATGTCTGATTCTTTGTGATCCCATGGACTGTAACCCGCCAGGCCCCTCTCTGTCCAGGGAATTCTCCAGGCAAGAATACTGGACTGGGTGGCCATTCCCTTCTCCAGGGATCTTCCTGACCCAGGGATTGAACCCGGGTCTCCTGCATTGCAGGCAGATTCTTTACCATCTGAGCCATGAGTGCTCCTAGAACAGTGCCAATTGTTTTAACAATCAAAGACCTATTCTGGAGAAAAGATCTTGTCTGCTATGAAAAAATGATGTTGGAACAGTACCAGCAGCATCTTCCTTCCACACACCCAGCACCCCCACCAGCTGTGCCATCACAGGGGCTCCCACACAACAGCAAAAGCAGATGTCAGTGTCAGAACCACATCTGCACTGTCCTTATCATTTACAAAATGCTCTCACGTATATTATACGGCTTAATCCTCATGAACGATTGAATGTGAATTCCTTGTTAAGTTACCTCAACAGACAAATGTTACTAGCCCTAAGTTGATGACATACCTTATTAAATACATCATAGAGTTAGAAATAATTGCATGGGACCCTTGTTATCTAGTTAAATGACTTAGCCATTGTAGAATTATAAACATCGAGTATTCAAATACGTTCACTTGGTTACCTGGGGTTATCTTGGTAGACGCTAACTGACACGAGGGCAAAAATGTGCTACATACTTGTAATAAGAACGTATTATTTTAGAACACAGTGGTCACCAGCTAAAGTGTGTACTATATGATTAACAGATTCAAAGTCAAGAGTATAGACAGATACATGCAGTATGTGCAAGGACCAACAAAATACTGTACTCACAGATGGAGAGACAAATGCGCAGAAAAAAAAACCAACTATGTGACACTCCCCTAACCAGCTGCAGTGTGCTGAATTATAATAGGCGCTAGAGCACTGGAACTGACAAGCTACACAGCATATCAATTATAAAATATGTGTAGTCTGGCAGAATTTAGAGAAAGTAAAAAGTATATATTTTGCTGACTAACAATTCAAGAATACAAACACTGGCTGGGAGACCAAAACTGATAAACAAGACATATATCCCAGCAATAGGGTATACTTGTCATAGCCTTCATCCAGTTGGACCATCTCCAAAAGATCTACATTCTAAAATGTCTTCTGGGCTTAACTGCAGAGCTGTCTCATACTTTTCCAAACAAAAATATACTTAATTTTTTCCCAACAGTGAAAGCTGTACATATTCATTGTGAAAAAATTTTAAACACAGAAACACACAAAGTACAAATGAAAGCCTCCCATAATCTCACACTTTTCAGCTCAAATCAAATTATCTGAATTTGCCCTCTGTTTTGAAAATACATATATATATAATGAAATAAATGTATTGTGTATAAATATATTTCTTATATGCTTCATATCAATATGAAACATATAATAATATAAACCACTTTAAATAAATAGTGTTAAGTAGTATATATTTGAAAACCTAAATGCAAGTATTGGAGAAGGAAATGGCAACCCACTCCAGTATTCTTGCCTAGAGAATCCCATGGACAGAGAAGCCTGGTGAGCTATAGTCCATGGGGTCGCAAAGAGTTGGACATGACTGAGCGACTAACACACAAATGCAAGTATACTATATATGGTGGTTTAATTACTAAGTCGTGTCCAGCTTTTGAGACCGCATGGACTGTAGCCCACCAGGCTCCTCTGTTTATGGGGATTCTCCAGGCAAGAATACTGGAGTGGGTTGCCATTTCCTTCTCCAACCATATATACTATTCTACAATTTATTTTTTTAATCTCTTAACAATTTACCGCTTAACTTTACAGATTAACTCATTCTATGGGTAATTGTTTTATAGCCACATTTGATTCAGACAAATTTAATTAACTATATGAAACAAATAAACCATTTTTAAGATTCTAGACTTATTTTCACCTATAAATCTTAAAGAAAGTGAAAGAAAAGTACTTCATTACACAAAAGGAATATTTTGATGAACTGTATCTAATATATAGTTTTGACTAACTATATCTGACATAAATTTAGTATTCAAATTTAAAAATCTGATGAAGATTTAATCTGTCATGTCTAGAAGGCAATCTGTAACAAAAGCTTGAATGTCTGGCTAAGCCATTTCAATTCTAGTCCTTTATCTTAAAGACACAATTTAGAATATATTCAAAGATTTAGTTTCAAGGACATTTGTGGTAACATTTTTTATGATAGTGGGAAAAAATCTAAATGTCCATCTACAAACAATTGGTTAAATACATTATATTATGTTTAACTGATGAATTACTACAAAGTGACTTACAATAATTTTATACGAATATATTTATTGATTTGAAAATATTTTCATAAGATATTAGGAAGGCACATAGGTATATTTCTTAGAAAGTTAAATATATTCCTAGCGTATGATCTAGTCATTCCATCCCTTGGTATTTAACCAAGAGAAACGTTAAGTGTATATCTATATACAGATTTGTACATGGATATTTATAGCAATTTTATTTGCAATATCCAGAAACTGGAAACAATCCAAGTATCCATGAACAGGTGAATGGATAAACAAATTGTGGTATATCCAGCGAGGGACTACAGATCAGCATTAAAAGGAATGAACCACTGACACATGCAACAACATGGATGAATCTCAAAATAATGCTGAGTGATTAAATGAGACAAAAATAAAAGTCCGTGTGTGTGTGTGTGTGTGTGTGTGTGTGTGTTTCCATTTATATCAAATTCTAAAAGGCTCATCTACAGTGACAGAAAGCAAATCAGTGGTTGCCTAGGGGTAGGGGGTTAGGAGGAGAGACAGATGAGAGGGAAGGATTATAAAGGGATATGGGGAAACTTTGGGGGCTGGTGGACCCATTCTTCATCTTGACTGTGGTGATGGTTTCATGGGTTAATACATATGCCCAGATTTTTCCATTTTAAAAAGTACATTTTACTGTATGTCAATTATACCTCAATAAAGCTGTCAAATAACACAAACACACAGCACACACACTGTGCTTATGCTATCATCCCATTGCTTCGTTTGAAATCCTAAATACAAATGGCAAAGTGCTTAAAGCATGTAGTTTAATGAATTATCAATACCTACAGAAGCACCAAGGCTTCCCTGGTGGCTCAGATGGTAAAGCATCTGCCTGCAGCATGGGAGACCCGGGTTCGATCCCTGGGTCAGTAAGATCCCCTGGAGAAGGAAATGGCACCCCACTCCAGTACTCTTGCCTGGAGAATTCCATGGCTGGAGGAGCCTGGTGGGCTACAGTCCATGGGGTCACAAAGAGTCAGACACAATTAAGCAACTTCACTTTCACTTTCACATAAGCACCACTAAGGTCAAGCAATAAAACACTTCCAGCACACCAGAAGCACCTCCCCCCACAACTTTTCTCTTCCTAATCACAACTTCCTCCCTCTCCTCAGAGGTAATCCTGACTTTTACAGCAATCACTTCTTTAAAAAAAAAAACAAACCTTTTTTACTATTGCAGTATGTATCCTCAACATAGCTTAGTTTCTACATATTTGGGGATTTTATGTAAATACAGAGAATGTATTCTTCTGTGTCTATTTTCTTTCCCACAACAATGTTTTTAAGAATCATTTACAGTGGAGCACATTGGTTTTTACTGCTGTATAGTATTCTGTTGTATGAATATATTACAATGTATTTATCTGTCCTTCAGCTAGTGGACTTTTGGGTGCTTCCAGTTTGGGACTATTAAGATAGGACTATTATGAACATTCTTATAAGTGCATTCTGGTTTATATGTACATGAAACAATAAAATTTCTGCCCGGATGCTCAAAGCAGCACTATTTACAATGCCAAGACATTAAAGCAACCCAAGTACCCATCAGCAAATCACTGGGTTAAGAAGATGGGGTGCACACACACACACAGATTAAAATGGAATATTACTCAGCCATAAAAGAGCAAAATACTGCCATCTGCAACAACGTGGAGAGTCCAAGAAAATATTTAGTGAAATAAGTTAGATAAAGATAAATATCACTTATACATGAAATGTAAAAAATAAAAACCAACACACACATGAGTGTGTATGCAAACAGAAACAGATTCACAGATATAGAAAACGAACTTGCAATTATCCAAGAGGAGAGCAAAGGGGTGAGGGACAAGTTAGGAATATAGGACTAACAGATACAAACTACTACATGTTAAATAGATAAGCAACAAGAATATATTGTACAGCACAGAGAATTATATCCATTATCTTGTAATAATCTATAATCTGCAAAAATTCTGAACCACTATGCTGTACACCTGAAACTAATGCAATATTGCAAATCAACTATATGTCAATTAAAAAAAGAGACCCTCCCCACAGAAGAAATTTCTGGGTCACAGAGTATTTTTTACTTAATAATTTACACACTACCAAGAGCATGATGTCATGCAGCTTCATATCCATGTATTATCTTCATATCCATGTATTATCTTCATAGCACTTACTGCTGCCTGAAAATTTGTTTACTTTTGTTTGCTTAATATTCGTCTTCCCCCAGTGTAGAATGTAAACTCCAGGAGAGCAGGGACTTGGTCTGTCTTGTGTACTCCTCTACTCTTAGTACCTAGAACAGTGACTAGATAGGCTCTCGACACACAACAGGGGCTGAACAAATATGTGCATTACTAAATGAATATGTGAAAATTCTAGCCCATTAGCAATTTCAGCTGGGACTAAACAGAAGGACAACTGGCCTTGCTCAGCAACTTATGTTATACAATAAAAATAATTATATGCTATACAATAAAACATGGATATATAATAACTTAAATAACATGATTCTAACTATTAAAGACTATGGGTATATACAGAGAATAAAAGTTGAAGGAAACAAACCAAAGCTTAGGAATATTTGTCTTGGAACACTGAAGGGTCTTTTTCTCTCTTTGCCCCCACCCCACCATTACGTTTCACGTTTTTCCAAAATTTCTTCAATAAATGTGTTATTCTGGTGAGAAAGGTAAATTTAAAAGAATGAACTAAGGACACATATAATAACAAGAATGAATCTCACAGACATAGCTTCAGTAGAAGAAGCAGACAGAAAAGAGTATTATTTTATTTATCTGAAATTAAAAACAGGTAAAACTAATCTATGGTGACAGAGATCAAGCTAATGCTTATGCTGTGGGGATACTGACTGTGGGGAAGGAACACGAGAGAGCTTTCTAGGGTGATGGAATAATCTGTATCCTGTCTGAGGAGATGTCTACCTAAGGCAAACCAGAAGTAGAAAATTCATCAAGCTATAAACTTAAGATTTGTGCACTTTATTGTGCATAAATTATACTTCAAATTTTTTTTTTTGGCTGTACCACATGGCTTATGGGATCTCAGTTATTGGACCAGGGATCAAATTCAGGCCCTGGCAGTGGAAGCACCAAGTCCTAACCACTGGACCTCCAGGTAATTCCTAATATACCTCAATTTAAAAAAAAGGAAAACATGTAAAGGAAGAATGTCTGGGTGGGAACAAAAAAATGGAAATGGGTTTTCTGGTTTTCTGTAACCATCTAATTAAAATAAATAACAGAGGTCCAGAAAGCTTTTCAGTATGTTAGTCAAGAAAGTAGTATTAGATTTGTAAATCAAATTCCTTAAACCATG
The DNA here is from genome assembly GCA_006410935.1 of Redunca redunca. Lineage (NCBI taxonomy): Eukaryota > Metazoa > Chordata > Mammalia > Artiodactyla > Bovidae > Redunca > Redunca redunca. The sequence goes on along the minus strand of SJYQ01012924.1, from coordinate 29,299 downwards.
GAGAAGCAAAACCTTCCTACAACAGTTTATGAGTCTTTTAGTTTTCCTTTTCTGTGGATTCCTTCGTTTTTTGCAGCATAAGACATACTGTACATTTAGAATGTATGTTTGGAAATAAACAAGTGAATGTGTAGCAGAACTTTTCTCACTCCAAAAACCTGAATTTTCCAAAATCAATGACAATAACACTACTCAAGAGCAGAAGTCCTGAGAGCAGTCACCTAAAAAGTGAGATACATGCCAAGTGGCTAATATGTTACGAAAAATGCCTCCTTTTTTCTCAGTTCCTTTTGGGAAAACAAGATGTTTACATTTGTTTGACACTGGCAGATGTTAAATACTCTGTCTTACTATAATGCCAATTGATGGGTTTTTTCGTATTTTATTTTCCTGTTTTGTTTCTCAAGGTACTGCCTACTTTTCATGAATCAGTGAAATCAATATTCAAGAATTATTAGTCTATTATCAAAAAGTTGCTATTGAAAAATAAAACCTATTCACACATTTGTAATGACAGCCTGACTACTCTACACTTTAAAAATGGAATATACCTTAAAACCAAAACAAGCCCTACCCCATTCATTGACCTACTGAGTGCCTGCTATGCCTCAGACACTTTACCAGGTGCTGAGGACACAGAAAATGAATAGATACTGATCCTGCCCTCAAGAAAATCAGAGTGGAGTAGAAGAAAGATACATAAACTGTAATGGTACTTTACAACAGACAAAACCATATGTGAATGAATTAGTTTTAGATTAAACTGGCAACTAACTGTGTACAGGACAGATTGGAAAGGGAAATACTAGATTGAGAAAGCACTTGGAATGCTAATCATAAGCTGGAGGCGAGTTAATGAGAGACAAAATGAGGGTTAAGGCAATAGAAATACTCACTAAAGAGCAGAAATGAGAAATACTTTAAAGAAAAAATTTGTAAGACTCAGCAACTAAGTAGATAATAACATAAAGAAGTGTGAGTCAAAGATACAGAGTGGTGATAAGATGGTCAAACTGATGACAGAATTTTGGACACAGGAAGAGCTTATTTAGAAGAGGAGGTAATATGCTCAGTTTTTAAATTTATTCTCCAGATATCAAGGTAGAAAGCAAGGATTTGGAGGTCAGGCTAATGAAAAGGCTCAGATCTAAAATCTGAGAATCATCTTGGAGGCACAGAAGGCTTCAGAAGAGAGGAGTTCACAGTGAGAGAATGTACAGAAGCCCTCCTCTTAGGGAATAGGAAAATAAGACAGCTAGACAGGTCTTGAGCAGGAAAAGAAACCTGTCCCAGAAAAGAATTTCCAAGAAAAAGAGAGTGCTTGCTAACTGTCAAACTGCTGCAGTGAAGACAAAGAATGAGGACTAAGAAGAAGCAAGTATATTTGGCCATGAGGTCATGCGTGCATGCATATTAAGTTGCTTTAGTCGTGTCCGACTCTGTGCAACTTATGGACTGTGGCCTACCAGGCTCCTCTGTCCATGGGATTGTCCAGGGAAGAATACTGGAGTGGGTTGCCATGCCCTCCTCTAGCGGATCTTCCCGACCTAGGGATCAAACCTGCATCTTTTAGGTCTTCTGCATTGGCAGGCAGGTTCTTTACTACTAGTCCCACCTGGGAAACCCAGAGGTCAAGAGGGCCAAGAGGTCAGTCACTGGTAAATCCTTCCCAAATTACCAGTAGGTTGGTGCAAAAGTAATTCCGGTGTTGCATTATTGAACTTTGCCACTTGATATTGGAATATATTCTTAAGTAAACATGGTTATGTTATACATTATTTTAATACACGTTTCTCACTTTATTTTACTCTTTTGCTAATGACATTACTTGCTGTATATTTTATATTTATTTTAGACTAGGGAAAGGTTTAGGCAAAAAGCAAATTTGAGAGATTTTCTTATTCAAGTTCAAAATGGGTCATAAAAGCAGCAGAGACAACTCGCAACATCAGCAATGCATTTGGCCCAGGAACTGTTAATAAATATACAGTACAGTGGTGGTTCAAGAAGTTTTCCAAAGGAGACGAGAGGCTTGAAGATGAAGAGTGCAGGGGCCAGCCACTGGAAGTTGACAATGACCAATTGATAGGATCAGTGAAGCTGATCCTCTTACAACTACACAAGAAGTTCCCAAAAAACTCAGAGTCAACCATTCTACAGTTGTTTGGCATCTGAAGCAAACTGGAAAGGTGTAAAAGCTCAATAAGCAGGTGTCTCGTGAGTTGGGCAAAAATAAAAAATATCATCATTTTGAAGTGTAACTGGTGGCTCAGATGGTAAAGAATCTGACTGCAATGCAGGAGACCAGGATTTGATCCCTGGGTCAGGAAAATCCCCTGGAAAAGGGAATGGCAACCCACACCAGTATTCTGGCCTGGAGAATCCTATGGAGAGAGGAGCCGGGCGGGCTACAGTCCATGGGGTCACAAAGAGTCAGACATGACTGAGTGACTAACACTCTTTCTTTACTAGTTCTATGAAACAACAAAGAACTATTTCTCAATCGGATTGTGATGCATGATGAGAAGTGGATTTTATACAACAATCAGAGACAACCAGCTCAGTTGATGGACCAAGAAGAAGCTCCTTTAAAGCACTTCCCAAAGCTAAACTTGCACCAAAAAAGGTCATGGTCACTGGTGATCTGTCGCACAGCTGATCCACTACAACTTTCTGAATCCTGGAGAAACCATTACATCTGGGAAGTATGCTCAGCAAATGGATGAGATGCATCAAAAATTGCAAGGCCTGCAGCTGGCATTGGTCAACTGCTGCTGCTGCTGCTAAGTCGCTTCAGTCATGTCCGACTCTGTGCGACCCCATAGATGGCAGCCCACCAGGCTTCCCTGTCCCTGGGATTCTCCAGGCAAGAACACTGGAGTGGGTTTGCCATTTCCTTCTCCAATGCATGAAAGTGAAAAGTGAAAGTGAAGTCACTCAGTTGTGTCCGCCTCTTAGCGACCCCATGGACTGCAGCCTACCAGACCCCTCCGTCCATGGGATTTTCCAGGCAAGAGTACTGGAGTGGGGTGCCGTTGCCTTCTCCAGCAGTGGTCAACAGAAAGGGCCTAATCCTTCTCCGCAGTGCCCGATCTCACAACCAACGCTTCAAAAGTTGAACAAACTGGGCTGTGAAGATTTGCCTCATCCTCCATATTTACCTGACCCCTCACCAAGAGACTACTGCTTACTTCTTCAAGTATCTTGACAGCTTTTTGCAAGAAAAATGCTTCCACAGCCAGCAGGAGGTGGAAAATGCTTCCACAACCAGCAGGAGGCAGAAAATGCTTTCCAGAGTTTGTTGAAGCCTGAGGCAGATTTTTATGCTACAGGAATAAACAAACTTATTTCTCATTGGTAAAAATGTGTTTGATTGTAATGGGTTCTATTTTGATTAATAAAGATGTGTTTGGAACCTAGTTATAATGATTTAAAATTCACGATTTGAAACTGCAATTACGTTTGCACCAACCTAATGTATGGTTACCGAGTTTAACTCTTAACGCTGCAAATATTATCCTTGCTTGTTATGACTGCTTTGACCTGACTTTCTACAGAACTTTTCTTGTACTTACTAATAGCACTTATCACATACCATATTCTTGCATAGCTGTATCTTTAATATCTCTTTAGGCAGTACCCTCTCCCTCAAATATCTAGGTAAGACATCTGATAATTATTTCTTAAGTGAAAGTCACTCGTATGAGTCCAACTCTTTGTGACCCCATGGACTATACAGTCCATGGAATTCTCCAGGCCAGAATACTAGAGTTGGGTAGCCTTTCCCTTCTCTAGGGGATCTTCCTGACCTAGGAATCGAACTGAAGTCTCCTGCATTGCAGGCAGATTCTTTACCAACTGAGCTATCAGGGAAGCCTAATTATTTCTTAATCGACAGCCAAATAGATGGCCCAAAATGGGACCAAGAAGAAAAGAAAAAAATGTTATAATACTTATTGCTTACTTTGCTAATAGTGAACTGACATACTTATTTTTTAAAGTCCTGATATTTAATGAAAAGAAAATCTATTAAAAATTATTGAACACAGGACCAAAAGAGATTATTCTACTGGCTTCAGGATGGCAAACTGAGAACTGGCCAGTTTCCCCTTCCTACATCAAATCCTGGAAATGAAAAAAAATTAATTAGTGGTTAATTGAAGAGTTAGAAACTGGAACTATTCTGTGATTGACAACAGACTAAATCAAATTAAAAAGAAAAATCAAGGGTAAGATCAATATGGATCTTCAAAGGTAACAGAGACACAAACAGCCACAGAATTATCAGTGTACCACGCCCAAAGGTGGAATATAGGAATAGAAGAGGCCAAGGGATCATCAACAGCATTATAAGTTGGAATACTGCAGTGGGAATACAACAGCCTGTATTCCTGTGCACTGTATTCCTCTGTATTCCCCAGTGACAGAGGGTATATGACCCCACGAGGGAGTAATCTGTATAAGATCTTAAAGAGACAGGGCAGTGTCCTAGGAGAATGGTGATACCTAGAAAGAAAATGAAGTGTTCATTCCCAGTAGATCAGCCACAAGGATATTTAGTCCAGAAATATTCTATCCACTCCTTAAGTCTCACAGAAAATTGAGTGAAAACTCCCAACGGCAGATTTTAGCCCTTTTCTCAAGCAAGCTGTGTAAACAGAGGCAGAAAAGAATCTAACAAGGAATTTCAATGATAAAAATACATACGCAATCAAAGAATGAGCAAATGCATGAGGAATTTAAATCCCATTTAAGATATAAAACAAGCTCAATGAATATACCTAAAGAGTTAAAAATATAATCAGAATATAATTTTAAAATAAATACATTTACTTCTGCTTCTAGCCATAAAAAAATAACAGGGACCAGATGTACCCTTTATTTATAACAACTAGAAAATTGGTCAAAACATATAAAACAACTGTGTTCAGACACAGGACTACAGGCAACATAAGCCTATGATTCCTAAGAGGGGAAACAAACGAGCTAAGGCCAACCATCTCCTAACTTTCTGTGTGGAGGTACACACTGAACTTCACAGCAGGGGCAGACATCCCAAGCAGAGCATGGATGTCTTGCAGAGTTGAGGAGACAGAAATGAGAATTCAAGAAGTCTCAGGTTTCTGGAAGATGCAGGGTTCAGTTCTGGAGAGAAGGGAGTGATACAGAAGAAAAAAGAAAAAATGCTCACAAATCTGCTATTAAGTCTGTTAAATTCTAAGATATGTGTGTACAGGATGAAATTCTACAAGGTTGGGCAAGGAATGACTGGGGTACTGTGAGCTAAATAGTTCCCAGAGCCACATAGGGCTGCGAATCATTCAAATTCCCGATAGATGAAGTGGAGAGTTCTCACTGATCATTCAAGGTATTCAACTAGGGACCTTAGTCGTGAGGCTAAACTGTCTCTGGCAAAAAGGTTATATTCTAAAACCCACTCTAACAAAACTTGGAAAGAGCAAAGAGAACTGTAACTAACATAGTTGTTGTTCAGTCACCCAGCTGGGTCTGACTCTTTGTGAACCAATGGACTGCAACATGCCAGGCCTCTCTGTCCCTCACCATATCCTAAAGTTTGCCCAAGTTCATGTCCACTGTATCAGCAATGCCATCCAGCCATCCTCTGACGCCCTCTTCTCCTCCTGCCCTCAATCTTTCCGAGCCTCGGGGACTTATCCAATGAGTCGACTGTTCACATCAGTTCAGTTTAGTTGCTCAGTCATGTCCGACTCTTTGCGACCGCATGCACTGCAGCCTGCCAGGCCTCCCTGTCCATCACCAACTCCTAGAGTTTACTCAAACTCATGTCCATTGAGTCGGTGATGCCATCCAACCATCTCATCCTCTGTCATCCCCTTCTCCTCCCGCCTTCAATCTTTCCTAGCATCAGGGTCTTTTCCAATGAGTCAGATCTTCACATCAGGTGGCCAAAATACTGGAGTTTCAGCTTCAACATCAGTCCTTCCAATGAACACTCAGGACTGATCTCCTTTAGGATGGACTGGTTGGATCTCCTTGCTGTCCAAGGGACTCTCAAGGGCCTTCTCCAACAGCATAGTTCAAAAGCATCAATTCTTCGGCACTCAGCTTTCTTTATAGTCCAACTCTCATATCCATATATGACTACTGGAAAAACCATAGCTTTGACTAGACGGACCTTAGTTGGCAAAGTAATATCTCTGCTTTTGAATATGCTGTCTAGGTTGGTCATAACTTTTCTTCCAAGGAGTAAGCGTCTTTTAATTTTATGGCTGTAGTCACCATCTGCAGTGATTTTGGAGCCCAAAAAAATAAAGTCTGTCACTGTTTCCATTGCTTCTCCATCTATTTGCCATGAGGTGATGGGACCAGATGCCATGATCTTAGTTTCCTGAATGCTGAGTCTGAAGCCAACTTTTTTACTCTCCTCTTTCACTTTCATCAAGCGGCTCTAGTTCTTCACTTTCTGCCATAAGGGTGGTGTCCTCTGCATATCTGAGGTTACTGATATTTCTGCCAGCAATCTTAATTCCAGCTTGTGCTTCATCCAGCCTGGCTTTTCGCATGATGTACTCTGCATATAAGTTAAATAAGCAGGGTGACAGTATACAGCCTTGATGTACTCCTTTCCCAATTTGGAACCAGTCTGTTGTTCTATGTCCAGTTCTAACTGTTGCTTCCTGATCTGCATACAAATTTCTCAGGAGGCACGTCAGGTGATCCGGTATTCCCATCTCTTTAAGAATTTTCCACAGTTTATTGTGATCCACACAAAGGCTTTGGGATAGTCAATAAAGCAGAAGTAGATGTTTTTCTGGAACTCTCTTGCTTTTTTGATGATCCAACAGGTGACTAAAATACTAGAGCTTCTGCTTCATTATCAGTTCTTTCAATGAGTATTCAGGGTTGATTTCCCTTAAGATTGACTGGTTGGATCTCCTTGCTGTCCAAAGGACTTTCAGGAGTCTTCTCCAACACCACAGTGCAAAGGCATCAATTCTTTGGCATTCTGCCTTCTTTATGGTCCAGCTCTCATAACCATACATGACCACTGGGAAGACCACAGCCTTGACTAATGTAATCGTCTACCAAATCTCAACACGTTTTTAAAAAAGACAACAAAATTCAGAGAATAGACAATGTAAAGTTCACAATGTCTAGCATCCAATAGAAGAAAAAAAAAAAGCATTAGACATAACAAAAAGCAGGAAAATGTAACCTATAGCCAAGAGAAAAACATGATAGAAAACAGACCCAGAAATGATATAAATGATGGAATTATCAAACAGTAACAATAAAAGGATTATTTTAATTTGCTCAAGTATTTAAAGGAAAACATAGTGATGCGAAAAAAAGTAACACTGAGAGGAAAGTATATAGGTATAAAATCTTTCCAGACATAAGGCAATAAATCACATCTAAGAAAAAAGAATAGGAAATGGGAAAAAGAACCCATTATATTAATAGAACTTGGAAACAAAAAGTCTAATTGTTGAATTACAAACCTCCACTGACTGGAGACACCTGAAGCCTCAGCAATGGAAAACACCTTGAATGAATATAACTGAACCATAAGAATTCCCCCCAAATTCTGGAACTGATGACACAAGGAACTCTGAAAGTTGGTTTGAGTGAAGCTGAAATAAAGGTGATCAGTTGAAGATGTTTTAAGAAGCAATTCAATCCCCAAATCTTCTCATTCTCTACTCCAATAGAAATCTAGAGGCTTAGTCTCTCTCTTAAAAGACTAAAACAGAGGGCTCCTAACTGTAAGGATCCTAGGCCTAGCTGAGGACAGGGATACCACACTGAAAATGTGGTGGTCCTTTAGTCACTAAGTCATGGCCAACTCTTGCGATCCCACGGACTGTACTGTAGCCTGCCGGGCTCCTCTGTCCAGGGGATTTCCGGAGTACTAAATAAACAGATGGCCACTGGATACTGACAGGCCTTAGACTTCCTTACCCATGAGGTAACCAGTTTTCTACCTTGTGGGTAAAAGACTGGAAGAAACTTCTCATGGGACTCTGTCAGCTCAAGAGTGAAGATATACACATTGGGTATCTCCAATAAACGACACATACAGAGACTGGAGAAAAACTCACAACTGACAAACCCCATCCACTGGCTTAGTTTCCAGTCAGCCTCTTAGTTCCTTGTTCTTATCAGGAATTGACAACTAAATATGTCTAGTAATCATCTAGAAAAAAAGTTTCCTAACATCAAATATATAGACCAAAACTTACAAACCAACAGAAGAAAGTCAACTTAAGGGAAAAAAGAAGAAAATATACTAAAATTATTGTTGCCCTCAGAGATCTGAGACATTGCAAAATCATCAAATAAGAAATAGGTGTTCTTTTTAAAAAACAATCAGGGAAAGAAATAAACACAAAGGCATTAAAAATATGACAGCAAAAGAAGAGTTGGAGGAAAACATGTAAAATCTCCAAGAACGCACAGCAAAAAAGACAAAAACATTGGTATTAGGAGAATTTAAAAAAATGCCAAGGGCCAGTTCAGAAGGATTAATATCTGAAAAACAGGCATTTGTGAGAGAGAAAATCAGGGAAGAAAATTATCAACTAAGTAATTCAGAGCAATTTCCTAGAACCCAAAGCATATGAGTTTCCAGGTTAAAAGGGCCCACCAATAGCCCAATACTAAGAAGTGGGCTTCCCTTGTGGCGCAGGCAGTAAAGAATCTGCCTGCGATGCAGAAGACTCAGGTTTGATTCCTGGGTTGGTAAGTCCCCTGGAGAAGGGAATGGCACCCCACTCCAGTACTCTTGCCTGGAGAATGCCATGGACAGAGGAGTCTGGTGGGCTACAGTCTATGAGGTCGCAAAGAGTCAGGCATGACTGAGCAACTGACACATGAAGTAAAACAGACTTACACTAGGCTGCATCAATGTGAAATTTCAGAAGACTATGGGTCAAGAGAAGTCTTAAGCTCACAGACAGAAAACAATAATTCTCAACAAAGTATCAGGAATTGGATCACTCAAAGTTTTTCAAAAGCAATCCTGGAAACTACAAGATAATGGAACCATGCCCTCATTACTCTGAAGGGAAAGTATTTAATTCTATTCCAAGACAAACTATTAAAAATTATGGCAGACATGCAAAATCTCAAGGCAAGTAAAGTGAAAGTCACTCAGCTGTGTCCAACTCATGCGACCCCATGGACTATACACAGTCCATGGAATTCTCCACGCCAGAATCCTGGAATGAGGAGCTGATTCCTTCTCCAGGGGATCTTCCCAACCCAGGGATCAAGCCCAGTTCTCCCACATTGTAGGTGGGTTCTTTACCAGCTGAGCCAGGCATATATGGTTTCAAACAATTTACTATACACTTTCTTCAGGTTTCCACTCAAATATGTATCAGAGAGGGTTTCCCGGACCACCTTTTATAAAAGAACAAATCTAACCCTAACCCTATGCTCCTTACCTTCTCTGAAACACTGACATAGTACATTTTCTTTCAGTCCTCCCAACCTGAAACATTCTCAGTAAAATATAAGGTTCAAGAGGGCAAGGACTATATGTTCACTGATGAGCACTTAGAACTACATCTGATATACAACAGACTCTCTCTAAACAATATATTGCTCTGATGGAAATAAAAAAACAAATTTTCAGAAGTGGACAATGGAGCAACAGCAGTCAGACTATCTATTCATATAAGAGGATAAAATGTAGGCATTTTCAGAAATACAAGGTATCAGTAGTCTCTTTCAGCGACCTCCTTCTGAAAGCAGAAAGATGTTCTCCAAAAGGGGAAGGGAATATCATTCTCTATGTGGACTACGGTTTCCCCATTTATCCTAAGTAGGAAATTTCTCTCTCTTTCCACCTAATCAGTAAATAAATCTACTTCTAGTGTTAAGTGTTAGTCACTCAGTCGTGCCCGACTCTGCGACCCCATGGACTACAGCCCACCTCTGACTATGGGATTTTCCAGGCAAAGATACTGGAGTGGGTTGCCATTTCCTACCCCAGGGGATCGTCCCGACCCAGGGATTGAACCCGGGTCTTCTGCACTGCAGGCAGATTCTTTACCATCTGAGCTACGAGGGAAGCCACTAAATCTCTCTCTGGTTCTCCCCTTTTACAAACAGCTTTCTCTGAATTAATTCAATCTTACTGAAATTCCTCAAAACAACGATTCCCACTTAAAAGAAATTCATGCTTAAAGAAACAGAAAACACATACTGCCAAAAGCCTCACATTAACAGGAATGGGCTGGGTATGGTTCTGGCCAAGATCAGGATAGCCGAGGCTTCTCTCTCCCTGCACTGTAGCTGCGCTGCGGCCACAGCTGCCAGGCATGAGTGAAGCTCACTGCTCACGACACAGAAGGTCAGCTTTGAGCCATAACTAAAGGCAAGCTGCCAATAATCAGCAGGAGATAGCTGAAATTAATATAGAAGTTAACAGGAAAACTGGACTGCTTTTCAGAAACTTGTCTATTCAATTAAGGCCTGTTACACTTCTATTTCCAAATATACGAAGCTTAAAAGCAATTTACTTAATCATCTCTGACAAATCCATTTCATTCATTAAATGCTCTGGAAACTCTGTTTCTTAAGATTTACAGACATCAGCTTTTTAGACCCAGAAAAATGACTGTTCACTCTGCTGGAGTGGTCAAGTCACTTATTTCTTTTTCTTTTTCAATTCCCCAGACAAGTTACAGTATTGAGCATATAGCACTTGGTAAACACACACAATCCCCTCATTTCTGGATGACGCCAAGGTTCTCAAATGTTACATGGCTTGCTCCACGATGTTTATATTACAAGTTAGACCTAGGATTAGCACACAGACCTCACTTGGGATTTTTCTTTTAATGTCTGACCAAATTTTAAAAAGGTGATGGGAGACAAACAGCAACTTTTTGAATTATGAATCATGCTGACTCTTTCATGAAGTTAGTAGTTCCTAAAAGTTAACTAGAAAAATGTACAAGTAATCCAATTAGATAAGGTAACAATGTTACATGAATCAAATAAAAATCCAAAAGAAAATATCCTAAGTTTTATATCCAAGGACAGGCTAACTTTATCTGTCTGAACTTAACATTTGCATACCCCTTCTGAACTGTATAACTGATTTAATATCTTTCTACATTGATATCTACCATCCTCAGGTACATGAAAGCAACATTTGCCTATATATCTGCATAATAGATTATGTCCAGTTAATTAAGCTCATAAAACACATGATGAGCTGCAACTGCTAAGGCAGACAGGGGACTAAATCATTATATCATTTCTATATGAACTCTTGAATTTATACACTGAAGGTAACGGGGAAGAACAGAACTATTTTAAGCAGAAAACTGACAAGGATCAGATCTGCATTTTAGAAAGATCATTCCGACAGCAACATGGAAGATGGTTTAGAAGAGGGACAGATTTGGAGGCGAAGAGACTTTAGGCTGCTCAAGTTATTAAAGTGAGAAATGATGAAGGTCAAAAGTAAAGCCCTGATGGAAGACACTGGAGAGGTTAAGGACACATTTTTTTTTTTTTTTGTTAAGGACACATTTAAGCACTACTGCACCTGGGACCCTAGTTAATAATTTTAAAACCCAAAGAATGAATACTTAAATTCTGACATTATAAAGTAAGGAAAACCTTCACAATTTATTTAAACCTATCACAAAAGGCAAATGAACAATTTTTCAAACATTACCTTTATACTCTTAAGATAACCAAAGGCTGCAAAAATTGTCACTTAGGGTGTCTGAGTAATCACGTGTCTAAAGGTATTTTGGCTAAAACAAAGCCCCTTTTCAGTCACCAGAGCCAGCATCCCAATACATTTCCACTGAAAGGGAAAGACAGGAAATGAATCAATAAAGCTCAGGCATATGTTTGGCTTAGAAAGATACAGAATATCAAGGAGCAGAAATCTGAAAACAAAGGCCCCGAATAATTTAATTGCTGCTGCTGCTAAGTCGCTTCAGTCGTGTCCGACTCTGTGCGATCTCATAAACCGCAGCCCACCAGGCTCCCTGTCCCTGGGATTCTCCAGGCAAGAACACTAGAGTGGGTTGCCATTTCCTTCTCCAATGCATGAAAGTGAAAAGTGAAAGTCAAGTCGCTCAGTCGTATCCAACTCTTAGAGACCCCATGGACTGCAGCCTACCAGGCTCCTCCACCCATGGGATTTTCCAGGCAAGAGAACTGGAGGAATAATTTAATTATCAGGCCGTAATCTGCTGACTGCTGATCTAATTGTTTGAACAGTGCCCAAAGTGTCCGACAAGGTGACCACCCTAAGATTTTGCACCTTTTTCTGCGGGTGAATAAACGGACAAACATGAGAAATAGTTCTGAAGAATGCAGGAATCTTGAATAACTTTCATTAATCACACACATAATTCCAAAGGAAAATTTCAGAGTCAAAACCTTATATTTATAAATAACTCTAGGCTCTTTTCAGCAAATTCATTTGCCATTACATACTTCACCCTGCTAGATTAAGAAAATAATATCCTTCAGAGGTGCTCACTAACTACTATATAAAAATTACTCAGATTAAATTTTTTAGCTCTTATCATTTTACTCCCAAATGGGTTATTTTAGGAACGTGGGAGTTGGAAGAAAGAATGTAACTGTGGGGTGGCAACTACCCGTAAGTACTCAAAAACTGCTCAGTGTGCTAGAGGAAGCCAGTTTTCTCCCTTGATTCAGTTAGCATTTCCTCATTCATGTTTATCTCTTAAAGAGTAGTCCAACAGCAAACTTCTTTCAAAATCTGAACAAAGAAGTACCTTCAGACTACTTCACCTGGCAGTGTTCTCCTGTTGGCTGCACTGAGTAAATAAGGTGTATAAGGTCAAAGGAGACTATTACAACATTCATCCGACAGGTGTTTACAGAATGCTGGGTATTGTGCTAAGTCCTCAGCAGGAGCTCACAATCTAGCAGAGATGAAAAGATACACAAGAACCCTTGAATAATAACGAAAGGCAGTATGTAGGCAAATTTTAAAGTGAGTTATACAGGAAAGAGAATGAAATGCTTTCAAAAGAGGAAATCAGTATGGATAGACTTTATTGAGGAGACGGAATTTCAACTAGGCCTTTAAAAAAGACAAGACTTGAATATGTAGAGTGAAAAGAATGTTCCTGGGCTCCAGATCAAAGAGAACACAGATCTGGAATCAGAAATTCACACATTCTGAGAATCAAAATGAAGATTAGCCTAGTTATGGGTTTTGTGGTCATTAGATTAGATTTGGTCATTAGAGTTGGTAAGAAGTCCACCAGCCAGTTTCCAAAGTACTGAAGACAAGGGCTCAAATTCTTCCTACTTCCATTAAAGGCAAGGAGGGAACATGGGACCAGAACAACACAGAAGCTCTGTCAAGGACAACAGTTCCATACACCATCGTGGACAAACTGTTACATGCTTTGCCTGTTTCTAGTTTTAATGATCATTTAATTAATTATGATTAAATCAATTATATCCTTCAAGATTCAATTAATTGACATGCTTAAGGGGATGAGGAAGAGGGCTCAGAATCCTTCAGGCAGAAGAAACAGTAATGTGCAGTGACACTGTGACAGAAGCAGCTTGTTAAATTCAAAAAACTTTCAGAAGGCACATAACCAGTTAGTACAGTGGGGTCGTTCACAGCCCAGGCTCTGAAGTCAGGCTCCGGCTTCAAGCCTTGGTTATACTGGTTATTTGCTCGTGTGCTGTGTGACTTGGGCAAACTGGGTAACCTGTTTCTCAGTTTCCTCTATCGTAAAATGGAAATGTTAGTGGTCCCTATCTTATAAGGTTTTTGAGAGGACAAAGTGACACAGTAAATGTACAGCATAATGTCCAACACATGGCAAATGTTCAAGGAATGATAGTCTTTGCTGTAATTGTTTTTAAGGCTCAGACAAATCATCTTTACTGGCCTTGTTAAAGTTCCTGGACTTTATTCCAAAAACAACTGAAGCCTCTGAAAAGTTTTATCAGTTCTAATTGGATTTTGGTTTTAAAAAGATGGCTTACTTAGTACCTGCTATTAGAAACCTCGAAGGAAAATTTTATTCTAGAATTTACTGCCAAGAAAATGTTTTTCTTTCTTTGAAGAATAGGTGTTTTTTTCTTAGATAAAATTCTGTAGATGGCTACATCTTATTTTCATTTGACAGCCAGAAAGCTTAGAGCCTAACCTGAAGCTCTTAGGCCCTTACTGCTTCTGTGTTCTCTTCCTTCACTTTCCATAGCTGTTTTCTACTCTTATATGTATTCTCTGATTCAGTTCTTTATTCTTGTTTCTATTTTAGAATGATTGTTTTTGTATTATTTCCATTTAAAGCTATTTCAATCATCTGCGGAATAAGGTGCAATCTAATTAACCAAACAAAAATTAAGGGCATAAAGACCGTAGCCTCATAATGCATGAGTCATACACTGTACATGCATTCTCAGCATGCCACCAAAATCACTCTTTTGGCCTAAACCTAGTCAGATGAAGCAAGAAAACCAGATGGCGCAGAAAACCTCTCTCTATGCAAAGGAGTGGGTGAGGAGAGATGAAGACCCGAGGCCTTTCCTGAATGAGCAGGGCACAGTCAGGGCAGTCAGCGCCAGAAGCACACGGGAACCTGCAAGCGGTGAGGTGTAGCAAGCTATGCACAGACTCAGGTTAGAGTTTTTATTTTTCATATGTGCATGTTTTTTTTTCCAAAAGTACTTCACCCTCGTCTTAACCTTCAGCTGCTCCACTGCTCTGTTTCTCGGCTCCTGAGACTCCTTTGTTGCCTCACTCATCTTGCTCCTGAACTCAGATCTCATGGTTAGCCACCTTAACGCTGATCTCACTGGCCACTGCAACGTGTGCGGGCCTCGTCCTCGTCCCCTCCCAGCATCCAGCCTGGCTCATCCACGGTGTCCACTGTTTCCCCTCTCGGGTTGGAAAGCACTGCTCACTGGGAGTCTACCATGAATGCCCTCCCACAGAGCTAATGATCGATGCTTTCATTCATCCCCTGGCTGTCATATGGACACCACCAGCTGCTCTGAACCCTTTCCCACACCACAGTGCCTCATGGATCGGTCTTTCCCTGATGTCTCACTTGCTACACTACAGAATTAAGCCTATTCTATACAAACTCATCTTCTTTCTATGTCCCCCAAAGTGCCTTTGTAGCCATGTCCTTGGCCCGAGCTTTAATTCTCACTGAGCGTGCACCCCTGCACACCTTCTCAGAGGAGGAGGAATTCCTCTCCTCTAAGCCGACCATTCCCTCGGTGCTCCTGATCCCACTGTTTCCTGTCTAACCTGGGACCTTGTTTCACCAACTGTTTCTTCTTTCCTATCTATATTCTTTTCCTTCCTAGCTTCTTCAAACACTAAGACCACCACCACAAACCGTGACACATACTGAATTCTACAGACCCCAATGTATCCCTGTTTTTTCCTTCTCTCCTTTCTACCTTAAAAAAGCCTCAAAGTAAGTTTCATAATACCTTCCTCCCTTTTCTCATCATCCATAAGTCCATGCTGCTGCTGCTGCTAAGTCGCTTCAGTTGTGTCTGACTCTGTGCGACCCCACAGACAGCAGCCCACCAGGCTCCGCTGTCCCTGGGATTCTCCAGGCAAGAACACTGGAGTGGGGTGCCATTTCCTTCTTCAATGCATGAAAGTGAAAAGCGAAAGTGAAGTCACTGAGTCGTGTCCAACTCTCAGCGACCCCATGGACTGCAGCACACCAGGCTCCTCCATCCATGGGATTTTCCAGGCAAGAGTACTGGAGTGGGATGCCATTGGCTTTATTTCCCTATTTATTGAAAAGTACTCTCTTCAAAGCACTGATGATCTCTCTTTTCCCTTTTTTGACCAAAAACACTTTACTAAATTGGTTTTCATCTTCATCCTTTCAAACTTAGCCAAGTAAAAAATAAACATCACACACACATAGATTAGTTTTTTCCAACTTTGCTGTTGTTGTTGTTTAGTTGCTAAGTCATGTCCGACTCTCTTGCGATCCCCTCGACTCTAGCCCCCAAGGTGTCCACGGGATTTTCCAGGTAAGAATACTGGAGTAGCTTGCCATTTCTTTTTCCAACTGATGATCTCTTAATGACCAAACATATTCCTCTTCATTCTAAACTTCTCTGTTGTCTAATAAGGACAGAAACTATCCTCACTTTGCAAGACACTCCTCTACTTCACCAAGTCCATTTTACCAACCTGCCTTCATAATCAAAACTCAATTTTTAGCTGCCTTCTCTCTGAGGTCTCATTACTAATTAAAGCTTCACTCATACTTCTATAGATAATTCTCAAATATATACCTATGTTACTAACCCCCCCTTTTTTTTGAGAGAAAATGATTTAGTGAGGTATAATTTGCATTACAACAAAATGTAAATTCTTAGGAAGTGATTTAGATGAGTTCTGATCATGGTATACTCTGTATAACCACTACTCAAAACAAAAATCAGCATTTCCACTACTCAAGACAGTTACCTCTTACCCCTTTCTAGTCGATTTTCCCCTCTCCCCAGAAACAATGAAAAGAGACAACCACTTTTCAACCTCATTAACATTGATTAGTGTTGCCTGTTCTAGAACTTCACATAAGGAGGACCATAACAGTATAAACTCTTTTCTGTCTAGCTTCTTTGGCTCAGCATAACGTAGGATTTGTTTATGTTGTTGCATGTATAAACAGTTCATTCCTTTTTATTGCTGTGTCATCATCTACTGTATTCCTATACATAATTTGTTTTGGATACATTTTCTTCACATTTATGAAAAAGGTTGCTATGAATATTCTTGTACAAGTCATTTTATGAACATTTGTTTTCATTTTTCTAGAGTAAATACCTAGAAATGGAATGGTTCAGTAACAGGGTAGATATATGCTTAATTTCTAAAAAAGCCAGACTTTTGGAAGGACTGATGTTGAAGCTGAAACTCCAATACTTTGGCCACCTGATGCCAAGAGCTGACTCATTGGAAGAGACCCTGATGCTGGGAAAGATTGCAGGCAGGAGGAGAAGGGGATGACAGAGGATGAGATGGTTGGATGGCATCACCGACTCAAAGGACATGAGTTTGGGTGGACTCTGGGAGTTGGTGACGGATAGGGTGGCCTGGTGTGCTGCAGTCAATAGGGTCGCAAAGAGTCGGACATGACTGAGGGACTAAACTGAATTGAACTGATTCTCACTAACATTTACTATAATTTTTAAAATGTAAAATATTCTAGTTGATATGCAGTGTTATCTCACTGTGACTTTTAATTTGCATTTCTCTGGTGACTAATTATGTTGAGAAATTTTCCATGTGCTTATTGACCATTAATATATCTTCTTTTGTGAAGTGCTTGGTTCTAGTCTTTTGCGCATTGTTAAACTGGGTTGTTTGTCTTTTTTCTGTTGAATTTAAGTTCTCTTTTGAATGTCATTTGCTTCTGTATCTTCAACTGCCAACAGCTCACATCAAACTAGATGTCCTGATGTTATCTCTGACAGCACATTTAAAATATAATTTGTAATTTTCTAGTTGGGAACCAGGTCTCTCTGTTGCTGTCATCCACATCACAAATATTCTTCAATTATATCTGCTTTAAATTGTAACTCTATTTTCCTCTCTTGTGAACTGACAGATTATAATTATTAATGTACAGACTCAGGAACTGCATGATTCAAATTCAGACTTTCCCACATATTTGCTGTGTGACTTCGGAAAAATTACTGAATCTTTCCGTGCCTACCTTATTATAAAAGGTTTTTGTGAGGCTTAAATAAATAAATCATATAAAGTACTTTAAACACTGTTATTTAGGAAATATCTCTTGCCTAAAATCTTTTCTCAAGAATCTGACAGTTCAGTTCAGTTCAGTCGCTCAGTCGTGTCCAGCTCTTTGCAACCCCATGAACTGCAGCAGGCCAGGCTTCCCTGTCCATTACACTCAAGTCTGTCAAGTCAGTGATGCCATCCAACCATCTCATCCTCTGTTGTCCCCTTCTCCTCCTGCCTTTAATCTTTCCCAGCATCAGGGTCTTTTCAAATGAGTCAGTTCTTGGCATCAGGTGGCCAACATATTGGAGCTTCAGCTTCAGCATCAGTCCTTCCAATGAATATTCAGGACTGATTTTCTTTAGGATTGACTGGTTGGATCTCCTTGCAGTCCAAGGGACTCTTAAGAGTCTTCTCCAACACCACAGTTGAAAAGCATCAATTCTTCAGTGCTCAGCTTTCTTTATAGTACAACTCTCACATCCATACATGACTACTGGAAAAACCATAGCTTTGACTAGATAGACCTTTGTTGGCAGAGTAATGTCTCTGCTTTTTAATATGCTATCTAGGTTGGTCATAACTTTCCTTATAAGGAGCAAGCATCTTTTAATTTCATGGCTGCAGTCTGCAGTTATTTTGGAGCCCCCCAAAATAAAGTCTGCCACTTTCCACTGTTTCCCCATCTATTTGCCATGAAGGAATGGGACTAGATGCCATGATCTTAGTTTTATGAATGTTGAGCTTTAAGCCAACTTTTTCACTCTCCTCTTTCACTTTCATCAAGAGGCTCTTTAGTTTTTCTTCATTTTCTGCCATAAGGGTGGTGTCATCTGCAATCTGAGATTATTGATATTTCTCCTAGCAATCTTGATTCCAGCTCGTGCTTCATCCAGCCCGGCATTTTGCATGATGTACTCTACATATAAGAATCTGACAATTAACATCTTAATCTAGGCATTCAGCCTCCTATCTCTAGACAATAAAATAATCTCCTAAATTGCTTCTTTCCTCCTTTACTTCACACTACATACCCTTGTTGGATTTATCTTCCTAACCAAGTCCTCACACAGATAATTACCTTTTGGCTCATCATCACCTTTTGGCTCACAGATGCCCACTCTAACAAATCATCCTAACCCTTTATCAAAACACTCAAGGTTTTTCACAACTGACCCTACACACCTCTCTAACATATGCTACTTACTTATAGGAGTAGGTAAAGAATTCAAGAAGTATTCAAAAAACTGTGCCTTGAACAGAAAAAGCCAGAAGCTGCAATATAATCATATTACTTAGGAAAATGGAAGCAAATCTGAATTAATCAGCTGGAAGAAGTACAAGTGGCAGCCCCTGTGAAAGGGAAATAGGGGTGGGGAAGAGGATGGGAAACTGGCATTTCTTGGTAACAAATCTGGCAGAATTATTTAACTTCTTACCCAAGTACATGTTTAACTTTTGTAAAAATAAAAACTTGTAAGATAGAAAAGATAAAGACCAAGAAAGATGGAAAGAAAGAGACTAAAGAAGGGAGGGAGGGAAGAAGGAAAGAAGACTAATTATTAACTGAGGCAATTGGTTATCCATAACTAAGGACCATCTGTGGACCTATGTAAGGAATAATTGGGCACATTCATTTACTTAGTGGAGCACCCTATTTGCAGACTAAAGTCTGAATTTTATCCAATAAGTAATAGGAAGGTAAGTAAAGGTTAATGAACATAGTGGTAATATAATAAAAATAATAGTTGGGGAAGATTCAATAGGAAATATATCAGAAATGTACTTGACTGGAAAAGAAATAGAGGGTGGTAAAACATGAGGTTTTCATAATTGAGATGAGGTGATGAAAGTCTAGATAAAGGTGATGACTGTGGAAAACAGGATTTAATTTTCAAGTTATTTTCCAAGAACACCAAGTATGACTTGCTGGTAACCTAAACTAAGGGAATGGGTAAAAAAAAAGGTATGTGTTGTGGGGAGGACACAGGAACTTCCCTGGTGGTACAGTGGTTAGAATTTACCTTCCAATGCAAAGGATGTGGGTTCAATTTCTGGTCATGCAACTAAGATCCCCCATGCTGCAGGACAACTAAGCCCGTGTCCCACAACTAGGGAAAGCCTATAGGCTCCAATGAAGACCCATCAACAGCCAAAAAAAAGGAAAAAAAAAAACAAAAACCCACAATGCCCTCCAGCACAGAGGAGGCACTAAAGGTATATTTGTAAAGAGTAACCTCAATATTATAAACATGAACAACAGATTTTAACATACAGTTCTTAATACATAGTTGAACATTAATTTGTTCTAAACATCTAAAACAGACTGAAAAGATTTTCAGCTCAGAATCTACTTGGAATGTTATATATATATTTTCACTACTTGATTAATATTCTGTGGACTTCATCTTCTCACTTCTATTTTACTGTCCTTGTAGTTATCACATCAGAAACTGGCTTTGCTTGCCTACTTAAATCTACAGCTTACTGTGTCTTATCTTCCGTATTTACTCTGGCCATTTTACATTCAAAATAAACTTTTTATATTAAAAATCTCAAAATTATGCTTCAATTTATATAAAACAATGTGACCCAAGGTCTTAGCAAGAAGGAGTAACTGAGAATTTTCCATTTTCATAAAAATGACATCTAACACATAATAGCCATTTCTCTCTAGTTTATTGATAAAACTGCAGCCTAAAGCTTGAAAAAATATTCCAATGAACAAAGACTTCAAAGGCCTTCCCCTGACCGAACTGCCCTTCTCAACTACCTTACCCCCCCTTTTTTTCCCTCTCTTTGTGAAGAAGAAATCCTTTTAAGAGCTGTGTATTTGGCTCTCTCCGGTTTTCTTCTCTCATTTGCTCTTCAACATAGCTTTGGCCAATTCACTCCACCAAAACTGCTCTTAACAAGGGCCAGATACAACGGTTAAACGTCGCTCCTCATCCTTCTTGACTACCAGCAGCATCTGATACAGATGCTCACCCTGTCCTTCTGAAAACACTTTTTTCATGTGTTGGTTTCCAGGACACTGTATTCTCTTAGTTTTCTTCTCTTCTTCTTTGCTGGTTCTTCCAAGTTTTTAATGTTTGACTGCCTCAGGGATGAGACATTGTTCTCTTTCCTAATATTCAATATTTGGGTGGTTTTCATCTGTCAAGAAATCCTACTGATTCTACTCATCCAAAACATACCATTAAGCATACTTAGCACCATGCGCACTTCTGCTACCCTGGTCTGAGCCATCATTCTCTCTCCTACCTGGGCTCCCATTTCCATCCTTGCTCACTATTACCTATTGCTCACTACTATCTATTCATCGCAGCCAGTGATGCTTTAAAAATATTAACTTAGGGACTTCCACGGTGGTTCAGAGGCTAAGACTACGTGCTTCCAGTGAGGGGGCATGGGTTTGATACCTGGCTGGGGAACTAGATCCCACAAGCTCTTGTTGTTGTTTAGTTGCTCAGTCATGTCTGACTTTCTGACCCCATGGACTGCAGCACGCCAGACTTCCCTGTCCTTCACCATCTCCCAAAGTTTGCTCAAACTCATGTCCATTGAGTCAGTGATGCCACCCAACCATCTCATCCTCTGTCGTCCCCTTCTCCCCCTGCCCTCAATCTTTCCCAGCATCAGGTCTTTTCAAATGAGTCAGCTCTTTGCATCAGGTAGCCATAGTACTGGAGCTTCAGCTTTCGCATCATTCCTTCCAAGGAACACCCAGGGCTGATCTCCTTTAGAATGCACTGGTTGGATCTCCTTGCAGTCCAAGGGACTCTCAGGAGTCTTCTCCAACACCACAGTTCCAAAGCATCAATTCTTTGGCACTCAGCCTTCTTCACAGTCCAACTCTCACATCCATATATGACTACTGGAAAAACCATAGCTTTGACTATACAGATCTTTGTTGGCCCATAAGCTCCGGGATGCAGCATAAAAAAAATATATATATATGTGTGTGTGTGCATATGTATATAGATTAGATGCAATCACTTTTTTGCTCAAATACCTCTCTAATGGTTCTCTAATTTTGTTGAAGTTAAGAATCACATTCCTTACATGGTCTGCAAAGCCCCCAAATCTGCCCCACTGCTGCCTCATCTCTACCTTTCTGATCTTGTCTGACCTTTCTACTGTTCCTCCTTGCTGGCTCTTCCCTCTTGCTTGCTTCTTTCCAGTTGCATTGACCTCCCTGCTACTCATTGAACACACCATGCACACTGCTGCCTCAGTACCTTTGCATTTACTCTTTCCTCTACTGGGATCACTCTCATTTCCCTGCATCTACATGACTCTGCTTTCAAGTCTTGGCTCAAATGTCAGCAAGGCCTTTCCTGACCCCTCTATGTCATACCACAAACAACTCTCCCTCTCCACATGCCCTCTTCTTTTCTTTCTTATTTTTATAGCATGTACTACCACCTAGTATACTATATACAATTTACTTATTTTGCATATTGTCTCTCTCCCCACAATAAAACCTAAGGTTCCTGAGATAAGGAATTTTTGTCTTTTTTTCTTATTGGGGAATTCTTTCCACACAGGAGAGTCTGTGGTATACAGTCAGTTTTCAATAAAGATTTTTTGAAAGACAATTAATATGGGGTAGCCAGCATTGTAAACTAGACGTTTTTGGCTTCAAGCCCACACAATTCTACTCAAACATCAGTTAAGAAGCTTCTAGTTGAAACAAATAGCTAAAGAATTTAAATAACTTGAAGACACAGAAATAATAATAGCTATCCAAAATGAAATGCAGAGAGAAAGAGGAATTTTCTAAATTAGAATCAGTGAGCAGTGGGAGGACGTCAAAGAGCCTAATATATGTGTAATTGGAGTCTCTGAAGAAAAGGCCAGAAGAATAATGGCTGAAATTTTTCTGAATTTCATGAAAACTTAACATTCACAAATTTAAGAAGCAACAAACAGCAAACCTAAGAATCATGAAGAAAACCATACAAAGGCACATCATAATCAAACTGTTAAAAACAGTGATAAACAGAAAATCTTAGGAGCAGCCAGGGAAAAAAGGGCACTTTATGTACAAGATATAAAGGAAAAAGATGACAGCAGATTTCTTGTCAGAAATAATGCAAAAGAGAAGACAGTAGAGCAACATCTTTAAAGCACTGAAGGAAAAAAGTCAACCTAGAATTACGTATCCAGTGCAAGTGTCATTTAAAAATAGACAAGAATTATTTTAGATATACAAAAGCTGAAAGATTTCATCATCAACAGACCTGCTCTGTAAGAAATGCTAAATGAAGTCCTTCAGGCAGAAGAAAAATGATGCCAGAGAAAAGTATGTATCTGAGAAAAGTATGTATCCAAATAAAAGAATAAAGATGAGAAAACATGCATCCACATATAGGGATGTGTCAACGGTAACTCCACTAGTAAATGCATGAGTTTTAAAAATAATGCAATCTCTTTAAAACATAATTAACTTTTAAAACAAAAACAACGACACTGCATTTTGTGTTTCATAAAACAGGTATAAATAAAATGTATGACAAGACAATAAAGGCAAGGAGGCGTTAAACAGAAGTATATCATCAAGGACTTCTCTGGTGATCCAGTGATTAAGAACTTGCCTTGCAATGCAGGGGGTATGGCTTCAATCCCTGTTGCAACTAAGATTCCACCTGCCATTGGACAAGTAAGTTTGCGTGCACGACTACTGAGCCCACGTGCCCACATGACACAATGAAGATCTCAGGTGCCGCAACAAAGACCTGACACAGCCAAATTAATTAACTCATTAAAAAAGAAGAAGTATTATTATTTTAAGGTTCTTGCTAGTTGTAAAGAACCCGTCTGCCAATGCAGGAGATGCAAGGGATGTGGGTTCAACCCCTGGATCAGGAAGATCTCCTGGAGGAGGAAACAGCAACCCACTCCAGTATTCTTGCCTGGAAAATCTCATCAGCACAGGAGCCTGACAGGCTACAGTCCATGAGGTCACAACAGTTGGACAGGACTGAGTGACTGAGCATAGTAATATATACTATATGTTAAGTGGTGAATATTATTTGAAGGTAGTCTGTAAGTTAAAGACTTACACATGAATGTTCACAGCATTTCATGTGTAGTAGCCAAAAACTGAAGCCAATTGAAATGTCCATCCACACACAAATGGATAAGCAACCCGGAGTACATTTACAAAATTATATACAACCTACAATAAAATGAAATTATATGCTGTTATGTCCAACTAAATGGAAGGATCTTAATTTAAAATAATTACACTGAGAGAAAGCAGCCAGATGAAGAAAAGGTACAGACTACATGAGTACCTTTAAACTGCAAAAGAAATAATCTATAGTGACAGAAAACACATCAGTGCTTGCCTAGTGGTGAAGTGGGGCAAGAGAGATTACAAAGGGTTACGAAGAAACTTTGGGAAGTGATGGTTATCTTGAAGGCAGTGATGGTTTCCTTCACACATGTGTCTGAAAACTTATTAAACTGTTCACATTAAGTACAAACAATTTATTGTATGTGAAGTCCTCAATAAAGCTGTTTCAAAAACAATTTTGGACTTAGGTTAAAAAACAAAATATTTAGACTTTTTATGGTGTTCTTATTCCATAAAGTAACAATAAAATAGATGAAAGCTAGAACTAATAAAATAATTATAATTTTAAGAGTTAGAATGGATCATATAAACCAATTAATCAAATATTTTTTATTAAGAAATAAAGAAACTGTGAGTTCCAGAGAGGTTTAGTGGCTTCTCAGAGATCTACAGCTAAAGTTAACAGCTTATTAAACCGTAAAATCCACAACAGCAGGGACTGTTATTTAGGTCACCACTGTATCCCCTATACCTAGTACAATGTCTGAGACATAGTACAAGCTCAATAAATATTTGTTGACCTTTTACCCAGTAAAGAAAGTAAAAAGGAAGATTAAAAGAATCTCCTTTGCAGTATGGCTGAAAGTTTCCCTCAATTTCAATTTTCCAATCTCTTTAACACAGATGAGAGAATTAAGCAATAGCTTTAATATCATAAATACGAGAACAAATTATATTCTATATTTTAGCTTACTGTATATTTTATTATAATACTTTAAAATTTCTAATTTACATTAGCAACTTTTAAGCAAGCAGGAGAATTAATAGAAAATAGTCTATTCAAAAAGCTTACTGACATTTTTCAAATTAAAATATTGAAAGAAATGTGCTTACCAAAAATTTCTCCATTTTTGGCATATTCTGTCACAAGGTACAACATGCTTTTGGTCTCCATTACCTATTGATAAGTAATTCCATATATTAGTTTGACAGGAAAAGATTGCTATTTACTACAACATTCTGTGACATTCTTGTTGTTTAGTCACTAAATCATGTCCAACTTTGCGACTCCATGAACTGTAGCTCACCAGGCTACTCTGTCCACAGGATTTTCCAGGCAAGAATAATGGAATGGGTTGCCATTTCCTTATCTAGGGGATCTTCCTGACCCACAGACTGAACCTGCGTCTCCTGCATTGGTAGGTGGATTCTTCTACTGAGCCACCAGGCAAGCCCTCTATGAAATTACCTAAATTAAAACAACTAATGAAAGTGTCAAGTTATGGACGATTCAGAAGCTGGCGGTGTTTATAAGACTGACAATAGCCTTATCCTAATACTTTTGTGAAAACTCTAGATTGTGTGTCTTCCACATGTGGTTTACAATCAGCAGCAGCAGCACTGCCCCAGACATCTGTGAGAAGCGTAAACTCTCAGACCCCACGCCAGACCTACTGACACAGGTTTACACTTTCACCACGCCTTGAGGTGACTACCATTCTTATTCAAGTTTGAGAAATACTGATATAGGTAATAGGAATTTTGAAGAACAACTTTTTAACCTCCTCACTGACTTTTCTAGCTGTGTTATGTGGTAGATTCTGATTAAGAAATGAATAATAGAGCTGTTAATCTGGCTGTAACCTAGGGCTAATCTGTCACAGTGTGGTAATCCTCTTACTACACTTTCACATTTTTACAAAGTACTGTTATTTTAAAACATTGTTCAAAATCTTCTTCCACAGTTCCACTGCAATACATTTTTATTTAAATTAGTTTTTCTAAATCTAGAAAGGAACATACATACTGGCACATGCTAGTAAATGTAATATTTAACTACTATCTACTGAAAGGCTAAAAACCAATTTTGCTCTAACATTCGGATTTAAGACTGTTCTAAAACATGCTAGAAAACTAAGGGCTACCTACACTTTGCGTCTAAACAAGTCAAACAGTAAGTCAACGTAACTGATTACTGGAGTTCAAATAAACAGAATTATCATGTGAATCATGGCAGCTTTTGGTTTTGTTTGCTTTATTAATTGAAGTATAGTTGAAGAATCATGGTAGTTTTAACCTCAGTTTGGGCTATGGTTCATCAGACTTCTAAGCATGTGATTAGTTTATTACAAGCATCCTCTTTAGGGAAAAAAAAAAAAAGCTTAAAGGGAGAAGTACTCTGATGTAAATTTGATCTAAGAGGCCCTCCGCAGTTTTAGAACCTTAGGAATTGTTTTGAGTGGCACATACACCATAGTCTCTCATTCTCAGCTAACGGAAATGCTCTCCAACAGTCTCCACAAGGTTTAAACTAAAAATCTCTCTCAATAAAGCCAAATATGTATATATACATGTAAATGTATACATACACACATATGTAGATATATTTATGAATATATACATGCAGAGACACAAACTGTATACTTGTGCCATTTTATAAATACATACATTATAAAACGAACACAAGAAGATAAATAAAAAAGATAAACAGAATTGGAAGTTCTAATTTTTTTTTTTTTACTATATCCCGAGGGACACTTGTGCTAACCAATCTGAGTGCACAGAGTAGTGTTCTGGACTTCCCAGGTGGTGCTAGTGGTAAAGAACACACCTGCCAATGCAGACGTAAGAGATGTGGGTTCGATCCCTGGGTCAGAAAGATCCCCTGGAGGAGGGCACGGCAACCTACTCCAGTATTCTTGCCTGGAGAATCCCATGGACAGGGGAGTCTGGCGGGCTACAGCCCATAGGGTCACACAGAGTCGGAGGTGACTGAAGTGACTTAGCATTGCATGCATGCATATAAAAGCCTGCTAGCTCTAGCTCACCGAGGGAGAAAAAGGCTCTGACTTTTAAAACAATTTCTGCAGTGTAAAAATACTCCTACCATCACTGATTTTGAGCTATTAGCATGTTAACTGACTCACAAAACTTCTGAAAATTTGACAATCAGCTCCCACAGCAAGTATAGGCTGAGCACAGCACATCTCTAAGGTCACACACTGCACTTTGGAGAGCAAAATCATAGACCAGCAAGTACACTATAACATTTTAGCTTAAAAATAGTTTTCTAATATAAAAATTCTAAGTATTAATGAATAGAAATATAAAACGTTTTGTATTACATTACCATTCTTAAACATAAATTACTCTTTAGAAATCTGAGAAAAATCTTCCTTTTAAAAAACATGGCTTACACTTGAAACTCATGCAGTTTATTTTACGGAAATTATACCTTAATAAGGTGTTGTTTTTTTTTTTAATGAATGATTTGCTTTACCTGATAAAAGAACCCTCCCTTAAATAAAGACTTGACTTTAGGCATTATAATGTGTGTCACTAAAGTAATAGTCTATTTTAGCCTTTGTAGTTTATATAACATAAACAGCAATATTTTTTAAATAAGCAAAACTGTTGTATCCATTAAACCACCCACCACCAAAACCCAGCAGGTTTAAGCAGATTATCATAAATGCACAACTACAAACTTTGAAAGTAAATAACTTACAGTCTGAGAAACAACTTAAAGTTAAGCTGATAGTAGGTTTTATTTCCTAATTTTTAAATGTAGAGAAATGGAAGCATTCATATTAATAAAATCATATAATTATCTTTTTAGAGACTGAAAAAACTAACATAAAAGAGAAAAATGATGATGTAAAATAGAGTACTGAATGTGAGAAGCATGGAGAAGTATAAAGTTAAGTCATACCTGATAAAGTTTGATTATGTGAGGGTGGTCTAACAGTTTCATTATTTTGACTTCTCGGTAGATTTTCTCAAGGTTCACTTCATCCAGCTGAGATTTATCTATTATTTTTATCGCCACCTGCATCCCAGACACAAGTAAATACAATTAGTATAAAATGGTTAACATTTTCCAGTTATAAATTTTTTAAATAAATGACATCTAAGACTCTACCAGTACGTAGGTCCCCATGACAATGATGATAACTAGTTTAAATTCAATGCTCATTCATGCATCTTATTATGTCTCAAACATCTGCCATGTATAAGGCACTGTGGCAGATTTTGTTTGGGAGTATTTTTAATGTGGTATGATGAATAACCCTTTAAAGCTTGCAAAGTACCTATAAACAAATCATCAACCAAATAGAAGATAGTTTCTATGATAACTGAAATACAATTTGTCTAGAAAAGCAAAGGACAGGTTCCAAAGCATACAGACTTGCTTTTCTGGAAAAAAAAAAAACCTAAATATAAATAATTAAAATCCAACTACTTGAAAAATGCCAATTGGATTAAATTGTTTTAAAAATCAAGTGCAAAACTTCAAATATTAGTAATTATATGAAATTTTTACTTAAAGGAATCTGATTTTCAAAAAACATGGCCTCTTCCTGTCATAGCTAGGCAGAATAATTTGAAGGCGATGCATCTGAAGGTGAATAACTAGGCAGTCATAAAACAACAACTGTGCAATTTTTTTCATGGAACCAAAAATAATTCTTTTTTTTTAATTCAGTAGGCACTTAGATAGGAAATAAGTCATTCTGACTTAAATAAAACTTTCAGATAATTGGGAACCACCCAAACTTAATTATAGTAAGTTCTGAAGAAATTCTGAAATGTACTTCACATTCTACCAAAAAGCATTCTGAACATAATTCAGGTTTTATGTTGTTGTTTCAGGATAATTTTTACTATCAATTCTTGTATTGCTGGTTCCCCAGGTGGCGCTAGTGGTAAAGAACCTGCCTGCCAATGCAGGAGACATACATAAGAGCTGTGGGTTCAATCCCTGGGTCACCAAGATTCCCTGGAGGAGGGTATGGCAACCCACTCCAGTATTCTTGTCTGGAGAATCCCAAGGACAGAAAAGCTCGGTGGGCTACAGTTCAGAGAATCACACAGAGTTGCACACGACTGAAGTGACGCAGCACAACACTCATTTTATTGCCATAACATTTACAGTTCAATACTCCTAAAAAGTAACCAAGATAATCGGACTCAACTTGTCAATTCACTGATCTGAATTCACCAGACTGACTCCTTGGTGGCTCAGACAGTAAAGTGTCTGCCCACAAGGCAGGAGACCCAGGTTCAATTCCTGGGTCAGGAAGATCTCCTGGAGAAGGAAATGGCAAACCCACTCCAGTATTCTTGCCTGGAAAATCCCATGGCCAGAGGAGCCTGGTAGGCTACAGTCCAGTTCAGTTCAGCTCAGTCGTGTCCGACTCTTTTCGACCCCAAGAACTGCAGCCCAACAGGCTTTCCTGTCCATCACC
>SJYQ01012923.1:0-63502 GCA_006410935.1 Redunca redunca | reverse complement strand
GGGATCAGCCCAGGATACTGATTCCTATTTATGATACATTTTTCTGTTGTGAAAATGGGTTTCAAGCGCCAAACAATTGACTCTCAAAGTTTTCGGTAAATGATCCGTTTTCAAGTCTGGGCCTTCGTTTTTGAATTGTGATGTGGGTGGGAGGAGGAGGATGTAAGTGGTGGGTGCTTTCTAGTCTTATTAAAACATTATACTTCCTACTCGGGCTTTTTTTTTTTTTCTCTCAGGTGTTTATTCTCTTTGCTCTTTGTTTTTCAGACACATAATGAATTTACTATTACCCACTTAATAGTGCCAAAGCAGTCTGCGGGACCAGACTATTGTGACGTGGAGAATGTAGAAGAATTATTCAGTGTTCAGGATCAACATGATCTCCTCACTCTGGGGTGGATCCATGTATGTTCAACCTTTTGGGTTTTAGGTTGTTGTTGGTTTGTGTGTGTGTGTGTGTGTGTGTGTGTGTGTGTGTGTGTAAGGCTTTTTTCCTCCTGGAGGAATTTCAGCTTAATTGAAATAATTTATTATTTTTAATCTTTCCAAGTGTAATAAATGTCATCATATTAAAACTTTTTCTTCAATGTGAGGCAATGTCTAAATATGTCAAATCTGGATTTGGAGAGGGCTATTATAAATATGCTTTTTTTCCCCTACCATTCCAAGTTAAAAGAGAAACTTTTGGAAGTCAGGTTGGCTTGTCTTAATGATTTTATGTAGTCTAATGGAGGCCTAGGCAGATTTTTATCTGTCTAATGTGATTAGACAATTATTAATATTCCTTTTCCATTGGCTGTGGGTCTAAAGTAGATTAAGAAAATTTCTGAAAATGTTTCTTTTAAACAATGTGTGTACTTGTCAAACAGGGACCATACACTCCATCGTATAAATACCTCCCCTACAGGCCACAGATATTTGTGCCACTGCGTATATAGCCATGGAGTGGGACCAAAAATTTCTGTTCCAGCATTTATCAAGCCACCATAGAAGCAGGACAGGGCTTACAAATCAAAAAACATGAGTTTAAATATCAGCTCTGCTACGAATTCACTGTCGGAATGTTGGCAAGTGATTTAAGCAATCTCAGCATCAGCTTTTCTTCCATAAAATAGGGACATAATAATGGAGGTCATATGTCAGTGAATTTCTCAACACATTTTCTTCTAGGGACCCAGAATATTGAAGCAATTGTTATTGGTGGTGATACAGTACTTTTGCTATCCATGTTTTCCCTATTTGGTGAACATTTTTCCATCCAGTCTCACACTGAGCCTGGGGTAGGAACAAGTCATCTCACCAAAGACTGAGAAAGAACCACCTTTTATTTTGCTTGCTTTATAGAGAAATATTTATTAACAATATTAAAATAACAATAACGGCAATAACAGCAGTCATAATAGCTAATGATTTTGACAGCTTTCTGTGTACTTGGCACTGTTCTATGAATTTTACATTGGTTGTCTCATTTAATTTTCATAGTAATCCCATGAAGAAAATTATTATTATCGTTATTTTACAACTGATGACATGGGTATGAGGATGTTAAAGAATTTTTGCAGTGTCATACAACTAGTAAGTGAGGAAGCCAGGATCCAGCATGAATACGACCTTGGATTCATGATTTATGCGGTCACATTCCTTTTCGAAAGTGGTTGGAGTTTATTGTGAATTTAAAAATCATTATGAATGCATGTATTTTTCATAGTCAAATATAAACTTCTGATTTGCCTGTCATAAACACTTCCAAAACCCAGAAGATAGTTCTTTTAATTTATAATCTCCCCTTTCCTCTGATCATGCAAGATGAGCGCCAAACATCTTCAACAGCTCCGAGAATTCTTTCTCTTATTGTAGGGAGTGGAGATCCATGAAAGGACACCAGCATAGAGGGATATATTTAGCAAGAATTTTCCTTCTGCGTCCACAGCTTCATATCTTAAGTATCTTGCAGTCGAGGTTCTGTTCCTTGCAGGCAAGATACTTAAAGGAGCCTCAGGATCTTCATACATAAAACTGAGATATTAATAATAAGTATCTCCCAGATGAGTTGCAATGATTAAATGAGGATCTGTTTAAAGCCTCTGGCAAATCTCCAGTTTTATCTTTCCCAAATAAGCAGAAAGTATATAAACACTCCCGAGAGTCTCTTTTCAAAGTCATAGTTATTCCATAGATGTATGAAGGGAAGGATTATGTCAGTAACACATTTTTCAAAATCCTTATTTGATTAATGGTGGTGAAAAAGATAAAGCAAATAGCTAGAGCTTTTTCTTGGAATGGGCTCTGGTTTTGGCTAAGACTTATCTGTTGCTTGTTCAATAAGATTGTCCTGTTTTCTTTTTATAGACACATCCAACCCAAACTGCATTCTTATCCAGTGTTGATCTCCACACTCACTGTTCCTATCAGCTCATGTTGCCAGAGGCCATTGCCATCGTCTGTTCACCAAAGCATAAAGAGTAAGTGTAACTCAAGGGTGTAAGTAAGGCTTCCTCTGGGGCTGCTGAGTTCAGATGTGCCCACACACCAGGTTGAAGCCCTTGGATAAGCCATACCCCATGGCCTTAGGGAAAAGAGATTGGCTCCTGCTGGCTTCCAAATATGTGTAGCTCTTCAGTCTTTTGCTTTTTAAGATCTTTTCCATGGTAGAATTACCATGGAATTCTTTCTTTAGTTGATGTGACCTTGAAATGGATAAACCAGATGTTGTTTCAGTTTGCCATTTGGGATCTTAGTTCTGTTGTATGACTTCTTTTGTGAGAAGAAGTCCAGCTCAGGGAATTCCCTGGTGGTCCAGTGGTTAGGACTCCACACTTCCATTCGTGGGGACATGAGTTCGATCCCTGGTCAGGGAACTAAGATCCTCTTCCCACACAGTGTGGCCAATACAAAAAGAAAGAGAGAAAATGTCCAGATTTAGCTTAATCATCTCCAGAATCTTCTTAAGTCTTGGGGACAATGATTATTGCAGCACAGTTATGAGCAGAGGAGTCAGCCATTGGAATCCCAGCTTGATTAGCAACCACTGTGAGCCTCAGTCTTGTCAGATCCCTGATACCTGCCCATCACAGATTAATATGAAGGTGAACCTAGATGATAGTTTATGTCAAGGGCTTAGCATGGTGCCTGGAACTATAGCCAGCACTCAATACATATTTGCTGTGACTGTATAAATGTTAGTTATACCTTAGAAATACTGCAGATTCAGTTCCAGACCACCACGATGAAGCAACTAACGCAAGTCACATGAATGTTTTGGTTTCCCAGTGCACATAAAACTTTGGTTCACACTGTAGTCTGTTAAAGCATTATGTCTAAAAAATTGTTCATACCTTAAATTTTAAAAAAGCATCTTACTCAGAAATGCTACCATCTGAGTCTTCACCAAGTCAGAGAAGTAACAGCGAAGATCACTGATCATGCTTTTCCATAACAAATAACAAAAAAATTTGAAGTATTGTGAGAACTACCAAAATGTGACAGAGAGATTTGAGGTGAGCAGTTGCTGTTGGGAAAACAGCTCCAGTAGACTTGCTTAAAGAAAAATTGCCACAATCCTTCAATTTGTAAAAAACGCAATATCATTAAAGGGCTGTAAGTGAAGTGCAATAAAATGAGTATGCCAGTCATTTTATATATGACGGCATACACGATAGATAGAGGATAGAAATGTCCATCACTTGTAATTTCTTCCCATGGGGTCTTGGCTTTTCCTCTATGGTCTCCCACTGCCCTGTACCGTCCTTCGGGCACTTGGCATTAGCATTGGTCTCTCTGGTCTTCCTCTAGGCCACCAGCAAATATTGATTTAAAAAAAAAAACAAAACTGTAAAGTTTATAGTTTGTAGCTTCTTTCTCCATTCCATTTGAGGAATATGTATGCATGTGCCGTTCAAATAAAACATCTGCAAAGCCTGGATGATCCTTAATTTTTGTACCTTTTTTCCCTAAAATTTAGCACCGGCGTCTTCAGGCTCACTGACGCTGGCATGCTTGAGGTTTCCACTTGTAAAAAGAAGGGCTTTCATCCACACACCAAGGACCCCAGGCTGTTCAGTGTGAGTAGATAGACAATGTTGATTATTTTCTGTACACAGTATTTACTTTTCACCCCTTCCTTTTTTAAAAAATTGAAAATTGAAATATAGCTGATGTAATATGTTAGTTTCAGTTGTACAGTATAGTAACATTTTCATACCTTATGAAATGATCACCACAGTAAGTCTAGTACCATCTGTCCCCATACTAAGTTATTACAATATTATTGACCATATTCCTTATGCTCTATATTACACCCCTGTGGCTTAAAAAGATGTGGCATTGTATATGTATACACATACACACACACACACACACACACACACACACAAACACATGCACACAGTGAAATATTATTCAGTCATAAAAAAATAAACTCTCATCATTTGCAACAACATGGATGAATCTATAGGGTATTATGCTAAGTGAAATAAACCATACAGAGAAAGACAAATACCATATGATTTCACTTATATGTGGAATCTGAAAAACAGAAATAAAACAGAGTAATAGATACAGAGAACAAATGGGTGGTTGACAGAGGGTAGGGGGTTTGCAGGGTGAAACAGATGAAGATCAAGAGGTATAAATCTCCAGTTATAAAACAAATAAGGCTCTGTTTTTTAAGAGGGAAATAGTAGCAGTATGATACAGGATAAAACCCTTTATTGCTTGGTTTAGAATCTTCTTACCTCAAAAACTTAATCAAAATCTTTGTATTTCCTTCTGATGTCTTGTCATTATTATTTTATTTACAAACTCTGTAGCAGAGTTGATTACATATAAAGTTTCCTTCCCATCACTGTATATATGTGTGTCCATATATATTTAAACAATTATAATTTTCTTTGGAGTCCCCAAAGCAAGCAATTATTAACGAGAATGAGATTAAATGTGTCTTGAATTATTACTGCTTGATACGACCTTATTAGTTTTTCATAATAGTTCAATGAAAACTCTAATCCTGTTTTTTGATGAGCTTCGTATAACTCCAGAGTAATATTATCTGAATACATCTTTTTCTGTTTGCTTGGCTGTTCCCTGTCTGAGACATCAGAGAAACATGATTTTGAAGTTAGGATTTATTTAACATGACAGCTACTTGGCACCTTCTGTAAATATTTTCTTGCTGTTGAAAATGAGTATATATGGTTATGTTTGTTCTGAGTGGAAATATTTTTCGAAGTTAGGAACATTTTAAAATCAGGAAATTCATACTCCTCCTCTAGAGAGAATCATGTTAAACATTATAAGCTAAAGCCATTCTCTCTTTCCTAGGTCTGCAGACATGTGTTGGTAAAAGACATAAAGATAATCGTGCTGGATCTGAGGTGATACCTTCTGCAGATCAGCAGCCCCCATGCCAGACACTTACCATGGACCCGTGGTTGCCGGATTTTCTTAAGATGTTTCCAGAAAGGACTGATATTTTATATTTATACATTTTAGATCAGAGAGTTTGATATTTATTACTTTTGCACATTTTGACGCTTTATTTTTGGGTTGCTTTGTCTTAAAAGAGGTTACAGTGGAGTTGTCAGTACCTATTAGTGTGCCTGAATACTATGACCACATAATAAATTGTGCTGCAAACACCGTGTCTGGTTTTAAGCTTATTTTTTGGATGTATAGTTGATGTACAGTATTATATAAGTTTCAGGAGTACAACATAGTGATTCATAGTTTTTAAAAGTTATACTGTTTCTGGTATTTTGAGAGATCTCTGCATAAGTTTTTAGAGCTTCAGATGTTTCACTATTTTTTTTCCCCTGTAAAATGCAGTTCCAAACAAGAAATTCTGAGTACCAGGTGATCTCTAGGACAGGCCATCTGTTTCTGCAGCTTCTCCCTGTGGGTGGTCAAGAAGAGTGTCTGCAGCTGCAGACAGGTGAGCCCATCCTGTGATATTCAGAGCCAGGGAACCCTGGCTCAGAGCCTGCACTCAGTCTTAGCACAGGAGACCAGAGCCTGAGCTGCTATCCGGGGTCAGGTGTCAGAGGGCCTGAGATAACCTGTGATTCATGAACTTGATTTAGAGGAGTAAGAGCAGAGACACTTGAGAGAGGAATAAAAAAAGGCTCAGATGGAAGCATAAAACCTGTTTCTGTGAAAGTCAGTGGGGTGACAGGGAGAAGCAATGAGGCATAGGAAATCCTGATAATTCTCAACCAAAAAGAAGAAATACAATCATTTGGAAAGAACATTTGTATTTAAAGTGTCTGTATAAACCAAGGCACAGGGAATAGGAAGAAAAATATCTTTAAACTGAATAGGGTATCATGAATACAATGGGCTTAGAATGGGGTTTGTGACTGGTACCTGGATAATAAAAGTGTTTACCTGGATTGAAAGATAATGGATTAATAGAAGGAAAGAGGGACTGATGGAGTGTGTTGAAAAGTTGAATTGGTAGGAAAACCTTGACAGTGGAAACATAAAGAAGAAAATTTAGCCTGAAAGAAAGGGAGAAGAAAGGAAGACAAGCTAACCTGATCTAATTTCTCTTTTTAAAGTCTTGCCTGTCAACCACAGCTTTCCCAAATTTTACCTTCCACCTGGCATTGTATCCTAAATGCTCTTGTCTGCATGTACAAGCTTCCCCTTTTTAGTGCCAGGGTTTCTGTAATCCTT
Organism: Redunca redunca; assembly: GCA_006410935.1. Classification (NCBI taxonomy): domain Eukaryota; kingdom Metazoa; phylum Chordata; class Mammalia; order Artiodactyla; family Bovidae; genus Redunca; species Redunca redunca. The sequence continues at coordinate 56,830 of SJYQ01012923.1, read as the reverse complement.
GGAGGAATGCTCCCTACACTCTGTGCTTAGATGAAATAACATTCCTCCTCCTCTTCTCTGCTCCCTAATACAGGTATCATGGCAGCCAGCTTCTACTCCAGTTCTCATTCACTGTGGGCAGCTCAGTGGCTTGTTTCTGCCTAGGACAACTTGTAGGCTTGGAAAGTTCAGTTTCCAGACCCCGGAAGCAGATCTTTGCCTGCTCAAAGCACCGAGACTTGAGACCATAGTCTCTTGTCAGCTAAGGGCAAATGACCTCTGTGAACCTGCCTCCACGAACAACCCACTTTCCCCGGAGTGATGCTATCCTCAACATCTTAGAATTTAAAGACAGCGTGATCCTGACATACTTGATCACGGGAAAAGATTAGATAACTTATTCAAGTAAAAATAACTGTTAGGACTAGGCAGAACTGAGAAATGAATAGGCTCAGAGTAGAAACCAAAGAGGAAGAGATCACAAGGATGTGAGATGAGAAACATCTGATGAAAAAACTATGGCCACGAAATGGTGCTTAGAGATAGAAAGGCCCCAGCTGAAAGCCCAGAACTTTTAGCTTCTTAGCTTTCTGGAGAGAACGGAAAGAGCTACTATGACCGTTTGGAGCCAGTTATATCCCTTCTGAATAGCAAATTGGACAACTCATTTTTCATTAAAAAGATTATGTCTCCTAAAGGAGTGGGGCATTTTTGGCATTTTTATTCCCTTGCAAGGAGATGTAAAATGTCAGGCCTGAAACGAAAAGTTGCCCTTAAAGGGCGTGTGGTTTTCTTATTGCTGGGTGCAAACCCAACTAGCCAGATTTCCCAGGAGAGCCTTGTCCCAGAGCTGAAGGCGGCAAACCTGTGACTTGCCTGCCTGGAGAGTCTCTGTGTCTGAAAGAGGAGTCATCAGACGTGCGGCCACACCCCTGAGGGCTGGGCTGACTGAAGCCGAACCCATGTGAGTCACCCTGGAGGTTCTCCTGAGTGTGAATGTGAACGTATGTGGGTGGGTGCGACCATAGATGTTCCCTGGAAGTGATTCCTCTGGCAGAGCTCGTTTCCAGCAGGCGGTACAACTCACTCTTGAAAATTAATCCATTCCAGAACCCCATTTGCCACCTCCTTACCTTCAAAGGAGAAGATAGTTCATTTCTATCAAAGGCAAAGATGGTTCATTTCTTTTCAGATTGGTGCTTCTGTAGAAAAAAGAACCAATTACACCTTTTATTGGAGTAGAGTTGATTTACAACGTTGTGTTGGTTTCTGTCGTGTATCAGTTTTACTATTGTATTAACACATGAACATATATCCACCCGTTTGTAGCTTCTTTCCCCATATAGGTCATTTCAGAATACTGAGAATTTTCTTCCGTGTTTAATGCTACTCTTTGTTTCAGCGCCTGGCACCTGGTATGTACTTCTTACAGGCTTAGTTGTGCCCCCCCTCAGAAATTGTATGTTGAAGTCATAAACCCAAAATACTTTAGAATGTGACGTGTTTGGAGATAGAACCTTCAGAGAGGTTCAGTTCAGTTCAGTTCAGTCACTCAGTCGTGTCCGACTCTTTGCGACCCCATGAATCCGCAGCACACCAGGCCTCCCTGTCCATCACCAACTCCCGGAGTTCACTCAGACTCACATCCATCGAGTTGGTGATGCCATCCAGCCATCTCATCCTCTGTCGTCCCCTCCTCCTGCCCCCAATCCCTCCCATCATCAGAGTCTTTCCCAATGAGTCAGCTCTTCGCATGAGGTGGCCAAAGTACTGGAGTTGCAGCTTTAGCATCATTCCTTCCAAAGAACACCCAGGACTGATCTCCTTTATTTATTTATTTATTTATTTTACTTTATTTTACTTTACAATACTGTATTGGTTTTGCCATACATTGACATGAATCCACCATGGGTGTACATGCGTTCCCATACATGAACCCCCGTCCCACCTGCCTCCCCATAACATCTCTCTGGGTCATCACGATGCACTGGTCCCAAGCATCCTGTATCCTGCATCGGACATAGACTGGCGATTCATTTCTTACATGATAGTATACATGTTTCAATGCCATTCTCCCAAATCTTCCCACCCTCTCCCTCTCCCTCAGAGTCCAAAAGTCCGCTCTACACATCTGTGTCTCTTTTTCTGTCTCGCATACAGGGTCATCATTACGATCTTTCTAAATTCCATATATATGTGTTAGTATACTGTATTGGTGTTTTTCTTTCTGGCTTACTTCACTCTGTATAATCGGCTCCAGTTTCATCTATCTCATTAGAACTGATTCAAATGTATTCAAAGTACGGGCCAAAGAACTAAATAGACATTTCTCCAAAGAAGACATACGGATGGCTAACAAACACATGAAAAGATGCTCAACGTCACTCATTATTAGAGAAATGCAAATCAAAACCACAATGAGGTACCACTTCACACCAGTCAGAATGGCTGCGATCCAAAAGTCTGCAAGCAATAAATGCTGGAGAGGGTGTGGAGAAAAGGGAACTCTCTTACACTGTTGGTGGGAATGCAAACCAGTACAGCCACTATGGAGAACAGTGTGGAGATTCCTTAAAACACTGGAAATAGAATTGCCTTATGACCCAGCAATCCCACTGCTGGGCATACACACTGAGGAAACCAGAATTGAAAGAGACACATGTACCCCAATGTTCATCACAGCACTGGTCTCCTTTAGAATGGACTGGTTGGATCTCCTCGGAGAGGTTAAGTAAATTAAAATTTGGCCGCTAGAGGGCTCCGTAATCCAATGTAACTATTAGGAAGTTAAGTATTTGTCTATAGTCAACAAGAAGTGTACTAAAAAGAGCTTCACCACCAAGATAATCACCATGGTGTAATCACTCACCTAGGGCCAGATATCCTGGAATGTGAAGTCAAGTGGGCCTTAGAAAGCATCACTATGAACAAAGCTAGTGGAGGTGATGGAATTCCAGTGGAGCTATTTCAAATCCTGAAAGATGATGCTGTGAAAGTGCTGCACGCAGTATGCCAGCAAATTTGGAAAACTCAGCAGTGGCCACAGGACTGGAAAAGGTCAGTTTTCATTCCAATCCCAAAGAAAGGCAATGCCAAAGAATGCTCAAACTACCGCATAATTGCACTCATCTCACACGCTAGTAAAGTAACGCTCAAAATTCTCCAAGCCAGGTTTCAGCAATGCATGAACCGTGAACTTCCAGATGTTCAAGCTGGTTTTAGAAAAGGCAGAGGAACCAGAGATCAAATTTCCAACATCTGCTGGATCATGGAAAAAGCAAGAGAGTTCCAGAAAAACATCTATTTCTGCTTGATTGACTATGCCAAAGCCTTTGTATGGATCACAATAAACTTTGGAAAATTCTGAAAGAGATGGGAATACCAGACCACCTGACCTGCCTCTTGAGAAACCTATATGCAGGTCAGGAAGCAACAGCTGGAACAGGACATGGAACAACAGACTGGTTCTAAATAGGAAAAGGAGTACGTCAAGGCTGTATATTGTCACCTGCTTATTTAACTTATATGCAGAGTACATCGTGAGAAATGCTGGGCTGGAAGAAGCACAAGCTGGAATCAAGATTGCTGGGAGAAATATCGATAACCTCAGATATGTAGATGACACCACCCTTATGGCAGAAAGTGAAGAGGAACGAAAAAGCCTCTTGATGAAAGTGAAAGAGGAAGTGAAATGGTTGGCTTAAAGCTCAACATTCAGAAAATTAAGATCATGGCATCTGGTCCCATCACTTCATGGCAAATAGATGGGGAAACAGTGGAAACCGTGTCAGACTTTATTTTATTGGGCTCCAAAATCACTGAAGATGGTGAATGCAGCCATGAAATTAAAAGACGCTTACTCCTTGGAAGAAAAGTTATGACCAACCTAGAAAGCATATTAAAAAGCAGAGATATTACTTTGCCAACAAAGGTCCGTCTATTCAAGGCTATGGTTTTTCCAGTAGTCATGTAGGGATGTGAGAATTGGACTGTGAAGACTGTGAAGCTGAGCGCCGAAGAATTGATGCATTTTAACTGTGGTGTTGGAGAAGACTCTTGAGAGTCCCTTGGACTGCAAGGAGATCCAACCAGTCCATCCTAAAGGAGATCAGTCCTGGGTGTTCTTTGGAAGGACTGATGCCAAAGCTGAAACTCCAGTACTTTGGCCACCTCATCCAAAGAGTTGACTCATTGGAAAAGACTTTGATGCTGGGAGGGATTGGGGGCAGGAGGAGAAGGGGACGACAGAGGATGAGATGGCTGGATGGCATCACTGACTTAATGCACGTGAGTCTGAGTGAACTCTTGGAGTTGGTGATGGACAGGAAGGCCTGGCATGCTGCGATTCATGGGGTCACAAAGAATCAGACACAAGTGAGTGACTGAACTGAACTGATAGTCAGCACATGTTCTATAGTCAACATGTGTGTGTGTGTGTGTGTCCACGCACACGGCTGTGCACGTGCACTTGGTCACTCAGTCGGGTCCACCTCTTTGCGGCTGCATGGACCATAGCCTGCCAGGCTCCTCTGTCCATGGAATTTCCCAGGCAAGTGTACTGGAGTGGGTAGCCTTTTTCTGCTCCAGGGGATCTTCCTGACCCAGTGATCAAACCTATAATTAAGTTAAAATTTGGCCACTGGAGGGGGCTTCCGGGGTGACTTAGCTGGCTAAAAAACAAAAGGCCTGCAAAGTGGGAGACCTGGGTTTGATCCCTGGGATGGGAAGATCCCCTGGGGAAGGGCATGACAGTATTCTTGCCTGGAGAATCCCCATAGACAGAGGAGCCTGGCAGGTTACAGTCCATGAGGTTGCAAAAAGTCAGACACAACTGAGCGACTAAGCACCGCACACAGCCCTCATCCAGTGTGGCTGGGTCCTTATGAAAGAAGAGTTCAGGACACAGACACAGAGGGAAGACCCTGTGAAGGCAAGGAGAAGATGGCCATCTGCAGGGAGAGCGGCCTCAGAAGAAACCAGATCCGCCAACAACTTGATGTCTAACTTCCAGCCTCCGGAAATGTGAGAAAATAAGTTTCTGTTGTTTAAATCAAGTCACCCAGTCCTGGTATTTGTTACCGCCACCCTAGCAAATCAGCACAGTACTCCAAAACTATTTACTGAAGTTGTTGGGTTTTTTTTTTTTTTCCGTCTCAGGGAATAGAAATGACTTTCTTTGTTATCATGCAAATATCATCCTCTTTTCCTCAGACCTTTTCAGTTATAGAGGAGAAAAGTAGGATGCCTATGGATTATTCTCAGCTACTGAAGTTATTTCTGGTTTCTTTTTAGTAGAATTTGGTTGTGGGGAAAATGGCATTATATTTGATATAAAATGTCAGCTATGGCCACATTCTAGAATTGGCTCAGTATTTTTCTCCCCAATTCATCCCCCGCTGCAGCCACTTGGTCATGCTGGCAACTGCCTTGTTATAATGTTTGGATTTAAATAGAAGTTTCTGTTGCAAAAGCAGCTACAGTTGTCCGGAATGTGGAAAGCAGACGTTTCTCTTCCAGCATGTCTTGTAGAACTTCCTAGCAAGCAAATGCCTTTTGTGAAAAGGATGTGTGAGAAAGGTCATGTCTTTGGCAAAGATAAAAGAAGAAAGGTAAAACTTTAACTGCTTATTCTTGGAAGGCTTTAGCTTGTTACTTATTGTGAAGACAACCATGTGATTGTTGGTTAAGATATGGTAAGACAACCAAAGAACTCTTCTGGGTTTGTTTGTTTTAAGAAATTTGTTTCCTTTTTTAGTATCCTGGCTCTTCACCAGGCAAGAATGTATTTTTCTTGGGGGCAGCTGACAAAAACAGTAGTTTAGTTGGGTTGGGGAAATGCAGAGGATGAGAGAGAGAAAAACCAGGAAAATAGAGAAGGACCCTGGGGCAGAGAGGGTAGAATTAGAATACTGGAGACCAACTTTTCTTAATTTGTGTGAAGTGAATGTCTTGGGCATTATCTCGACCAAAGACATTCTAAAACCAAACGGAGAAAATTAGTTTAGTTTTGTCTTGTCTCATTTCTGTCAAGGAGGATTAACTATTCATTTGCATCATGTTAACAAGAGTTGATATGAAAAACTAGTTTACTCAAATTAGTCATTGAGTGGGTGTGTTCAGATGTATCAATGCAATGAGTAGTGAATCTGTATTCTTGAATCTGAAGAGGATATTTAAAATTTCAGTTTTTCAAGAAAAAAGGCATTTATAGGTTGTGCAAAGATAAGCTTCATTATGTTTCCTCCTAATAGAAAGCTAATGTGCAAGGAAAACAAACGACTGGAAGACATATACTCTGTTCTTGACTTTAGGCAAGGGTTCTTTACCTATAGACATGAGGTGTCTGAATTAACTGATTTTGCAGGGTTTTTTCAGCAATAAAGCTTTATACTTGTCAATTTTTTTTTTCCCCAGCTCAATATATTATTTTTTCTTTTTTATTAAAAAGAAATTTATTGAGGTGAAATCCACATAACACAAAATTAACCATTTTAAAGTGAACAAGTCAGTCACAGTACATTCACAGAGTTGTACAGCCATCATCTATCTCTGTCTAGTTCCAAAACATTTGCATCTCTGCAAAGTGAAACTCCTTACCCAGTGAGCCATTTATCCCCATGCCCCTCCCCCAACCTCTGGCAATCACCAATTTGCGTTCTGATTCTACGGATTTATCTATTGTAGAGATTTCATATAATTGAAATCATACAATACGTGAACTTTGGTGCCTGGCTTCTTTCCCTTAGTGTAACATTTTAGAGGTCCATTGTGTTGTAACATACAGCAATGCATTCCTTCTCGTTGCTTTTCATTCATCCCTCAGTGGACTTGTGGGCTGTCTGTACCATTTGGCTGTTGTGGGTATCAGGGGCGGCTATGAGCCTGTGTGTGTAGGTACTTGTTTCAGTGTATGTTTTCAGTTCTCTGGGGCACATATTTAGTGGTAGAATTGCAGGGTCACGTAATTCTATGCTTACCTTTTCCATAGCAGCTAAAACATTTTATATTCCCACCAACGATGTTCGAGGATTCCAGTTTCTTCACCTCGCCAACAACCTAACTTTTTATTATTACACCATCCTATAGGCATGCTGTGGTGTCTCCCTGTCGCTCCTCCATCCGTGGAGTTTTCTAGGCAAGAGTACTGGAGTGGGTTGCCATTTCCTTCTCCTTTTGACAGAGCAATACACTATTAATTCTTTCAAAGTCAACTTAATAATAAAAGCAGAAGTAATGATGAAGGCATCTGAATCTTCTAGAATCCACTCTTATCACACTTTTATTGTTGTGGGTGACTAGTCCCAGGCCCTTACCAAGTTCACTAGAACTAAGTTCAGAAGCAGATTTTTATTTTATCAAGGACGGTCAACTCTGGGCTGCATAAGAGCTAGCAACCAACTAGCCACAGTAATAGCGCTCTAAAATATCACTTTTCATCGCTTTTCATCAAATGCGTTGGTCTATACGTTCACAGGCTTCCCTGGTGGCTCAGGTGGTAAAGAGTCTGCCTGCAATGCGGGAGACCTGGGTTCAATCCCTGGGTGGGAAAGATCCCCTGGAGAAAGAAATGGCAATCCCCTCTAGTGTTCAGGCCTGGAGAATTCCATGGACAGAAGGAGCCTGGTGGGCTACAGTCCAGGGGGTCATAAAGAGTCGGACACAGCTGAGTGACTAATGCTTTCACTTTCACATACGTTGACAAGGGAGAAGATTACACCAGAGCATCCATCTGAAATCATAACTTCTTCTATTTTTAAGAATGAGGGCTGGTTGTAAATTTGGAGGATATCATTCACCTGCTTAACATATTTTGGTCTGAGTAGGTGAAGCCACTTCATAAAGGAAGGTTGAAGTAAATGATTTTAGGCCATTTCTTAAGGTATTTTGTTGTACCAGACGCAAAGTTGAAAGCAGTGGTCGAGGGGAGCAGAGCGAAGTGATTCAATGAAAGGGCCAAGGAATAAGGTTCAAAGCTACATGTGGAGGGAAATAAATAGAAGACACAATCTGAGAAGAATATGAAATATGAAAAGGGCATCTTTTGGTGTGATTGCAATGCTTTTTTACAGCGTGACTCATCGACTCAGTGGACATAAGTCTGAGCAAACTCTGGGAGACAGTGAAGGACAGGGAAGCCTGGCGTACTGCAGTCCATGGGTTCACAAAGAGTCGGATACGACTGAGTGACTGAACAACAATGCTTTATCTCCGGTGATGGAAAACCTGCCTAAGGATCCCTGAGCATTAGGCCACTGAAAACTGTCTTTACCCTACAGAGGAGCCTGTTTCAACATCTGTTTTCCTTGAAGAAAACATGTTACAAGAACAACCACGTAAGTGATAATCATTTCTATTCCCTCTGTCTTTAAGGGGCATGAAGGTACCCTAAGAAGAACAGCCTGGAATAGCTAAAGTCATCAGGAACAAATTAGAGAGAGATGATGGTATTAGTGCATTCATTTCCCAGATACATTTCGGAAATTGAAATGAAGAACTGAATTAACCTGTAAGGGGAAATGCTCAGGAATGGGAAATAAATCAGAGATACCAAAGCTCTCACTTCAACATTGCCTTAATTGCTTGTAATCAGTGTCTAATTTCAAGACAGACATTTCATAGAGAAAAAGTTATGAACTTTACTTTGGAAAATTGTACTCCCTGGTAGCTCAGACGGTTAAGAATTCACCTGCAGTTCAATCCCTGGATTGGGAAGACCCCCTAGAGGAGGGCATGGCAACCCACCCCAGTATTCTTGCCTGGAGAATCTCCGACAGAGGAGTCTGGCAGACTACAGTTCATGGGGTCACAAAGAGCCAGACAGGACTGAGCATATAAGCGCATTCTTCCAAGGAGCAAGTGGCTTCTACTTCCATGTCAGGGCTTAATTGTTAAAAGACACAGCACTAGATTTTGGGATCCACTAAGGTATTATTTGTGCTCTAGGTCCTTTGATTATAACCATCAGGTGGATGTATAAAAAAAGAACAAAATTAAAGCAAAGTTACATTTTTCTTGAACTGTTTATTGTAAAGATTTTATTGCAGAGTCTCAGCTAAAGAAAAGAATCCGCCTGCCAGTACAGGAGATACAGGTTGGATCCCTGTGTCTGGAAGATACCTGGAGAAGGAAATGGCAACCCACTCCAGTATTCTTGCCTGGAGAATCCCCATGGACAGAGGACCCTGGCGGGCTACCGTCCATGGGGTGGCAAAGAGTCGGACACAACTGATCGACTAAGCACACAGCGTGTACTTCTAAAGTCTGTATGTAGGTTCAGTTCTTGGCCTTCTCTTTTCTACATACGCAGCATCCTCTCCCACATCTTGCCTGTGCCTGGAACACCCCCTGTACACCCTACTTTCTCTTGTCCAGCCTCAACCCTCTCATCCCCTCTGCTTTTATTCTAGTTAACTCTTGCTGTTTAAGCCTCTGCTGAAGCCCTACTTCCTTCAGGAAGCCTTCCTGAAGTCACGAGAGCTCATACCCCATGTGTTCCCACTTCTGTAATCCTCACGACGCACCCTCGCTACTTGTTTCACGCCCATTTTCTCTATAAATTGTAAATTCCATCCAGGCAGAAACTTGCTGTTTGTATCTCTAGCATGCGCCCTTCAAGCACTACCTGAATAGACTTGGCTCTCCTGGGAATGAAATATCCATCTGGTTTTCATATTCTGATGCAGAACCATCTCCCCAGCTTTCCCATCCCCTTTTCTCTCTCTCCTTTTTTGTCCTATCTTTTTGAATAAGCTTAGTTGCAGACAGAATGTGTTAGCCCAGACAGCCCCCTCCATTGCAGTAATCACAACATCTCTTCCAGAATGTTCTTTGTTTGAAATCCTGCTAAAAAATACTCAAGCTCAGCCTGACTACACAAATGATGCTTCAGAGATAACAGAATTATTTGTTTTTCAAAAATAGTGTTTTCTCTTGCTCATATGCTCACAGCAAAGCTTGCATGATATAATAAATGTTATTAAAAATCCAGGTCATCCTCAAGGGTTATATAAGGCTGTTGTGGGAAAGTTTGTGGGAAAGGAGTGTTAGAGTCTGGGGAGAGAAGAGGACTCAGGAACCAGCCGAGTCTGTCTGTTGCTGGGTTTCCCTCCTCTGGAGATTCATGTGAGGCTCAACAAGAGACTCTCACCGGTCCAGCCCTTCACGTCATTAGCATCTGCGGAATCAAAGGGAGCAATTACTGATCCGTGACTGGAAGAAAGTGCTTAGGCACTGCCTCTGGGTGCTCATATAGAAAGAACATTTCACGAATGCACCTTCAGCGGGTCGTTCTGGTTTTCCTCATGGCTGCAGCCCATGGGGTCGCTAAGAGTCGGACACGACTGAGCGACTTCACCTTCACTTTTCACTTTCTTGCATTGGAGACGGAAATGGCAACCCACTCCGGTGTTCTTGCCTGGAGAATCCCAGGGACGGGGGAGCCCGGTGGGCTGCGGTCTATGGGGTCGCAGAGAGTCGGGCACGACTGAAGCGACTTAGCAGCAGCAGCAACGCGTTTCTAGATACTGTGTTCTAGACGCCCTTGCCTTTACCAGAGACCTCGCGCCCTCTGGTGGTAAATACGAAGTATAACAGCACAGTCAATGTGGTTCACTTTACCTGAACCCTGTAAGGACTATGAAATGGTAGGTGATTTTTCCCTCAATTATGACTGTGATCTGTTTCCAAATATTTGTATATTAATCATTCAGTTTCAGTTTAGTGGGTATTAAGTGCCTTGCCTAGTAAGCATAAATTTACAACTGGAATATTTCAATCCTAGCATTTTACAGTGGTTCTCAAGTTTTGATGTGCGAAAGAATCACCAGAGAACTCTGATTAAAGCTCAAATTCCCAACCACAGCTCCAGACGTCCTTGTTCTGCAGGCTTCGGGCTTCCCAGAAATAGGCCCATTTAAAATGAGCCCCCGGGGGATTCCCTGGTGGCTCAGTGGTAAAGAATCTGCCTGCCAATATCAGAGTTAGGATTGGCACAAGAGAAGCCACTGCGGTGAGAAGCCTGCTTGCTTCAGCTGGAGAAAAGCCCATCAGCCACAGAGACCCAGGACAGCCAAAAATAAGTGCATAATTAGTTATCCTTTAAAAGATGAGCCTCCGACGAGGTCGACCTGTGTGGGCTGTTCTTTGAGAAATGCTGGCTTAAATACTAAGAGTATAGATTTGGAACCAAAGTCAAGTCCCGTCTCTGCCGGTAGTATGACGTTGGATTGTTCCATCCATAAGAAGGCAGTGAGAGTATCTACTCCGTAGATCTGTCGCAGGATAAAATGAGATCCTAATATAAAGGCTTGGCAGGATCTGGTCATGACAGGGACCCGGCACATGCCAGCTCTTATTATGTGTAGCATTGATTTAATAAGGTCCAACTATGAGCGACTTCCCTTTCACTTTTCACTTTCACGCATTGGAGAAGGAAATTGCAACCCACTCCAGTGTTCTTGCCTGGAGAATCCCAGGACGGGGGAGCCTGGTGGGCTGCCGTCTATGGGGTTGCAGAGAGTCAGGCACGACTGAAGCGACTTAGCAGCAGCATAGGGCAGAGAAGACCAGGGGATTTTCTGGATCAAAAAGGCGTTCAGCCTTTGGCTCTGAGCTCTCTGTAGTGAGATGCTGCCATGGATGCAAATCCATTCCCTCATTCCCAAAGACAACGAGCAGCGGCTGTCCCCAGGAAGACAAGTGGCACTGTACTGGGGCACTGCAAGGATGTTAAGCAGCCTGGGAGGAAAGTCGCTTTGAGAAAAAATGCTTAAGGGCAGGGAAAATACTTTTATACATCTTTGTACCTCTTGGGCCAGATGAGTAAAAGAGAAGTTGGCAACTCTCCTATATAATTTGATATTAANGGGGACAGTCTTGGCTGTTAGATGCTGAAACTGAACCCTAACCCATGGGGCGTGAATAGTTCTGGATTTATAGATTCTTCAATGAGCACCTTTGGTTTCAAGGCTTCGTCTACCTTGATCTCTGCTCTCTGGATCTAAAAATAGCTAGAGTTGAGTAAGTCTAAATTCCACATCAGACTTGGATACTGAGGTAGAAATAAATATTGACACTTGGCCAATAGATAAGATATTTCTGAAACTGGTGAAAGGGTTTAATTTCTCTTGAGCTCTGGTTGAACATTTATTTTTAATACAAGTAGCTGATATTTACTGAGCACTTACTATCTGCCAAGCACTTTGCCCAGCATTTTACATGTACTGTCTCATTTAATCTTCATAACCACCTTGAAGAGTAAGGACTGAATCCATCCCATATTCTAAAGAGGAAACAGACTGAGCGAGGTTTAAGTAACTGCCCTTGGTCACACCGGACTGGTACAATATGCAAACCAGGACCTCTCCCAGGAGTTTTTCTGTTTTAGAAATACCTTTCAGTTTTAGATACTTTTAGATTTACATACGAGTGGTACAGCCGGTACAGAATCCCTACAGACCACCCCCAACCCCATTCAGTTTCAATTTCCCATAATGTCATCATCTTACTGTCTCAGGTTTTCAATGGTTTGCTCTCACCACACTGGAGCTCAAAATTCTACACTCATTTCTATTCAAGACTCCAGATTGGAGAACTAGAAACTACCCAACTCTGGCTGGGTGTCTATCATCCGAGGAACACAAATCCTCAGAAAACAGCCTCTCCTCTCACCCCACAGTCCCTCCTCGCCTGTAATGTGGAGAGAGAGTGTGCTTCAGTCTAGCACACCCTGTTATGTTAGCTGCAGACCCTTTCCTTAAAAACAGAGACGGGAGCGCAAATAACAGAGAACTTGTCTGAATACCTCTCGTGTGTGTGAATTGCACCGTGAGTGCCCTTTCTCCCACTCCCTGGGACATGGATCAGAGGGTCCCAGCCTGGCCTCCTGATTTCAGAGTAACAGTAGCCTTTGCGAAGTCACCAGCCACATGTCAGCGTGCCTCCAAAGAATGATAGCCTTTTAATCTGAGTTCCTCTGACTGACTCAAAACGCACACAGTGGAGGGGTCCTGCTGGCTCAGGGAGTGAGTTAGGCCATCCTGGGGTCATGCTGCACTTTGGAGCACTTGTTTCAAAAGGTGCATCCGAAAGAGAGATGAAGATAAAGTTCCAATTCCTGGCTGCTGAGATGGAATCGCATTTAGTACTGAAAAAAGAGTATACTACGGAATCTACAGGATTTATACCTGTTTAGAAAGGTCAGGCTCACCTGTAATGTTTATAATGTTCTATGCATGAGATGCACTACTTTCATGATGAGGAAAAACAACACATTGTGTATTTCAATGAGATACGGGCACGTGAGTGGCTCTATTGACCTTTTCCTGCATCTGCGGAAAGTAGCTGACTGACATGGGTAAAATTGATTAAACTTTGTACAAGATAATCAACTCCTCTATGAATGGAACTGACTTAGATCCCTTAAAAGTATGACACTTGAGGACTTTTACCCACTGCCTAGCTCTAAGACCCATAAGTGTATGCAGCCAAGAGGTGGCCTCTGAAGAATCCTTCCCTTCTGGTTATAAGCTTGGCATTGCCAGCAGCATATAAGGGTCTGTCACAGAACTTTACCTTGATCTTCATGGTGCTGGGGGCCAGGGCCGTGATCTCTTTCTGCATGCGGTCAGCAATGCCGGGGTACATGGTGGTACCCCCGGAGAGGACATTGTTAGCATAGAGGTCCTTCCTGATATCAATATCACACTTCATGATGCTGTTGTACGTGGTCTCATGGATGCCAGCAGACTCCATCCCTGGAAAAGAGACACGGGTTGTGGTCCTTGGGTGATAAAGAAAACCCAGGTTGACATGGAAGACGATATGAACAACTGGATGATCTTACACTGGACCACAGCTTGGCAGGCACAACGCTCTAGCAGCCACCATCTCAGGACCGAAAGACCCTTGAAATGTCCCAGGTCCTCCTATCATTTGTCTAGGGAGGAAGCCCTGCTTCGGCATCTCTGGAAGGGTGAGAGGCTACAATATCACAGTCCTAAGTCTTAACAGACTCTCTTCTATAAGTGATTCAAATGAAAAGCAAAGCCTTCAAATTCCCAAAGCCCTGAGAAGGCCCCGGGCTGAGCTAATGCCACAGCTGTTGCTCAGAACTCCTAAATCTCTCCTTGACTGCTGTCTTGATCTCACCCCTCAAAGCTAAATGGTGCTGGAACATTCGAAATGTGTTTCATTTTATTTGGACAAAGACTCGTTTTTCTTCAACCTTGATAATATTTTTCTGTCTGAATTTCTTGTTAACTTCTGACATGGGTCTTTTTGAAAAGAACCTCCAGATGGCTCTTCATCTTTTACAGTTTCATGATGTACTGCTAATCATGCTTAGTAATTGATTACTGCCAATATGAGTTTGGGTAAACTCCGGGAGTTCATGATGGACAGGGAGGCCTGGTGTGCTGCGGTCCATGGGGTCGCAAGGAGTCAGACATGACTGAGCAACTGAACTGAACTGAACATCCAATCAGCACTGAGGGCACTCAGTGCCCCCGCCCCCACACACATCTCATTTTAAAGATGATGACACTTTTTACAAACGAAGACATTTTACAGATGAGGCTCCAGGAGGCAAAATTATGAAAGGAGAACTAAGATTCACACCCAGGCTCACCTCTCTATAAAACACTATGCTAACCTGTCTCCCAAGGTCAATGCTAGTGTAGGAACGGACATTTCCATTTTTCTTTTCCCCTGTAATTTCCAGACTCAGCATTCAACCCATCCTTCCGGTGGCTCCGCTGTCTCCTAAGCATGGACAGTGTCTGATTCTTTCACCATAACCATACACCAAGAATGCTTCAGCTAGACTAAAAGAAAACTCCTTTCATGGCTTCTTTATGTCTTCTCGCTTTAAAAACGTGACAGTCTTTCCCTTGCCCTGGCTCAGAGATGCCCTTGGTTTTTTGGCCCATGTCACACGTTGCCACATGCAGAAGGGCGCTGGGGGCTGAGGCCGGCTGGTGGAAGGAGAGGAGGGTGCTCTCCCCGGGTGTGCTGCCTACCGATGAACGAGGGCTGGAACAGGGTCTCAGGGCAGCGGAAACGCTCATTCCCGATGGTGATCACCTGCCCATCAGGCAGCTCATAGCTCTTCTCGAGGGAGGAGGAGGATGCGGCGGTGGCCATCTCATTCTCAAAGTCCAGGGCTACGTAGCACAGCTTCTCCTTGATGTCCCGGACAATCTCACGCTCAGCTGTCAATGAGATACAAACACGGTGGCCAACCTTGAGATTTGCACAGGTGGTAAAAATCCATCTGCCCTACAGTACTGTCTTACAATACAGGTTTCTCCCTGAAAGTGTATATTCTATTCTGCAACCCCAAATCCATGAGGACAATTAAATTATAGGTCCATTAGGGAACCACTTCTGTTCCCAGCAAAGTGCTTCACACAGAGAAACTTCTAAGCGGACAAGGTCCAGACAGTGCATGATAGGATGAAAATGAGCCCTGGTGGCTCAGTGGGTAAAGCGGCCGCCTCCAATGTGGGAGACTTGGGTTCGATCCCTGGGTTGGGAAGACCCCCTGGAGAAAGAAATGGCAACCCACTCTAGTACTCTTGCCTGGAAAATCCCATGGACTGAGAAGCCTGGTAGGCTACAGTCCATGGGGTCACAAAGAGTCGGACACGACTGAGCGACTTCACTTCACTTCAGCGACAGACAAAGAGCAGGAATCCTTTTGGACGTTAACTTTTTTGCATGATTAATTAATGACTCTCTGTTATACGTGCTATATAACAGTTTGTTATACTGGATTTTCAGTTGACCAGGAAGATTCATGCCAAAAGAGTCCCTTAGAGGCACCTACAGTTTTAAAAAGCTCTGAAGACCCATGTTGTCTGACCCAGGTGGATTCCAACTCAAGTCCTTGGAAAACTCATCACCTTCCAGAAAGAGGCTCAGGACCAGTCCCGGTAGAGAAGGTCCCAGTGGTGCATGGAAGAAGTGGGTGGGCAGACCCCTTTCCGACTCCTGTCCTCTGAAGTTCTAAACTATTGGTTTTACCCAGGCCTCTGGGAACTTTTTGGAAGCATCTTGGAATTCCTCAGAAGGGGCAGAGAAGAGTCAGTATTCATTCAACTTTATCCCAGAAGGAGATTTTTAAATTGTCAGGGGTCAAGTTTGGAGTCTAGGGTAAGTCTTGGGCATGTCCAACAACCTGAACATTTGGACAAGAGTAAATTGACGAGGGAAGGGCAGGCAGCCAGGGTCAAGGGCACTGAGGTCGTCCTGATGTCTCTAGGACTGTCTGCCTCTGCCTCTCAGAGAGAGAGACCAAGGGTATCAGTTTAGTTGGAAGACAAACATGTCATTGCCTGCTGGGTTGGTATCACTAATCACTAACAAGTATGTATCTCATGCTTCCTCAGGACCAGGAATTCCACGTGCATGATCTCATTTACTACTCCCAACATCCTTGTGAGAAAGAGTAAATGATTACTCTCATTTTACAGATAGCCTGTGGCTTAGTGGACTTGGGCATCTTGTCCAAGGTCACACAGTTAGTGAGTGGCAGAACTGGGACCCAAGCCCTGGCAAGATGTTTCCAAAGACTGCCAATCACCACGCCATACTATTTTCAGGCTCTTTTTAATTTTTTTTGGCGTATAGCTGCTTTACAATGTGGTATTAGTTTCTACTGCACAGCAAGTGATTCAGCTATACGTACACATATAATGCGCTCTTTTTCTCTGGATGTCCTTCCTTTTCAGGTCACGGTGGAGCATTGAGCAGAGTTCCCAGTGCTTTGAAGTAGGCCCTCATTAGTTATCTACTCTCCACATAGCATCAGGAGAGTATATATGTCGATCCCAATCCCCCAATTCCTCCCCTATTTTCAGTCTCCTTGAGTGTGAATGGAAAAGATTAAAAAATGTTCAAATAATGCAACTCTGACAAGCTCATAATACCTGATGGTTGAAACTATTCTTCTCAAGAAAATGGTGTAATCCTTTTGCGATCACACATAGCAAAATACTCAGAGCTTCACCCTGGAGATTAGAGTCAGGTCTCGCTGTCTGCAAGGCTCCCTCCCACTGTTCCCTCGGATAGTCACTAGGTCAGGTAAGAACACCCCGCCCCGATGTCCCTTTATGTCCCTCAGGCCTCACCGGTGGTCACGAAGGAATAGCCTCGCTCGGTCAGGATCTTCATGAGGTAGTCGGTGAGATCTCGGCCAGCCAGGTCCAGACGCATGATGGCGTGGGGCAGGGCGTAGCCCTCATAGATGGGCACGTTGTGGGTGACGCCATCTCCAGAGTCCAGCACAATGCCTGGGGGACAGGTGTGCACAGTAAGTCACCAGGGGAGCTGGTGTACGATCCCTCACTGCTCTAGTAGAAGCGGAATTTCTAAGCCTTTTATTTGAAAGGAAGGAAGGCATTTGATAGGAAAAGAGAGTTGAGGCAGGGCTAGGTAAAGAAAAGAAAAGAAAAAAAAAAAGAACAGGAAGAGGGAATAATAGAAGTCCTCCTGGAAATACAAGTTAAAGGGCTTGTTTGCAAAGGTGAGAAGAAGCCCTCAAGGGGTGGGAATTAACTCTGTCAATTCTAAATAACTCCCAGTCCATCACAATACACATGTCTATAAACCATTCAATCCCGTAACTGATGGTGTACTCAACCAGGGCTTTCACCCTGCTCAGCCACCTACCAGTTGTACGTCCAGAGGCGTAGAGGGACAGCACCGCCTGAATAGCCACATACATGGCTGGGACATTGAAAGTCTCAAACATAATCTGCAAAGCAAGCCAAAGAGATGAGTTAATGAAGCTGCCAGTATCACCAAGAGTGCACAAGAGAGCATCTCGCTGATGACTGCAGATGGGCCCGCCTGGTTCTGGGTGGAGGAAACTAAGGTAAAGGAGGGTCAGAGAAGCCTTGGTTACCGGTCGAGGAGAAAGGAAGGTGTAAATGGAGAGACCACCATACCGGTGACCTGGTGTCTGGGGGGTGGCAGGGACAGTGTGCACACATGACCAGCCAGGAGGGTCTAGTTTCTGGTCCCGGAGAAGGCAACGGCACCCCACTCCAGCACTCTTGCCTGGAAGATCCCATGGACGGAGGAGCCTGGTGGGCTGCAGTCTATGGGGTCGTGAAGAGTCGGACACGACTGAGCGACTTCCCTTTCACTTAAGGAAACGGCAACCCACTCCAGTGTTCTTGCCTGGAGAATCCCAGGGACGGGGGAATCTGGTGGGCTTCCGTCCATGGGGTCGCACAGAGTTGGACACGACTAAAGCGACTTAGCAGCAGTTTCTGGTCCTGGCCCTGACTTGAACATGACCTGGAGAACTCACCAAACTAACAACTGACTAATGTGGGCGGCCTGCGGGATCTTTGTTCCCCAACCAGGGATCGAACCCAGGCCCTGGACAGTGAAAGCACGGAGCCTAAACCACTGAAGCTCAGACTGGTTGAGATGAACCCCATTCTGCGATCTGTCTGAGATTCCATTTAAGCTGTGCAACTTTTTCCTGCAGTTACTGTGTCAATGTCAGCCTGAGGGTCTGAGGCCATTCTAGCTGCAGTGGAGGAGCCCTGACTGCTGGAAGGAAAGAACTGCCTGCTGGTAACAGAGAACCAAACCTGAGTGTTGATGTGGCAGCTGATGCCGTCCAGGGCAGAGTCAGCACCAGAGCCCCTCCAGGTCACACGTTAGAAATGTGTGCCCACGATATGGCCATAGGCCTCCGTATCTCCACCTGCAAAACCGTCTCTGGTCTATTAACCAGAGTAAACATCTAGCATAGTTTGCTGCTGCTGCTAAGTCACTTCAGTCGTGTCCAACTCTGTGCGACCCCATATAGACGGCAGCCCACCAAGCTCCCCCGTCCCTGGGATTCTCCAGGCAAGAACACTGGAGTGGGTTGCCATTTCCTTCTCCAACACATGAAAGCGAAAAGTAAAAGAGAAGTCACTCAGTCGTGCCCAACTCAACAACCTACCAGGCTCCTCCATCCATGGGATTTTCCAGGCAAGAGTACTAGAGTGGGGTGCCATTGCCTTCTCCGAGCATAGTTTGCTAGACGGCCATAATTCCCAACTATTTGTTTTTACCATTCACTGGGAAAAAAGCTCCTTTAAGAAACAGCATCTCTTGGGTCATGAGTCCTTTCCAGACACACAGATGTTCCCCTGCAGAGAACAGTGCTAGTGTGTTGACGAGGCATCCAGAGCTCTTCCAAGAAAAAGGCTCTGCAGAATTTATGTTTACTATTCTCTGAGGTCAAAAGATTGTGGGCCAAATCCAAGCTCTGACACTTCTAGCTGTGTGACCTTGGGACCATCACCTAATGTACTTAAGTCTCAAATTCTTCCTTTATATTGGTGGTGGTTTAGTTGCTAAGTCTGACTCTTACAACCCCATGGAGTATATAGCCCACCAGGCTCCTTTGTCCATGGGATTTTCCAGGCAAGAATACTGGAGAGGGTTACTATTTCCCTCTCCAGGGGATCTTCCTGACCCAGGAACAGAACTTGGGTCTCCTGCATTGCAGGCAAGATTCTTGATGGACTGAGCCACCAGGGAAGCCTTCATTTATATTATTAGGATAATAATAGCTCATGCTTTAAGTTAAGATTTAAAGAGACAGTCTGTATAAAATACTTAGCCCAGTGCTTAACCATAACAAGCACGAAGTTGACACTAGGTGTATTTATTAAGCAGCTCATCCTAACTGGAAACTTTGTCTGGATGATGGAATAGATAGTCTCCTGTTCCAAAATCTCTGAGCTTCAGAAAGTCACAATAAAGAAATACCTGTTTAGCGTTTATCATACCAGGTACCATGAAACACATTTAGCATTTGTTTCATTAATCTTCAAATATTTCAAACAGGTTTGAAAAATAATAGTACTATTCTCAACATATGGACAAGGAAACTGAGTCTATGAAAATTAAGTGGATATTTTAAAGTCACACAGCTGATAAGTGACAGATCGAATCTTCAAACTGGGATCTGACTCTAGGACCAAAATTCTCCATTGTATGTTGTCCTGCATTTTGAAATGACTTCTCCTTAGAAGTTTTCAACCTAAACGTGTGGCCTTTTCCGTTAAATCTGGACAATTTCCTATTGCTCTTTGAGCCAAGGGGCCATTCCTGCAGTAAGGATGTCTGATGCCTACGGCCTTGGGAATCCAGGAAGGTTGTCAGCCTGTGAGTGGATTGTCGGGTGGGCCTTTTACCTGCTGTTCTGTACAACCCCCTTCAAGGACGTCCTCCAAGCCCCAAAGTGCTGGGTCCTAGAGTGGTATTTACCTGGGTCATTTTCTCCCGGTTGGCCTTGGGGTTCAGGGGCGCCTCGGTGAGAAGGGTTGGATGCTCTTCAGGAGCAACACGAAGCTCATTGTAGAAAGAGTGGTGCCAGATCTAGGGGACCGAGGGAGAGCACAACAGTGAGGCGCAGGAGAGGCACGGCAGAGGCAGTCCTTGAAAAGGGGCCCGAATGAGCACGTGAAACCAAATGCAAGTGCTCATTATGTGCCCACATTTTTACGGGTGCAGAGACTCAAGCTTAGAGACTACAAGGAACTTACCTGAAAATTCACACCTAGTAAGTGAACGAGCAAAAACCCAAACCCAGATCTACAAGGCAGGATAGGGTAGTGGTTAAGGACATAGACTCTGGAGTGAAACCTGGGTTCAAATCCTGGCTTAAGCACTTCTTGGTTATATGAGTGTAGGCAAATTTTAACCCTTCTCTGAAACAATCTCTTCATGGGGAATATAAAAATAATTCATATCTTTGTGAGACTAAAATCAGGGAACCCTGGCCCAGAGCAAATGTTGCCATTATTCAACTATATCTTCTTCACCCACCGGTGCTCACTAAGTCGTGTTCAACCCTTTGCAAGCCCATGGACTGTAGCCCACCAGGCTCCTCTATCCATAGGATTTTCCTGGCAAGAATACTGGAGTGGGCTTCCATTTCCTCCTCCAGGGGACCTGCCTGAGCCAGGGATCAAACCCATGTCTCTTGTGTCTCCTGCATTGCAAGCAGAAGCTTTACTGCTGAGCCACCAGGGAAGCCCCCACTTCAATTAATATTCATGGGCAAATGACTTAGTGTAGCAAGTAAAAGGACAAATGAATGAATATATGAATGGATGAATGAAGCAGATCTGAAAAGCTAATGGTCATTTTTAATATTTAAGGGAATTATCCCACCCCTCCATTCCTCTTTTTGCTCCCCAGGGTTGAAAGGAGCCTACCCTGGTTGGCACACACTGGACCTTTCATTCATGGACAGACCTTGGCCTTCAGGTGTTTCCCCAAAAAGCCAGTGCCTATTTCTAGTGTGATGTACTTTGAACATGCTTGTGTCTGCTTCATGGTTAAGCATGCACTTTATTTTTATTTTTTGAGCTGTTTCTTTTTGTAATTTAATTTTTATTTTATCAACTTACAATATTGTATTAGTTTCAGGTGTACCTATAAGTGATTCAGTTATACTGAAAAGTCTTTTTCAAATTCTTTTCCCATATAGGTTACTGTAGAATATTGAGTAGAGTTCTCTGTAAGCATCCTTTTTAACCCTGGATGCCATAAAGAACAAACTATTGTGAAAAAAAAAGCTCAAAAATTCTCCACTAGTGCCTGAAATATTAAATTCATTCAGAATTAAAACAAAATAAAAACAAGAACTGATAGTGAAAGTTTCTACATTAACAAAAGCTAGATTGACTTTCAAGATTCTTTATCTTGTTGCAGTTTCTTTGGTTTTGAATTTGCGGTTTCTAGAAAGGAAATGAGACTCCTGAAAGTTCTACTCCTTTGATGGAGTAAAGGCAACACAGTGCTCAAGAAATTTAAAAAAAAGGAAAGAAAGAAAAGAAATGCTGCCCATCTTATTGAATACCGTGGATACTCTGAAACATTGTTAGAAACCAACCAATCTCTATCTCTCCCCACTGTGTCTCTCTTCTTCTCTCTCTCTCCAGAAGACACTTCACATTCTAGAACTGACAGTATGCTTCATTTGTTTTTCTCCAGGTGTATCCCTTCTGTGATGCTGCCAGCTCCATGGAGAAAGTCTTAAAAGAGAATTTTCTCATCACGATTATCATCTCCTCCTCAGTGTCTACTGCCGTCTTACCAGACTCTTAGACTCAGCAAGCTGAATGAAACACATTTTTTGTAGAGCAGCAGAGGTTTCAGCATTACCACTGATAAATTCTAGCAACATTATTTTCTTTTAAAGACGACTTTCTTTTAAAACCATGAGAGAGAGTATGTGTGTGCATCTGTGTGTGTGGAACTGACACATATATAAAGGTCCGGATTTTCTGGTTCTAACATATTTGCCCCATTTAAAAACTTTAAGTCACTTTCCCATTATTTCTTCTGCTTTTTTCTTTGATCCCTTTGTTTCCATGATGCTTAAGAGCAAACATCAAAATCCTCGTATTTAATTCTTCTCTTCTATACGGGTCTGGGAGAGAAAGAGTTCACTTAATGCCACTCAGGGAGATATTTTTTGAACTGTTTATTTAAAAATTTGTGTTGGTTGCTTGTGCTTCAGTATCTTGAGGGACATTTTAGCAATGTACCAAATCTACAATGTCACGGCCCCTTTTCTACAGAGAAAACTAAAAGCAAAAAAAAAAAAAAGACCAACTAGTTTTTTTTTAATGTTCAGGGTAAATTAATGAAAATCTTTCAGGAGTGGGTGGGTGAAGGCTCTTCCCAGCTCTTCCATTCCTTGGTATCCTGTTTGCAGCCCATACAGTGCTTGTCCTTGGAGGCCAAGCCAGTTGTCTGAGCAACAGACAATTCCCACCAGTGTCAAAGGACTGCTGTTCTCATTTTCAGAGCTAGCTCCCTCTGTGCTATGCTTAGTCGCTCAGTTGTGTCCGACTCTCTTCAACCCCATGGACTGTAGCCCACCAGGCTTCTCTGTCCGTGAGATTCTCCAGGCAAGAATGCTGGAGTGGGCTGCCATTTCCTCCCCCAAGGGATCTTCCCCACCCAGGGATCGAACCCACATCTCTTGCATCTCCTGCACGGGCAGGCGGATTCCTCACCACTAGCGCCACCTGGGAAGCCCATTTGCTTCTAATTGCTTTATAAACCCTCTGAGTCAAGGAATTTGCTTTTTAAAATAAATAAATAAAGTTCAGAATTTTAAAAATTCAGTGAGTAATAATCCAGAAGGAACACCAACGGGGAGAAGCACAACCAGGCAAGGTGAGCCTGTTGTTTTCCCTAGCAGTAGCCAGACGTTTGCGATCCGGGCCACAGGCACTATTCACGCCCCTCCCAGTACCTTTTCCATGTCATCCCAGTTGGTGATGATGCCGTGTTCTATCGGGTACTTCAGGGTCAGAATTCCTCTTTTGCTTTGTGCTTCATCACCCACGTAGCTGTCTTTCTGTCCCATTCCCACCATCACTCCCTAAAAAGTTCAACACATTACAAGTCAGCCTCTCACAGAACTTGTGAACTGATTACTGCCCAAACACAAAGGGTTAAATCATTGCAATGAAAGTCCTTGCAGTACCAGCAATGACCTGCTGATCCTACAGTTATTGCGCTCTTAGGAAACATCCCTTAGGTGATTTGAAACAGGCCTGAACAGGCCTACAAATAGCAGAGAACCTTGAGGGTAAGGCGACTTTATCATTTATCTTCTGCAGAGAACCTTGAGGGTAAGGCGACTTTATCATTTATCTTCTGTGTTCCTTCATGATCTCTCTTAGGGCAAAGATTGTATCTGTCTTGTTTGCCACTAAGACAAATTGCCTGGCGTGTATCTGCCACTCAATCATTATTTGTTGACTGGATTAAATGGCATTTTGCCTCTCATGAATCCTTTAAACTGTACGTTTGGAATTGTCACCTACTCAAGAGTATATCTATTATAAGAAAAAGCATTATTTCTGCAAATGACCACTCAGCACTTGGTTTCTAACAGATAAAATCATACTGATCAATATTACGCTATCTGTCTAAATTAGTGGGATGCATTTTTTTAGTCATTAATGTGAATCTTTAGGAAAAAAAGAATCCTCATGACAAAAATTTAAAATTGCATTGGAGTGACAGAACTGCAAAACAGGTGGGGCTCCTACCGTTCCCTAAGAAGTGATTTTTGCAAAATATCTTGGCTGTAAAAGTTCAACAAAGAGACAGAGTTCTTTCACTGGGGAAGGCTTCTATTATGTCTTCCTGTGAATTGATGCCAAATCAAAAGTCTAAATATCAATCAGATAGGCTCAATGTGCCAAATACATTGCTGATGTAAAAGGGGAATTTCTGGGATGAAGCTCTCACCTTTTACCCTGTGGCTGCCATCCATATTTTCTTTCTATATAATGTTATGTAAAATTATCATATGTCTATCCACATGTATTTCGTTGACATCTAACAGATGTAAAATTACATTGGGTAACAATGCTTACTTTCATTTCACATTAGGTTCTTTGAGAATGAGCAACCTGACCTTTTACTCTAGTTTCTTTCCATAGAGTAGCTATGGAATACATCAGATAACTCATAGATATTTCTGATGCTGATGACCATGGTTACATTTAGACAAAAAGGATTTATGGGGGGAAAAAGTCAGACTTTTTATATTTATGAAAAAAAAAGTCTCCCACCAGGTAATCTGTCAACAATGTATTTGAAATTGGCACTTATCTCTGGACATCAGTCATCAGAGGTACATTTCTAACAAAGTTCCATAATTTCTAGGCAGAGAGCAACAATCTGTGAATATCCATGGACACAGAGACATAGAGGGACCAAATCTGTATGGCTTTGTTTCTCTCTGCTTCAGAGAGAACTTTGCTCACCTGATGTCGAGGGCGTCCCACGATAGACGGGAAAACGGCCCTGGGCGCATCGTCGCCCGCGAAGCCGGCCTTGCAGAGCCCAGAGCCGTTGTCGCACACCAAGGCGGTGCTGTCCTCCTCCTCGCACATCCCGGCTGGAGCTGCTTCACGGGGTCCTAGAGGGGTCAGGGCGGAAGCCCACGCGGGTGCGATCCAGCTTACCCGACCACTCCCGCCTTCCAGCCGGAGGGGAGCCTCCTCCTCCGTACTCCTAGAGCGCCCTCTGCCGACTCTTATCTAACACACCATTTATCTCAAAGCACTTTCATTAGACTGCAATCTTAACTCAGACTTCTCCATTCATACAGTAGGTGTTCAGCACAGGAACATCAGGTGTGCTCATAAGCACTTTAAAGATTGACTAAGCAAGTGAAGGAATGAACCACTGCAGAGCACAGGTGGAATATCGGTCCATGAGATCTGATCTCACAGGGACAATCGCCCTTCATTTGTTATGAATTACCTAAAATTTGCTGTCTGTATACACCCATACTCGTATTTTTTTAGATATGCTATAAATTAAAATTTTTTTCCAAAACAAGTAGATTTTGAGGACTGATCAGCATGTGAAATTTTGGAAATACTGAAACATTTCATGTAAAAAAATGTTTAAAAGAATATTCTCTTTTGGATCCCGGGGGCTCTAATTTTACATAAAGCCCTGAGGAACCAATCAAAGTGTCTTAAGGAGGTGCTTAAAATTTTAGGGGTCACAGTCATTCCATTAATAAAAATCACTGCTAACCTCTAAGTCCAACAAGACAGAGTGAAAAAAATTATATATCATGCAGTAGAAGTTCTATTGTCCTTAAGAAATATAAATAAAAGGATAAGTTATAGGTCATTCTTATGCAATACTAGGCTAGAGGTAGCATTGTATGAGCCCATTAAAAATGTGTTGTTATGCACTAGCAAAAAAGATTAATCATATTTACCAAGATGTTGATGGGGTTATTTTTGAAGTGGTGGATATTCTAGGTGTTTTACATGAAACCCTGGGTTCTGTGATGTTTTCTAAATAGACTGAGCATATATTCTTTCAGTAAGAGAACAGTACTTTAAATACCCCATGTTTAAGCTTGAATCGCATGACAAAATTTGGAAGGTTCGAGCAAAAGTGACAACTTAAAGATTTGGGAAATTGAAGGCTTACTAGAGAACATTTTCGTTTAATACCCGCATTTCTACAAATGAGAAAACTCAGGGGAAGTGATTTGCCAACAAACATGAACCTCACCTTTGAGGACATAACTTAAAATCCAGGACATGTACTATCATCATTACCAACTGACAGACAAGGAAATCAAGACTCAAGGAGTTGAAGTGACTTGTCCAGATCTCAAAAGTGGTAAAGTTGGGACAGCAAAGATTATAGCACCCAATGATTATGGTCTTGGACTCTGGAGTCTCACTCCCTGGATTTGAGTGTGGGTTTCACCACTTAGAAGCTATGTGATTTAGTAAGTTATTTAATCTCTCTGAATCAGTTTCTTTATCCATCTATGAAAGAACAATAATATCCATGTGTAGTACATAGAGTCTTATGGGGATTAGATATTTTAAAGTATTTAAAATAATTGATAGTGGCATATACATTATGAATTATCAGTAAGTACTATTTTAAAATTATTAATTTAAATTCTAATTATTGTGTGATTATTATCATTATCCAGATCTTTTTATTTCTAGTCTTGGCTTCCTTTCCACACTACTTCCAGGCTTAGGACAGAGATCTTCAACCGGTAGATTCTACTTGTAAGAATAGAAAATGTAACTTATAAGTGGCTGACTCTTTCCTTTCCCACCCTTCCCTTCCCTTTCCAGACACTGAATTGTGTTTGGCAGTCATGTGACTTGGCTTCCTTCCTAGCAGATCAAGAAGTAAGAAGAGAGGTGAGAAATTTAAGGGAGATGAGGCAGAAGCAGCAGTCCAAGGCAAGTGTCAGACGTGGCCAGCACCAGATCAATACCCTCTCTCTGGATGTGCTAAGCAGACTTTCCAAACCAAAAGGAAGTGCTGAAAACAGGATAAAATATTCAGGATTAGGAGACTTTGAAAATGTGATGGTATGGACACCAGGAACACACGTCTTTAGTAACCCTTTCCTTGGGCAAGAAAGGTTTGGGGAAGTGTTAGAATGCACTGTAGAAGAAATGGATTGGACCCTCAACATGCAGGAAAAAAAATCTCAAAATTTAGTAAAGGTGCTTTTATTTGACCCCCCCCACAAAAAAAATGTCTAGGAAGAATCTTAAAATCTCTAAGCCAAGCACTGTCGTTAGAGAAATCTGTATGCCCCAGAAAGAAGCTGGCTCAATGGTTTACAACTCTTATCTAACCTGATGAGCAGCTGGGTTTGGAGCAAAGCATTTCCTAATTAGGTAAAACCCACTAGAATGTCCGCTCTTGGAACGGCACCCAGGTCAGGGGGGTTTGCTCCAACTGACTGGAGTGCATCTCGTGCCAAAAATGAGGAGTTAGTGGGAGGGGAACACTCCAGTTCCCAGCTCCACGGTCTTGAAACACAAACCATATTTAGTCATGAATCACAAAATGGAAGGAAAAATCTTAGCGTGAAAACCCCAGTCCGGGCAGGAGCTGCCAAACCCTGATTCATAGTGAAGATCAGCCTGGGGTGACGAGGCTGGCTCCGAGGCTGGCTCCGCGGTCCCGCCTGGCTGAGAAATGCAAACCATCCCATAGGCTGAAATGCAAACAGCTGTCAGCTGCACTCCAGCTCCCTCCCTCTTTATTCATCAAGATTCAGTTGAGTTCCTGCTATGCTCTGCTGCAAACCAACCAAGGGAGACGCATACCCTGAACTGCAAGCTCACAGTTACACTCAAGAGACTTCCCCAGAGAAGACACCACCAATGAGAGGCAGAGGAACCCAGATGCAAATACACAAAGAGCCAGTATCAAAGGCTAGGCAGCTAACCCACTGATCAGTTCTAAAATCCACTGTCAGACACCGTAGTTGCACCTAAAGTACAGCCCAGTGAAAAATCCCCATACCAAATCTGAACCACAAGCAGATACTGGAGTTTCCAGTGTCTAAATATACATCATTATGTAGCTGACTGCAGACAGCTAGACTGCACCTCTGAAATGCGCTGCAAGACCGGGGCTGCTGGTTTAATATAAACAAATTTTGCAGGTGACACTCACAGATTTCATTCCATCTTCCTCACCCCTTCCTCCCCGACACAGGCTGCATCTTCGCTTTGTTTTTGAGGTTAGATAACTATAGCTAAAGGCTACAATCGTGTTAGTAGTACAATCTTCATTCAAACATTTCTGAGTGTGAGTCTGGCTAAAATCTCCATAGATGACATCAGATTATACTGGGAAATGTCAGAGCTGCTGGAATCTAAGCCCCACCTCTGGGCCAGTGCCACTTACCCTGAAAGTGCTCGGCTGGGCTTCTCCGCTCTGGGTGGTGTTCTGGAAAGCTGAAGGCTGCAGGGTTATATAGCCCCTTGGCCCATTCCCCTCCCACTGGCTTCCCAAACAAGGAACAAAGACAGACTCAAGCCCTCTGTGGAGTCTAACACAACCATATAGGGACCTCAGCACAAAACTCTCTAATCTGGGTGGCCGGAGGCCTGGGTCTCTTCCACCGCATTCCACTGCTCTGCTCCTGAAACGGGAGGCAGCTCAGCTGCCTGTGGGAGATAAACACCCCCAGCCTCCAGAACAACTGCTGAAATGCCCAGAGATACTGAGCAAGCCTCAGGGGGCATATGAGGCACGGTTCACACATTCCTCAGGAGATGCCAACCGGCTGTCAGGCTAGCGTTTCGGGGCATTTCCTCACGAACTGAGCACAGAAAGCAGCAGCCTCTGAGGAACAGGGACTTTAAAAAGTTCTCCCACACATGGGGCCTGCAAGGAAGAAAGAGATGCTTCAGTGGTTCAGAAGTATAGAGACGGTGTGAGGACACTGTGGTCATCAGCACTGGGTTTGTGAGTCGAGTCTGTGGGGGGTATTAACGGAAGCAGGAATTGCAGAGGAGACAGGCTGGAGGGCCCGTGTTTCAGAGGCGCTTCAGAGTCTGCACAGTCTTCACCATTTTGGCCCCTGGTTCATTAGCGGTGTCTGCTACTTCATCCTGACCCATGTAGCAGCATGTTGAGGGTCATCCTTCCAGCAGAGTCCACGCAGGCCCCTGCCACAGAGGCAGTCCAGGAGCAAAGCGTGTGTTTAAGGGAAGGCTCTCACGCACTTAGAGAGCCTTCCCTTGCCCTGATAACCCACTGATAGGTGACAGCCAGACGGGTTGACCCAGGCATTCCTCCAAGGAAGGTAGTGAATGAACACACATCTGGTCTTAAGCGCGCATGCCCAGCTGGCAGTGGATAACTTCAGTGGTTTTACGTTTTCCTAGTCCCCTCCACCAAGCCAAGGTTCTGACTAAATTCATGATAGAATTTATTTTTTTTTATGGATACCATAAGCATTTTTGCTGACATGTGAGAAAAATCCCAAGGTGAATGTCTCTGTTTCACAGCTGTGGCCAGCTCTTCACTCATGTTACTCTGACTTACCTGATTTATGGTACAGACAGAAACTCACATTAATCTTTGAGAAATCGCACTATTGACTATTATGTAATTTTCTGTAGCTTAAGACCAAATAACTAAAATACAGATTTCTCTGTATTTTCAAGCATTTGTCAACTGTTTCTAGTTTCTGCTGCTACTGCTAAGTCGCTTCAGTCATGTCCAACTCTGTGCGACCCCATAGACGGCAGCCACCAGGCTCCCCTGTCCCTGGGATTCTCCAGGCAAGAACACTGGAGTGGGTTGCCATTTCCTTCTCTAGTTTCTGGTAACCAGAAAACACAATTGTCTGAATGTTAAACTTGAAGATATTGTTGATATGCAATACAACATAAAATTGGGCATTTGGGATATCCAGTGTTTTTTTTTTAATAACAGGGAGTATGTGAAGCAAAAAATTCATATTTTCCTCATTGCGAGGGCAATTTGAATAGCAGTAGGACCCTCCCTCCTCTCCCTTCTGTCTCAAGCAGTGTCTGTGTAGTCCCTGATAGCTTTATGAAGTGAATGTTTATTAAATACTGAAAATAAGTTTTGGTGTTCACTTTTATGAGTCTTCACGTTCTCCCTTGATTCTAGTAGTACGTATTCACAGACTTGAGAGCAATCAGAATATAATGACGTAAACAGACTTACAAGACGATGGCTCGAGGTTTAGTTTTTCTTACAATTTGCCTTCCTTCCTTCTTTCCTTTCTTTCTTCTTTCCTTCTTTTTTCAAATTTGTAACACTAATGAGGGAGCACCTGTAACTGAAAATAAATGTTTGACTCAGCAATTAAATGGTCTCATTGTCTGGGTCTGAGGTTTACCCCATCCAAGCCTCCTCAGTGAGAGAAAGCAGCACTGGGTGAGTACGGATGTGTGTACAAAGAAATCCCCAGTCAAGTGGCCAGATCTTTTCTGGGGCTTTCAGCCATGTATCCAAGGAGCTACACAGCAATTAGGAAAACAGTAGTGTCTGATGACTTGGTTGCTGTTCAGGAAAACTATAAAATAAATTCCAGGCTATAAGCACAGCTGAGAATCATCTCCAGATGTGTTATTCTATAAACAGCACACCCCATCTTGGTAACATAATCCAATGATGATTTACTATAAATTCACTGAAAGCTGGGGCAATTTTAATCCTCTTTGGGGCCTAGTCCAGAGCTAAGTAAGCAGTGAGTGTTCAATAATTGCTTAATGACTTCTTGATTAATCGTTATCTCCAGTACCATGTAGATTTCAATTGGCTGTGTCCATGCTGGCACACAGCCACATAAGATGGATGTCTGGCAAAGAAAATGATTTTCTGCTGCTGTTGAATATTTGTTGAAATTGTTTTTCTCTAGACTCATCACGCTCATTAGCTATTTTGTTCAGCTCATAGAACTCATTTTTCTGAGAAGACTCATTGAGAGCAAGCTATCTTTTCTCTCTCTCATTCTTGGATTTGAGTTCTGGAATTCTCAGAACCAAAGCCTGAGTCCTCCTAGGAGCCCAAGCAAACTCATCCAGCCCATGCTGGTACAATAGCCATTCTAACCATATTTGCATGGGTGTGCCCAACCCTGTTCTGTTCTTTGCTTGAGCAAAATCAAAATTTTTATGGCACATTTGATTTGATACCTGCTATGGGATGATAAGGGCTTCCCAGGTGGTTCAGTGGGTAAAGAATCTGCCTGCAATGCAGGAGATACAGGAGCTATGGATTCAATCTCTGCGTTGGGAAGATCTGCTGGAGGAGGGCATGGTAACCCACTCCGGTATTCTTGCCTGGAGAATCCCTATGGACAGAGGAGTCTGGCAGGCTGCAGTCCATAGTGTCCCAAAGAGCTGGACATGATTGAAGCAACTGGGCATGCACGCAGGTACATGGGAAGGTAGGCTGATATTCTGGGGATATGCTAATCCTGAGAAGATGGTATTTATTTTCATAGTGTTCTCATTTATTTGAAAAATCTGAGATATTCAAAGGAATTTCCTATAAGAGAAGACACTTGGCACACTAAATGTGAGATCAAAGACTTGCAGCATAAGGAGGGAATGCAGTGAAAATCAGCCCTCAGTCCTTGTCTTTGTGCAAAAAATTTAGAGCAATACAGAAGGGATTTTGATTCAGAGTTTAAGTTCTAGAGCCACCATTAGCTGTGTTGTCTCTCTGGCCCTTAGATTTCTTATATGCAAAACAGGGTTAATAATCATATCTTATCACAAGGTGGTAGTGAGATGCAAAGAGTTAACAAATGAGAAGTGCCTGGAATGCTGCCTTGCCTATGGAGAACACTGTGGAATCATAGTTATTATTATTATCCAGTGTCCTATGAGAGAAATTTAGATCTAGAAGTGAGAGAGAGATACTTTCTCAGGCAAAAAAAAAAAAAAAAGAATTGCAGACTTAAACTTTTTTTAAATTTCTTTATTTTTAATTGAAGGATAATTGCTTTACAATATTGTGTTGGTCTCTGCTAAACATCAACATGAATCAACCATAGGTATACATATGCCCCCTCCCTCTGGAACCTCCCTCCCCATCCCACACTTCTAGGTTATTACAGAGCTCTGTTTGAGTTCTGTGCGCCATACAGCAGATTCCTATTGGACGTCTGTTTTACATATGGTGGTGTATGTTTCCATGTTACCCTCTCCGTAAACTCTTAACCAGTAGAATGTGACACAATGTTAGTTTCCTGTTTCTGCTTCACCAAATTAAAACAAACTTTCTACAAACAACAAAACTTTTATTATAGTTCTTCAGGTCAGAAGCCCAGGTTTCACTGGATTAAAATCAAGATAATTATCTTTCTTCTGGAAGCTCTGAGGGAGAATGTGTTTACTTGTCTCTTCCAGTTTCTAGAAGCTACTGCCTTTCTTGATTTATGGCCCCTTCCTCCATCTTCAAAGCCAGTTCTGTAGCATCTTCAAATCTGTCTTTCTGACTCTGACCATCCTGCCTCCTTCTTAGAATGACCCTTGTGATTACATCGGACCCTGATGGATAACCCAGGATAATCTTCATATTCTAAGAAGATTAACTTAATCACATCTGCAGATTCACAAGTTTAGGGCATTAGGGTGCAGACGTGTTGGGAGGCCATTATTCTGCACACCATATCCAGACACACACAGATGCATTTCCTGTTGCATATCAAGGCATTTGTAACAGTTTTTCAGTTAAAAAAATATTTCCACCAATAGTGTTGACATTAGATATACTAACGTCTAATAGACGTTTAAGAGATAATGCACAAGTCCTGTGTTAGGAAAGGGATCAGAAAACCATAAAACCATCTGTCCACAGTGCCATAAAAGCCAACTGGAAAAGCAGAATTAGCTTGTTCACTTCTTTAAGCTTCTCAGGCTGTCTAGAATATGTAATGCATCTCAAGATGTATTCAAGTGCTTTATTTGTAAAATGTACGTTGGATTGCAGAAGAGCACCCTGTTAGATTTGGGAGGCAGAACAACTTTTAATATTCTTACTATCACCAAAAGATAGCTTGGGGAATTAGGTTTGATCATAAAGAGTAGAGACTTCTACTAGCTGAGGTGAATTTCTGGATGAGAAAGATACTATGTATTGCCCCCTTTTTAACAGCACTTACATTTTGCCTGTATCTGCCACACTATCTACTTGCACTCAGAAGTACTATGTTCCCACATTGCCATACTAATCCTGGACTTTTCCACTAACAAACCAGACTAGCTCACAGGTTAGGACCTTTGCTCTTGCTGTTCCTCTGCCTGGAACAGTCTTTCCCCATTTGCCTCTCCAATTCCTCCTCCAAATCCAATTCTTCTTCTGTCGTGCTCCACTCATCCTCCTCAACTCAGCTAGGTCACTAATCCCCAGTAAGCCTCCCCCCCACCTCCCGCCCCTACCCGCACCCTGAGGTGATCACAGCTGAGCAACTGCACACACGTACTTTATTGACATTTCCTTAGTTTTTACCTAACGCCTCTTTTTTCGTTCCAGAGTCCCACCCAGGACATCACATAACATTTAGTTCTCTGCGTTCCTCTTGGCTGTGACAATTTGTTAGGTTTTCCTTAAAGACCTTGACAGTGTTGAGCAATACTGGTTAGGTATTTTGTAAAATGCCCCTCAGTTGGGAATTACTGGATGATTTTCTCATGACTAGACTGGGAGGTTATAAGTTTTGGGGAGGAAGGGCCCAGAGGTAAAGTACCGCAACTTTCATTGCTTCTTGTCAAAGTACATGCTACCAAGATGACTTATTATAGCTGATATTAATCTTAATCCCCTGGTTGAGGCCTGTCAGGTTTCTGCACTGTGAAATTTCTCTTCTCCCAGTCCCTTCCCCACTGTACTGTTTGGAACAAAGTCACTATGCGCAGCCCAGACTTAAATAACGGGGAGCTACCCTCCATCTTCTTGAAGGCAGAAAACCTACATAAAGCTTATCCAGCATGAAATCTAATTTTGATAGGATCCCGAAAGATCCCTATCCGTACCGAAACTTGGGAATCACTGGTCCGAAGGGCAGAATCACGTGATGTCCTGGGTTTTCTTCCAACTTGATGACTTGCTGATTGTCTGAGTGTGGATGACATGGTGAATGGACGGATTTGCTGGACTTCCGTGGAGACTGATAGTCACTTATTTAGTCTAGAAACCAAGTCTCGGATCCTCTAGACACAAAACAGTGGATAAATATAGAACTGTTGATATTACCACCATGGAGTGTTTTGGAATTGGAACCCCGCATATTGGAGGAGAAAAAAGCCATACCAAGGAGAATATATATACAGTGCTTTGGACTGGAGTCATACACACCACTGAGGGATCAGCTAAAGAGGAGAAAGTATCAGCTGTGTCAACTAGAGGAACAGTGTCAAGGGGGAGCCCAGAATCCTAGGGTATAAAAGCCCATGTGAAGAGGGTCACATGGCACATGAGCAGTAAAGGGCACTTCAGAGCCACAGTAGCATTAACAACAGCAACAAACATTTATTAAGCTATTTGCATATATCAAGCATCAATTGTACTATTAATATATCCATTCCTTAAGTTAGGGACTGCAACTGAGTTTAAGTAACTCATCCAAGGTCACATCATTACTGTATGATGGGTTTAGGATTCAAACTCAGGTCTGTATGACTTTGGATATGAGGTTAAAACAAAAGATTAGGTCAGCTGTTTTCTTAGAGAAAGGAGACATTCCCAAAGTTATCCAAAGGATGTAGTAAACATACAAGAGGTGAGAAGCAACCATGTTTCTACTCCGGAAGGAGGAAGAAGTAAGCAGCTTTGTGAAAGTTGCTGACTTCAGAGAAACGATGCAAGGAAGGCAAGCTGAAGAGCCATGAGCAAGAATTCTGGCACGTGAACTGTTGAGAGAGCTTATGGTGTAAAAGGAAATTCAGAAACTCATTTTCCCCTAATGGAAGCCTTGAACAGTAACAAAGCTGCTACACCCAGGAGAAAGTTGAATAGGTTATAACGTTTCCTTGTTAAAAGCTCTTATATTTTCTCATGTGTGCCCTGCACTCAGCATTAGGTTACAAACTTTTACAGGCAGGCTGCGGTTTGGTTATTCCCAGAGGGCACAGAGTGGGAACTCAGGAATGCAGTTAAGCAACTTCCTACTTTCCTCAAGCCTTAAAAGAGCTGCAGTGACCATCTCAGACATTGTTATTTTCAGAAAAATTTCCTAATGTATTTTAAGAAAAGAACAGATAAGATGCATATGATAAGGAAGCACTCTGGCTTTAGGCTTTCTTTAGCACATTTCAGGGATATGGAAACATGCTAGCATTGCCCTCTTTTCCTTAAACAGTGTGGCTGTCTAGCATCTCAGCCTTAGGAGGTCAGGCCCACTAGCTCTATCGGCCTCCTTCCACTGCTGATAACCAATGCCCAGAAGACAGCCCTGGGCCAAGCAGGCTGGACCATCCATAGTCCAGGTCATTTGGCAAGGCAGGCAGGGGTAGCCATCAGGCTTCTTTTTGCACTTCTGCAAGGGACAGATTTTCCCAAGATTTCTGAGCAGAGGAGCCTTTTACTAAAGGAACATCAGACTCCTTAGAGGAGTCTTTATTTTATGATATGCCACTGGTTTGGGTTGACTTGCTGCTAACCGATTATTGATTGCATGATAACTGGTTTCTGGGACAGCTTTACAAAAGTTGACCCTTAAATGTAGTTAATCAGTGCATTTCCCATCCCAGCCCTTGGAAATACTGAGTTAGAACAGTTTCTTTCTTAAAGCACGGCTTAAACTTAGAGAACCTTAGCCATTGGAATTACTTGTTAGTTTATCAAAATGTACATTTCTGGGGTTTACTTGAGCCAGATTCTCTGGGGCAGAGCCTGAAGATGTGCATTTAAATAAGAGCTACCTAGAAGCACGAGCGCAGAGTGTAGGGGGAGAATGTGACTCTCAAAAGAACAGGAAAATAGTGTAGGTTGGGTCATTATTAACATTATCATCTCTCTTGAGATGACAGGTCCCAGGCATGCGTCCTCAGAGAACAGACACAGACAGGGGAAGGCAATTGAGCAAGACCAGAAGTCTTTGTTCTATTTCAGGCTCTGTCACTCATTGTCTGTGTGGCTTTGTATGGTTCACTAAGCCCTGTGGCCCTGGTTTTGTCATTCATAATTTTAAGTGTGTGGGCCTATATATTTCAATGTCCTTTTTATGTCCACTCATCTCTGATTGAAATATTGCCTGAAAATACAAAGTATAAACTGGCCTGAGGGCATCTGTGAAGTTCAGTTCAGTTCAGTTCAGTCACTCAGTGGTGACCCTAAGGACTGCAGCCCGCCAGGCCTCCCTGTCCATCACCAACTCCTGGAGTTGACCCAAACTCATGTCTATTGAGTCGGTGATGCCATCCAATTATCTCATCCTCTGTTGTCCCCTTCTCCTCCCGCCTTCAATCTTTCCCAGCATCAGGGTCTTTTCAAACGAGTCAGCTCTTCACATGAGGTGGCCAAAGTATTGGGGTTGCAGCTTCAGCATCAGTCCTAACAATGAATATTCAGGACTGAGTTCCTTTAGGATGGACTGGCTGGATCTCCTTGCTGTCCAGGGGACTCTAAAAAGTCTTCTACAACACCATCTATGAGGTAATAGGCTGAAAATGTCGATAGTTTTCACAGAAGGTAAATCATGAAAAATACAGGCTGAAATTTTGCCCCAAGAACTGGCACTTTATTATTCACTGGCTGTGGGTGTGACCTTCACCTCAGTTTCTCATTTGCAAAATGACAGTGACACCGGCTCAATCACTGCACAAGGTTCCTGAGCTGATAAACTTTATAGAAAGACTTAAATTGCTAGAGTACTTTGAAAGCTTTAAAAGGCCAATCAAGGGAGCATATTATGAGTTGTCACCAAAACGAGGATTAACTCAACTAAGTAGCAGGAGATACTTCAATGCTGTTGTCCGGAGGGTCGTGGGAAGCCCTGGGAATGTAGGGTGACATTAGATGGTCCTGAGGTTTAAGTGGGAAGATCCCATAGCGAGCAAAGTGGCCTGATCCAAGCCGAGGCAGCACAGGCTGAGTGCCAAGATCGGCTGCGAGTTTACACAAACACTCTCATTTTAGCATCAGACATACTTTTAGCCCCCAGAAAAAAAAAGTGAACAGGAAGGACCCCACGAGATAACTTTGGATGCTTCAAGAATTTTAAAATCTGCAGTTTGGAATTTGAGGCATTCATTTCCTTTTCCAACAAAATTGAGACCCTATAGGGTAATTTCAGGCTGATGAACTCTCACTTCTTTAAAACCTGATTGGAATTTGAGATAGCTGGATCAGGCTGAGATTCTCACTGTGATGAAAAGTTTCACAAAGTAGGAGAAAACATATGGGCTTTAGAATCAAGTTGGATTCAAAGGCTAGTTTTTTTTTTTTTTTCCAACAACCTAATTTGACTCATTGGGCAAATCATCTAACATCTGAGCATCTCAGTTTTCTTGTCTGTAAAATGGGAATATTGTAATATTGCTATAAGGACTGATGGGAGAACACAGTGGAATACTGAATTCTGGTGACTTTCAATAAAATGTTCCTCAGCAGTGTTCCATTCTTACATGCATTTGATTATAAACTACATTGCCTGAACCCAAACTGCAAACACAGAACATCCTGGCACCCTTCAAACACAAACAAAAAGAAGCCTAAGAACCCTTGCTTCTTAAACTTTCCAAGATGAAAGATTAACATATAATGTAGAACAAATGGTTTCATAACTTTCTTTCCATGGGCAGTGTCTTGTTAAGGCCAGTAAAAGACAAGCAGGATGAATCTCTGTGAATTACTTCAACTAGTCCAGAAGCCATGAGGCTTCACATCCCCGAACCCAGTTTATTCTCTTTTTCTGTTAATATATCTGATTGCCTTGTGCATTTATCCTTTTTCTCTTATTGAAGTATAGTTGATGTACAATGTTAAATAAGTTAAACACGTGTACAACACAGTGATTCACAATTTTTAAAGATTATACCCTTAACCATTTTACTGCTGCTGCTGCTAAGTCGCTTCAGTCGTGTCCGACTCTGTGCGACCCCATAGACGGCAGCCCACCAGGCTCCCCCGTCCCTGGGATTCTCCTGGCAAGAACACTGGAGTGGGCTGCCATTTCCTTCTCCAGTGCATGAAAGTGAAAAGTGAAAGTGAAGTTGCTCAGTCGTGTCCAACTCCTAGCGACCCCATGGACTGCAGCCCACCAGGCTCCTCCGTCCATGGGATTTTCCAGGCAAGAGTACTGGAGTGAGTTGCCATTGCTGGTTGATAAGTCTTCCCTCAAACCCCTACACTGGGTCTCTAATAGGAATAAATATAAATTTGAGTTTTTAAAATGAATCTCAAGATTTTGTTGGTATTATTATCATCCTGCAAGATTACATTTCCTCCAGAATTTAAGCTATATCATCCATATAACGATTGCTTTTTTGCTGTAGCTTATAACAATAATTGAGATTTTCCAGCTGTGACCTGCAAGTGTGGCATGATTCTAGCATTCCTTTGACAAAATATTCTCAAAAAATGTTAATATGCCTCACTATGATTATGTATTTTTTTCCATTGTATTTCTTCGATTTTTGTTTTATGTACCTTTGTTTCTTTGTTGTTAGGTGTCTAATGGTTTGTGATGTCTATCTTCTTTGTGAATTGTACCTTTTATCATTAAAAATGTTCATCTTTGTTTCATTTTAAAAAAATAAATAAATAAATTTAAAAAAAAAAAAGAAGAAGTATTCAATTCAGTGGGGTTGTATATATAATTATTTACATATAGTTTATTTGTTGCATATTAAATCTGTATGTAAGTCTTTGCAAACTTCTAACTCAGATCTGTTAGATTTAGCAACTCTCATTCATGCAGAATATCTGACTAATCACAATATGTAATTATGTTCCCATGTGATCACATCTATGCATTGATAAACTTCCTTATTGTGCAGCAATTTTCTTACATGTGATAGACATGGTTACATACAGAACCATCCTGACAGGCACAGGAACCCAGGGAGTCTGCAGGCAGGATCTTCAGTCACCTTGGGTTTAAAATTCATCACAGAACAATAAAACGTGTTTGTTTTACTGAACCCATGACAACGAGGACTTTATCCGAAAACCAGCTGTAGATGCTGGTAACATGGGCACTCCACTGACCTGAAAGAATGCGAGCAGGGTTTGTGTCTTGTGCACATATTTGTCGACAGAGTACTTTTTTGGTAGAGAGGAACAGAAAATTCTGGCTTCTTCAGAGAGCTGGATGCAAGCAACCCCTCCTCCAAAAGTAGTCAAAATACCACCGGGGAGAACCTTGACTTTATAAGGGAAGGCAGCTTCTGAGTCACAGAAAGTCTTTTCCTGCTTAATTCTCTCTTACTGGCTGGCCTGGAATGAGGCTCTGCTAAAAATGTTTCAGGCAACTGTTGATTTAGGAATTTCTGTCCTCTTTTCTAGTAACAGACTGTGTATGTGTTGTGGAAATTCTACAGATCCCTACACCTCACTCACCCCTTTTAAAGTCTTCCTCTTGGAAAGTGGATGTGGACGGGAGATGTCTCAGGCTTAAACAAGGAAAAGTTTCTGTCCGTCAGAACTTTATATAGGTCTGGCATTTGGGGATAAAACACTACATTAAAAAAGCTTTTTTCCCAGATGACATACAGATGGAAAATCTGTCTGGGTAGAACATTCTTCTGAATAACAAGAAACATCCCAGAAAACAGAAAGATTTAAGGATTTGGAACATTATTATCTGTGTTGTATTGGGGTTTTTTTCCCCTCACATTGAATGGTATTCAAGACAATTTTATACGTAGGATCTTGATTATTGAACCAGTAAGTATAATCTTAACTGATGGGAGTAGGGGAAGTTGGAACACACTGTCTCCATAACATTAAAATGGATTTTCCAACACGCTGTTTGCTTTGCCACTTTTCTCATCTCCCAAAAATCTTTCTTGACTTTAGTGTCAATATTCCATCTCAAAAAAAAAAAAAAAGATATAAACATTTCCACATTCTGGTGTATTTGGAGCATCAACTGTGCTTAAGTCTACGCTGTAACCTGAGCTATCACTCTGCCTTGGGATGCCTTTGATATCTCTATCTGAAAGGACACAACCCACCCAGAATAACAGATTTTCTGTCACGCAAAGGAGACTTCCAGAGCCTCCAGCTTCATCTCTCCTCATCCTTTTATGGCTGGCTTATTTCCACTCAGATTTTTCAGATCTCTGAGATGGTCAACTTCTTGGAAGCCTTCCCTGACCACCACACTCCCTCCCAACTAGTTATTATGTTCTTTAAGAGCACTCAACCTTCTTCTCATAGTACTTGTTGGTGTTTGTAATAGTGTGTGATTATTTTTGTGATACCCACCTTTCTCATTAGACCTAGGGAGGGACCTGACTGTTCACCACAGTATCTCCGGTGTCTTTTAAAAGACACGGGCATAGCAGGTGCTCAGTAAATGTCTCTCACGTGGATGTTTGCCAAGGACCTTCTCCACCCGGGCCTTGATGATGAACTGTCATTGTTGTTCAGTTTCTATGTTGTCTGACTCTTTGAGATCCCATGGACTGCACAGTAGGCTTCCCTATCCTTCACTGTCTCCTCTCAAACACAAGAGGAGTTTTGCTTAAACTCATGTCCATTGAGTTGGTGATGCTATCTAACCAGTGATGATGAGTGAATGCCTCTAATCCTTCAAGAAGCAGGCACTCCTCGCAAAATATGTTGATAGTGGACTATACTGGTAATGAAAGAAAGATGAATTTAGATGCAATTTTAGTGAGAGAAAAGTGTTTTCAATATTCAGACAATCCATAAATCCCTTACATTTAGTGTTAAAATGCAGGATATGCCGTTCAAGAAAAATTTTTACTTTTGTGTACCTGGAGCTCACCAGTTCTTTCTACACTCAGAGGCAATGTCATTACTCCATTCAAGCAGATCTATTTGTCCAAGAAGCATTCCTCCAACCTCCACCTCTTAACTCCACTCTCCAGAAACATGTTGAAATCCTAGCAAAGTCACGTTGACCTGCCCTCCTCTCCTCTGAGTTCCCTTCTAACCCAGAAAATTGCCACGTGTTCTCCAACTTCCATCACCACTTAAAAAAAAAATCTTTTTTAAAATCTTTTGGCTCTGCCACAAAGCACATGGGATCTTAGTTTTCTGACCAGGGGTTGAACCTACGTCCCCTGCTTTGGCAGTGAAGAATCTTAACCATTATCCTACCTGGCCAAGTCCTCCGTAACCACTTTTATTCCGAAGTTTCCTTGGAGCTCAGGTCCCTGCTCCTGAGAAAGAGCATTCAGTTAGGAATTCAGGGACCATCTGAATAGAGCTGGTTCTAGCTAAAAACAACTCAGCCCAGCAGTGAGTCCAAGAGGGTAGAAAGGACACACACTAGAATATTAATATTGCATTGGGTAGTCCTAAAATTAGTTTGCACAGTTCTAGAATTGTCCACTTGATATTTATGAATCCAAAAATCTGACAAAGAGATATGTCTGAATGTGTGTCTGACATTGGGATTTTACCACCAAAAGACAACAAAATGTAATGACAAACTTTGTCCTTGGCTTACTCTTTTCCATTAAAGGGATAAATAGTAGACATCTTCCTAAGTGATTAAGCCTGATCTTTAAGCACTTCTCATACAATTAGGAATGGGGCAGGAAAGGGTTTTTAGAACACCTAGGCTGTCACCCTGCTTATTTAACTTATATGCAGAGTACACCATGTAAAATGCTGGGCTGGATGAAGCATAAGCTGGAATCAAGATTGCCAGGAGGAATATCAATAACCTCAGATATGCAGATGATACCACCCTTATGGCAGAAAGCGAAGAGAAACTGAAGGGCCTTTTGATGAAAGTGAAAGAGGAGAGTGAAAAAGCTGGCTTAAAGCTCAACATTCAAAAAATGACGATCACAGCATCTGGTCCCATCACTTAATGGCAAATAGATGGGGAAGCAATGGAAACCATGACAGACTTTATTTTTTTGGGCTCCAAAATCACTGCAGATGGTGACTGCAGCCATGAAATTAAAAGACGCTTGCTCCTCGGAAGAAAAGTTATGACCAACCTAGACAGCTCATTAAAAAGGAGAGACATTACCTTGCCAACAAAGGTCTAGTCAAAGCTATGGTTTTTCCAGTAGTCATGTATGGATGTGAGAGTTGGATCATAAAGAAAGCTGAGCGCTGAAGGATTGATGCTTTTGAACTATGGTGTTGGAGAAGATTCTTGAGAGTCCCTTGAACTGCAAGGAAATCAACCCAGTCAATCCTAAAGGAAATCAGTCCTGAATATTCACTGGAAGGACTGAGGCTGAAGCTGAAGCTCCAATAATTTGGCCACGTGATGCGAAGCACTGACTCAGAAAAGACCCTGATGTTGGGAAAGATTGAAGGCAGGAGGATAAGGGAATAACAGAGGATGAGATGGTTGGATGGCATCAGCAACTCGATGGACATGAGTATGAGCAAGCTCCGGAGTTGGTGATGGACTGGGAGGCCTGGTATGCTGCAGTCCGTGGGGTTACAAAGCTTCGGACATGACTGAGTGGCTGAACAACAACAAAGCTGGAAAAGGCAGGTGTTTTTCTTATTTTCACTTTGCCTAGAGTTTAAAACTTCAACTGCTTAAATGAATATCTCACTTCCAAGTGGGTAAAATAACAGATGATACATTTGTTTTTTATCCTCAATTGTTAATATGGTGAAACAAATACAGTTAAGGACAAATACAGACATAAAACGGGCAAACCCCATGTCCTATGTTTTGTAAAAGGTATCCACGGCATGGAGACATAGGATTCTGTCTCAATCATTGTCAACACGGCCCCCTGAAATTTTTTGCTACTATGTGAGTGTTTGGGTTAAATAGAATAAGGTAAGAATGAATAGAAGTTATAGTTCCTTAAATCCCATCTGCTAAATGGTAAGACCCAAATTTGGTTACTTGACTCTTTCATTTCAGACCATCGGGCTTTATGTATTTATTTTCTGATGGGTTTATCAGAAGTAGAAGCAACAGCGCTAATCACTTGAAGAGATGTTTCTTGTAGGTGTTGTCATTTGTTTTTTGTTTTTACTAATAGGACCTCTGTATAATGAAGACAGGATTTACAGCATGTAGCGGCTTAACAATCTGTGCAATACTCTTCTTGTTAACCTTGCTGCATATTTTTTCCCCAGAAATAGCCAGGAGTGAGTGTTTGGAGGGTAGTGCTCTGATGACGAGCTAACATACAGATCTGTAGCTTTTCCAACAGTCCCATGTTTATTCAAGCCAGATTTATAGTTCCTGGAGACCCAGGAGGCTGTTGTTCAGTAGAACTGCTTATCGTTTATACATTTCTAGTGAAGTGAAACAAAGGCATCCGCTAACAACAGGAGAGGAGCTTAAATTCAGCCAGTGGCTGGTCTTCAGGCATCAGGAACATAAGGGACTCATTATTTTTGATAGTGATTGATATTTTTCTCTTTCTCCTTTCTTGACTTCTTTTGTGCTATGTAAATATTTTCTAAACATCATTCTAATGTATCTATTTTCTTTCTGGGCCTCCGTGGTGATTCAGATGGTAAAGAATCTGCCCACAATGCAGAAGACCTGGGTTTGATCCCTGGATCAGGAAGATCCCCTGGAGACGGGAATGGCCACCCACTCCAGTATTCTTGCCTGGAGAATTCCACGGACAGAGGCGCCTGACAGGCTACAGTCCATGGGATCACAGAATTGGACACGACTGACTAACACTTCATTTCTTTTTAGCTCTATCTTCTCGTACTATTTTTAAGCAGTTGCTCTAGAGACTACAATGTGCCTCCTTAAATAGTCACAATCCACATAGAGTTAATACTGTTTCACTTCATGGAAAAAGTTGAAACCTTATAAGTACTTTTATCCTCTCATCCTGTTACAATGCCTATTATAAATCCCATACAATCGTATAATTTTTGCTTTAATATACTCTGCTTTATTTCTAGGTGAGCATACGCACTGTCAAAGTGAGCACCTCGTTTATCTTTTGTGCTATCTCT
Organism: Redunca redunca; assembly: GCA_006410935.1. Lineage (NCBI taxonomy): Eukaryota > Metazoa > Chordata > Mammalia > Artiodactyla > Bovidae > Redunca > Redunca redunca. The sequence goes on along the minus strand of SJYQ01012923.1, from coordinate 12,904 downwards.
AGACAGTTTCTCCAATATGTATTTGAACTGAGAGTCCTAAAGGCAATTTTGTAGTGTTTCCTGTGTTTTAGATGACTGATCCAAAGACTGTGTTTCTATGTCCATGTGTTTGTAAGGGCTAAGCTTTTGAAAAGAGCCATTGCAGGAGACTAAAGAAGAATGAACCCATCTGGTGTTTGTGGTTGTTTTATTTTAAAATCCAACTTAGTCAGGCCTTGGTCTTTCCAAAAATAAATTTTAACTTCTAAATTTCATTTTTCTATTTTTGCTTTGCTTCTCTTCCACTGACCATCCCCCTTCTTTCCTCTGTGTGACCCATGGAGTCAGAAACTCCTTATTTGGATAATTTCAGGTACAACTTTGGAGACAGACCCCAGGAAATTGACCCTGGAGATGCGGTCTGACCCTTATGGGATCCCACCCTTAGGGACCTCGAGGTTATCATCCCCATCTGAACAGCAGCTTTAAGAGAGATATGAAATGAAATGTCTTGATGGGGAGAGGGAGATGCAGTCCCAGACATTACCCCTTTCTAAAGAAAAATGTATTGCTTCATCCTGATTCATCATTCCATCAAGTATTCATGGATGTAAGAAGATGTGCCTGCAGGCACCGTTTAGAGTGCAAAGTGCCCCCAAAGCTCTTTAACAGGCCATTCTTTCTTCAGATACTAAGTGCTTAAAATGAACTAACCTCAAATGGCTCTCATTCAATTACAGACATTCAGATAAAACTATATTCATTTTTGCAACTGAACCAAAGTCACCAGGCAATCTAGTGTTTGTCAGGCCAAATACAAACCAGTATATATACATGTACCTGCATAATTACCTGTGTGCTTTGCATAAGTAGGTAAGCATGTACCTTCAGAGCTACAAAGTTTATTAAATTTTACAGCTGGGCCTAACACAGGCATTAAGGTGAACTGTAAATGTAACCTGATTTAAGCCATGTTTAATTTGGCTTGAATCTTCAGCAAAGAAACGAGGCTCTCAAGACCCTGATTTAAGAAACCAACAGCAAACAGAAAATTGTTCTTTATGTTTTTCACCTAATAGGTGTCCAAAGAATTTGTACTTTAAATTGGATGATTTATGCATTAAAAGAGAGATTGAGGCTAAAGCTCCACTCAATTAATTTGAAAATATGGAAAAAGCAATTGACAAAGCATGCAATTTACTAAATACTGGTGGTCTCCAAACTTCATCTTTAAAGTGGGGGAAAACGATATAGTTATTCTGACAGTGAATGAAATAATGCACATTGCTTAGTGCAATGTCTAGCATGCAATAGGTGCTCAGGGCCTTTCACTATTAGTATCACACTAAATTGCCAACTAAAGCCAAAGTGAAACCGTGTCTTAGGTCATTGATTAAAAAGAAAAGAAGATGACTTTCAAGCAGGAGCAATGATACTGCTTCTATGTTTTCTAAATCTCTGAACATGTGGGTATTTTAAGGCTTCTGAAGAAGACTGCTGAATTTATAAAAAGAAAGAGACAGAGAGGAGCCCCGCAGGTCAGCATCTGTGCTTCAGTGACGTACTAGCCCCGCGGGTATTTTGTGCATGCTTGGTCGCATCCAACTCCTTGTGACCCCATGGACTGCAGCCCACCAGGCTCCTCTGTCCATGGGTTCTCCTGACAAGAATACTGGAGTGGGTTGCTGTTTCCTACTCCAAGGGATCTTCCTGACCCAGGGATCGAACCCTCATCTCCTGTGTCTCCTGAATTGCAGGCAGATTCCTTCCCCACTGAGCCATCAGGGAAGCCTAACTCCATGGAAGGAAACCAACTGAAAAAAAAAGATAAATTTGTGATTCTTTTTTAAGGAAACGAAAAACACCGAAAGTGTTTTGTTTGTTCCAGAGTAGACATAACAAAAGTTTTCCTGTTGTTTCTGGCTTCCCAAAGCTCTAAGGCAAAAATCTCAGGTGGAAAGGCAAGAAGAATATGGGAAGCAGCATGGAAAGGGCAAGAAGAGAGCCTTGGGGAAATAAATCTGTGGGTTCTGGGCTCGCTTTAGTGGGGCCACACGTGCTTTGCACCTGAACTGTAAACTCCAAAGGGTAGGAAATTTTATTCAGTTTTGTTCACTGCTGCATCTCCAGGACACAAGCCAGTGCCTAGCACATAGTGGGCTCTGAGTAAGTATTCTAGAATAAAAGCAAGGAGAGAAAGTAGAAGATACTAAAGGATTCAGTTCAGTTCAGTCGCTCAGTCGTGTCCGACTCGTTGCGACCCCATGAATTGCAGCACACCAGGCCTCCCTGTACATCACCAACTCCCGGAGTTCACTCAAACTCATGTCCATTGAGTCGGTGATGCCATCCAGCCATCTCATCCTCTGTCGTCCCCTTCTCCTCCTGCCCCCAATCCCTCCCAGCATCAGAGTCTTTTCCAATGAGTCAACTCTTCGCATGAGGTGGCCAAAGTACTGGAGTTTCAGCTTTAGCATCATTCCTTCCAAAGAAATCCCAGGGCTGATCTCCTTCAGGATGGACTGGTTGGATCTCCTTGCAGTCCAAGGGACCCTCAAGAGTCTTCTCCAACACCACAGTTCAAAAGCATCAATTCTTCAGTGCTCAGCCTTCTTCACAGTCCAACTCTCACATCCATACATGACCACTGAAAAAACCAGAGCCTTGACTAGAAGGACCTTTGTTGGCAAAGTAATGCCTCTGCATTTGAATATGCTGTCTACGTTGGTCATAACTTTTCTTCCAAGGAGTAAGCGTCTTTTAATTTCATGGCTGCAATCACCACCTGCAGTGATTTTGGAGCTCCCCAAAATAAAGTCTGCCACTGTTTCCCCATCTATTTCCCATGAAGTGATGGGACCAGATGGTTAAGGTAGTAGAAACCTGTCTTCTCTCCTTAGATGTGGGGAATGTAGCAGTATTAGTGTACATGTATAGCATGTGTGTGGGCTTCCCAGGTGGAGCTAGTGGTAAAGACCCCTCCTGTCAATGCAGGTTAGACATAAGAGATGTGAGTTCGATCCCTGGGTCAGGAAGATCCCTTGAAGGAGGGCATGGCAACCCACTCCAGTATTCTCATCTGGAGAATCCCATTGACAGAAAAGCCTGGCAGGTGATGGTCCATAGGGTCACAAAGCACACAGGCACACATAATGTATATGGAGTAGTAGAGTATTCACGTGTAGAACTAATACATGTGAATACTACACAATAACACAAAGTACGTAGGACAACACTATAGTGTGATGCCAGAGCACTGCACAGTTGTAATTCAGTGAATTTAACTTAAAACCAGTATTTGTGACATCATTTGATTCTTCCTTAAATTCTCAAATTAACTGCTGCCAAAATCTGAGATCCTTCTCAAGCTTGATTCTTATGTCCTTTGTAGATTAGGACTCTATTATAGATCATTGCTATTGTCATGGATTATTATGATTATTAATTTTATGATGTGAATAGATGGTATATAATTGATATATTAATTAACTATATTAATATTATCCCAAAAGCCAGAGTAACGATGATAGGAAAGTATTTATTCTCAAAGAGGTGGATAGGGTTGACGACAATATACTGGCTTATTTTGATAGTCATGCAAAGACAAGTACATTGGTTACTTTCAAGTAACCTTTCCATTGTCCTGATCTAATTAAGATTTTGGTTCTCAAAGTCTGTAATTTTATAGTTAAAAACCCCTTCCTCTTTGGTGATTTGAAAAGGACTAACTAACAAATGCTGAATTCATTACAATTCAGTGACATTCTTTTCTTATTTTAAAATATATGTTAAGTATTCTGACTGATTGTAATTTTAAGTTAATACAATTGTGTTCTCTTGACACTTTAAAATGTATATCTATAATTAAAGAATTATGTTAGGAAGAAAATGTTGCATAGAATTCTTTGAAAATGTTTCATTAAACAACGCAAAACATAAATGCTCAGGCCCTGGGGTAGAGTTGAGGTTTGAAAATTAAATAATCATTTATTTTATCAAACATTATTAGACTCTCTTAAAGGCTTAAATCAACGCCAATGTTTGTAAAGGATGTTGACATTGTTTGAGATGCTTGACTCTGGTTCAGGGAGTTTTGCCTATGCACCCCCAGTTTCCTTAGAATAAGCAGCAAAGTATTTTACTCTGAATCCCAAAGGAGAAACTTATTCCTGGCCTCTTCAGCACTGAATGAATTAATATTTTTGAGGACTGAATATTAAAAGGCTAAAAGAAGTCTGTATCTCCATTTCACAGAAATAGGTGAAGCTGAGAAAACGTAACTGTCAGTACACTTGTCAGAACTCTACAAATCTGCACGAGCCTGCTTTCTGTGTACACTGAGAGCTTCCGCATACCTTCTCTGAGCTGTCAGCAAGTGGAAGCAGAGGGAAAAGACTGTTCTATTGGAACCAACTGCAAGGGAAGGAAGAAATGAAAGCCACCAGCCTTGTGCTGACAGCTGATCTGGTTACCAGTCCTTTCACACTAAAGCTCCAGCTCACCCTACTGCCAGGGAACTAGAAGTCTCAAGGTGTTCAGGGACCACTCCGGGAAGGGACTTTTATTCAAGTGGATCTTCTCTCCCACTAGGGCGTGCTTGGTGTCTTGGTAAAGAATCTGCCTGCAATGCAGGAGACCAGGGCTTGATCTTTGGGTTGGGAAGATCCCCTGGAGGAGGAAATGGCCACCCACTGGAGTATTTGCCTGGAGAATTCCATGGACAGAGGAGCCTGGTGAGCTACAGTCCATGGGGTCACAAAGAGTCGGACACAACTGAGTGACTAACACTTTCACTTTTTCTCTCCCACTAACACACGGTAAATTGGGGCACCCCTCACAGCAGCAGCTTCTCCAAAGTCTTCTACGGTCCCTGAAGATAGAAGCAACCTTTCCTCCATTTGGATCTCTTGGCAATTTGACTTCCTTATACTAATAATAACACTATTAGGAAATAATAGTGGGAAATATTAGGAAATAATATAAGGAAATAATAACACTCATCGGGAAATGACTATGTGTCAGATTCTGTGTAACACACCCTTTCCGTGAATTACCTGTACCTTTGTAACAAGCATAGATGGTACATTCTGTTGTTAACATCTTTTTACAGATCAAACTAAAAGTTCAGAGAAACTAAGTAACTGCTCCATGCCCACCTGCTTAATGGTTGCAGAGCCACACTTTAACTCCCAGAACCCATGCTATGACCCCATGGATTATATTGACTGCCTAGGTTCTCTCCGGGACAGGACCCATATGCTGTCCATCTCTACATCCTAAGTCTTTCTCCTGCTGCTGCAAAGATAGAGACTTGCCCAAATGTCAATACATAGTTTTAGAATTAAAACCCAGAAGTGAATTGGTCTTTGGTTTCACTCTGGGCGGGGGAACAGGCTGGCTTGTTATGACGTTCTCATTGAGGGACATGAAAGGGTCATGTAGCAATGTGAAGTAATTAAGAACAGAATTGAAGGTAAAAAGGTTTCCTCCCTATGCCTTCAGAATTATAAACCAAGTGAAAGTCAAGCCATGGTTGATTGTCAGGGTCACCTAGAAAGTTCCTCTTCTCCCTCACCCTGTTAAATAAACCAAATCTATTTTCACTCGGCCACCCCGTTGAATACACCCAGAATTCTACCATCTTCCATAAGAAAACAGTAGAGAAATATCTTTAATACAAGTGAGCCTTTGTAAGTAGTTAGTATGGGGAAACGTGGTTCCTATGGATAAAAGGCTCAGTCCTGAGAATGTGATGGCACCCGACAGTCTCCCAGAACAGAACTGAGGATACAGTATTCTCCCTGTCCTGCTGAACATCGACGCTAATCCAGCTGTCCTTATGTCTCCTCCGCTTAATGGAGAAAAAGCAGGATGACCAGAGGCGGAATAAAGAGGAGAAAATGTGCATCCGAAAATGGGCACTGGTGAGGAAAAAAAACAACAACATAATATTTTATGTTAGGAACATGGTTCACTGTCTAAAACCCTGGAAAACAGAGAAAAACAAACACAATCCAAGTGACAGATTATTTAGCTGTTATTAAGCCAGTTTAATGGGCTGCACTGGTGTGTGTGCAGAGGGAAGGGTGCAGAGAGAGGGAGATGAGAGCTGAGAATGAAGGAAAGAAAGAAAAAAAATCGGGTCAGTGAGTTTCCAGGCTCTGCAGCAGGGAGGCTTGGCAGCTCTGGCTCCTAAGGAAGCCAGGCCTTGTGATTCATCACAGACCAGATTCCTGCTGACTTCAAAGAGAGATGTTCAGGAGGAGAAGATGCCAGCATCCAGGAGGAAGGCAAGTCTGGCCAAGAAATTGTCATGACCCCTGAAAACGTATGCTACTCATCTAGAGGTGATACTAAACTCTGGTTTGTGTAGCAGTCATCACCCTAGCAAAGAATGGGAAAGAGAACTTAAAGGTCTCAAGCTGAGGCATCTGCTGTCCCTCCGCTTTTCTTTTGTGGATGATGACATTGTTGTTTATCTTAACATGTTTTAAAGCCCTGAACTTTGCTGAAGGACAGCATGGATATAATTCTTTTGATCATTTTATTAAAAACCAGGGCAAAATTAAAACCTCGTTCAATCAGAAAAGATTATAGGTGTTTGGCCTTATAATCTGCTAGCCACCTGGTCCTGACTTCACAATCAAGTGACAGGAGAGTCTATCTGGAAACAGCCAGAGCCATTTCCAGTGTCTGCATCTTCACCACATACCTCCTCAAACAGTAGAAAGTGCCCAGGCGACTTTGAGGGTAGACCCTGACAATATGGAATAGTGAAAGTCGTACTTCCTACTTTGAAGGAGCTTCCAATCTAATTACAGAAATTAACAGACAGAAGCAGCAAAACACAGCTGCAAACTCTGTGGGCTCTGAGCACGGCCAGATGGGCCAAAAGGCTGACTGTGGGCCTGTTTCCACTTGAAATTTGACTTTTTTATTTGTTCACTGCTTTCAATTTCCTCACCCTTGTGGTCTGGATGAAAATCAAAGAGCTCAGGTTTAGACAAATGAACAGTCTGAGGTGATAAGTGGAAAATGAGAAGGAATTAAAATAGTGCAATGGGAAGGTAACCCTAAGCGGGAGAAAGAGGGAGAGATCCGAAAGTCACGTGGAAAGAGGGGGTGGTCAGAGCTTTAGGGCATCTTTGAGAAAGTGAAGGGAACAGATGCTGAGGACTGTAGCAGGAGGTCAAGCATAACCAGGGTGAAGACGGCAGGGCCGGAGGAGGCCCAGAAGAGCGGTAGGTGTCTGGTGAACTGAAGGAGATAAGCGTTTCTCAGGCAAGGTGAGTCAAGGTTGACAATTATAATCATTTTGTAAAACCTGTTAAGGCAGGGACCACATCTGTTCAACTCACTGCTATTCCCAGGACTTAGTACAGCTCATGCCACAAAGCAAATCCTCATAGATATTCATCTAATTAAGGAGACTCTTGGGATCCAGACAGACTTAAGTTCAAAGCCTCCATTCAAGGACAGTAGTAAAGGATGCCCCTCTCTCAATTTGTTTTCTGATTTAGCAATGTATCTGGTGCTAAATAAAGTCAAGTCCATTTTTAAGGCAAAGGTGAAGCAAGGTGGGGTAGTTCAGTTCCACACTGATATAGATTTATCTGAAATGTGATTTTATTTTTTTTTAAAAGATGATTTTCACAGATTCCAAATATGAAAGTCAGTATCATCCACTCTTCAAAAGTGGTGAGAAAGTTCTATGTTCTAAAAGGTCACAATGGGTAAAGAAAGTCAGAAAAGGCTAGAGTTTTAAATTCTGCCTTCGGTGAGAAGTGGGATTTGGAGGGTCAAAGTGGAGGAAAAGGACTGTTCCAGATAGGCAGTTTGGATGAGAGGTTGGGGACAGGGCATGGGGAGGCTGACTGCCAGGAAGTCAGTGTTAGCAAAGGGCAAAGGCAATACATCATCAAAGAGGGAGTGGGGTTAGTTGACAAAGGGATAACTTAGGAGACCTGAGACCTGTGTTCTAACTAGATCTACCATATACTGGAGTGTGTAACTCAGGCAAATAAGCTACATTCACCAAGCCAGAGGTTCTTAATTTGTAAAATGAGGACAATCTTACATAATGAGGTTATGTTAGGATCACATGAGACTGTGCAAAAAGCACTTCCTAGTGGGCTTCCCTGGCGGCTCAGCTGGTAAAGAATCCACCTGCAATGCGGGAGACCTGGGTTTGATCCCTGGATTGGGAAGATCCCCTGGAGAAAAGAAAGGCTACCCACTCCAGTATTCTGGCCTGGAGAATTCCATGGATTGTGTAGTCCATGGGGTCGCAAAGAGTCGGACATGACTGAGCAACTTCCACTTTCACAGTGCAGTTAAACTCTTGGCTAAAGGTGAGTAATGTGTCAATCATTGGGCTGAGAGAGGAAATACTTTTTCTGAAGAAATTGGCCAATGCTTTATCCTTAGTCATTGTGGTTTATGAACTTTCGCTATATTTACAACATGAAAAGTAGATAGGAAATTCTGTTTTGAACGAGGGCTAGAATAGTATCTAAAGAAAAGAAAGAAAAATGAAGAGATGCAATCCTAGGGCGTGGGAAAGCCCTAAGGGAGGGTAAGGGAGGGACATTTTCCAATTCCCATCTAATGTCACCATTGTTAGTAAGACCACAAAGGAGACGGGTGGGGGTGGCAGACATGAGGTCACAGGAAGAGGGGACTAGGAGAAAGGAAAGGTGAGGTGGGGAAAAGACTAAGGAAAAGTTAGGCCAGGTATTTCAGACCATTCCAGAAAGAGCTTCAGAGCCAGAGAATATACATCCTAGTCTATGCTCTGGTATATGACAAGGTTTCAGATTGGTGCTATATCAGAAGGAAGCAAGAGACAAACTCTCATTCACTAAAAAAGGTAGGAGATATCAAGATATTGGGCAAAGACAGAGCACAGACTTTAGAGTCAGACAAACCTGAGTTCAGTGGACATGAACTTGAGCAAATTCCAGGAGATAGTGGAGGATAAGGAAGCTGAGCATGCTGCAATCCAAGGGATCACAGAGTCAGACATGATTTAGCAACTGAACAACAACAGGCTTGAGTTCCTTACTTACCTCAGCAACTTGATCAAGGTACCTGTTTATGTGAATAAGAAGTTAGTCTTTCCTCATAGATGCAGGTAGGAGAATTAAATGAGATAATATATGTAAAAGGATCTAATGCATAGTGAATGCTCAATTAACTAATCTGTGCTGGTTCAGGAAGAAGGCAGCACATGGTTAAATGCAAGACACAATTGTTTGGTTCACATCCCAGCCCTACAATTTATTTGTTGTGTGACTAGAGCAAGATTTTTAACCACTTGGGTCCTCACCTTATTGCATCTATATAATGGGTATAAGAAGATCTATCTCTCAGGATTTTTATGGGCATTAAATGACATGATATTTATAGTCCTTAGCATAGTACCTGTCTCATATTAAGTGCTCTAAATAAATGTTAGATATTATCATTGAAAGATAATCAAAAGTTGTACATGCACTAAATTTAACATTAAAAAAATTTCTACATGAGAGATCCACTGTGGGTTATTTATTTATTTATTTTGGAGAAGGGGAAAGTAAGACATAAAAGGCAGAGTATGTGCACAGAACTGTAAGATACATGTCCCCACGACAGAAATAAAGAAGGCAGAGATTCACTGAGGGGGGAATTCATGGACATTTATGGTCACGTTATTCTGATTGGCTGAGGGGATCCGCAGGCTTCTGGCCAGTTTTCTTTCCGTTCACGGAAATAAAAGTTCAGTGTGTTTGAAAATGAACTAAGTTTATTCCCCCTTACTTTTCTTGATAGGAAGGATTTATTTATGTAGTCAGAGAAGGCTTGTTTCTGCTAAGTGAAAATTTGGCCTAGGGAGTATAATAATAAGCTAAATGGAAACTGGATAAAAATATGTTTATTATGACATTATTTAATTTGTTGCTATCCCTACATTCCCTACCTAATACCATGAAAGAAATTCTCAAATAACAATGCAGTTGGTCCAACTGTTAAAAGTGGGGTCAGCTTGTCTGTATCTGTATGAGCTAGATCAAAGGCTAGTTTCTCTGAGCTGGTTACCTTGACAACCCAAGGCTCCTCTCCAGATGTGCCATCCACATCAGGGATGTGCATATGAGAAATGCAGAATCTCATGCTTCTCTTCAGACCTACTGCATCAAACCCTGAATTTTAATAAAATCACCAGGTGATTTATCTCTATATTAAGGTTTGGAAAGCACTGAGAATGTGGAGTTATGGCCACATAATCTTAATCATCACAGTCATCACTTCAATTAACATGGACAAGAGCTATGATAATTAGGAGTGAGTGGATATAAACAGCAACATTTCATACTTGATAGATTTGCTCGGTGCAATAAAGAGTTCCCTTAGCTCATGAAATCTTAGGAAATAAACCTGAAATTTAAGAAAATAAAATGATCAAAGTATGACAGTAATCAACCGGAAACCATGTGCTCAACAGAACCACAAAACAATCAGGTTCTGTACTTCCTTAGAGCAGATTCAGCCTGGACTTCAGAGCAAAGCCACTTTATAACCAGGTGACTTTGGGTAAGTTGCTGCAATGTTTCTTATATCTGAAACGAGAGGCTAACAGAACCTATTTCATGAACCTACAGGATCTACTTTAAGTTATGAGGCTTAAAGAGTTAGTATGAATGCAAAGAACACACAAATGTCTGTGCCAAGATTAGTTATTATTAAGCATTAGACATTTTAATATTGTTAGATATTATGATGAATAATGCCTTGGGTTTGTTGGATTTCACAGTTCCCTTCACTTTAAACAATTCTTCCCAACATATTTCCATGGTTTAAATAAAAATAAATTTGAAGAAAAATCCTAAAAGGGTATTGATAAGCCCCTTGGATGACTTGGAATTTCTAAGACTTCACAGCCAGGTCAGTAGAAGATGCCTGCTTTGGGTCTTTGCTCAATCCCAGCCTCTCCGAACCCCAGCAGACTCAAAACCACTACAACACGGGAAAGACTCTTCTAAAGAACCATCCTTCCAGAGGGTGGTGTGTGTATAGGAGGACAGGATGCTTAGAAATTTAAAACTATTTTAAATAGTTTATCTATGACATTCTCCCCTTTGGGGCATGTCTCATTATGGGCTTGAACAACTTGATCATAATCACTGAAGCACACACAAAGCAAGTGACTAAGATCTTTGTTTTTTGTTAATATGCATTTGATAGACTTGAACCAGCAAATGAACTATGGACATGGCATGAACTGGGCATATAGTTTGCATTTGGTTCTTAACGAAACCTTTGGGCCAGCCTAAGTAGTCAAGTCACATATAAAGAGATCTGATCAGAGCCAACAACAGATGATCATGGGATCAAAAAATCTGAGACAATGATTTCTTTTTAGTTCTTTTCCAGAAAGTTTAAAATATACTTTCCTTTGTGGAAAAGCCAAGATGAGGGGCTGTAGGCCATGCTTATGCTCTCCAGCCTAGTGAAGAAGGAAAAGCAGTGCAGGTAAGTAAAGGGATACTGATAGTGATAACTTTGGGACCAGCCCATATATATTGTCTCCCATTAAAAGGTGCTGGCAGTCCAAGAGGTTTTGAGAGGACATTTGCACACTGCAAACAAAAATAAAGTTGCAAAATACAAGACCAGCTTCCAAGCAAAGCATTGTGCTGAAAGCGCTTAGGTTTACCAGGTGAGAAAATTGAGGCCGAAAGAGGTGAAATATTATGCAAAGCTTCCCACAGCTAGTGAAGGAACTGAACTAGGATTTAAATCCACAGGCCTGTCCTCCTCACTCTTCCGTATCAGCTGACGAAGGCTGTCTTCTGCAGAAAACCATCTACGTCCTTCTCTTCATGTGCTCTGTGCTCTAGATTAGCCTACTGTTCCCCATCCTCTCTTTTCTAATACCTTACTCTGCATTCTATCTCTAGCTTTACGAGACTCTCTGTAACCTTCCTTTATCTCTCACCCATCATCTCCCTTGAGCTGTCACTTAGCCTGTTCTAATGGGAAAGGCTTGGGACTTGGCACAGGGTTTCCCCCAATCTCATCCCTTCAGCACTAGGTGGGGCTGAAGAGGCAATGACTGCCCCTAACTCCATGCTGCTCTGACATCTCTTGATGTTGATATTACCCAGGTTTGCTGGTCTTTTTTCTGGTGGTCAGTTTGGAGGCAGAGAGGAAGGCTAAAGCAGAAAGACTTTCATGCCTTATGTCAACCTTTTCAGTACCCTTAACACTGGTGGTTTGGGAAACATTTTTAGTGGTACGAAGGCAACTATTTTGTTTCAATGGTTATTTTTACAGATACCTTCTATCTTTGGTAATGAATGCTGATTTTCCATTTATGGTTACAATGTAATGTGCTTTTCTTCTTTCTATTTCTATAACATCTTTTTAAATTTATTTTTTAATTGGAATATAATTGCTTTACAAAGTTGTGTTAGTTTCTGCTATACAACAACATGAATCAGCTATATGTACACATAAATCCCCTCCTTCTTGAGCATTCCTCCCACCCCACCCCCATGCCACCCCTCTTGGAGCACCCAACTAAACTCCCCGTGCTATACAGAAACTTCCCAGTAGCTGACTATTTTATACATGGTAGTATATGTATGTCAATCCCAGTCTCCTAATTCATCACACACACACACACACACACACACACCCCCTCGCTGTGTCCAGACATCCATTCTCTACATAGTCTTTGTACAGAGAGAAGTAAGTCAGAAAGAGAAAAACAAATACCATGTATTGACATGTATACACGGCAGGTAGAAAACTTGGTACTGATGAGTCTATATTCAGGGCAGAAATACAATGTAATACGTTATTTTAAAAATAAATTACTTAAGAATAATGCAAGTTGACTTTATATTATATATATGTTAGTTATATATTATATATTATATAA